>OY987214.1:618609-1194264 GCA_963920805.1 Primula vulgaris | reverse complement strand
AGTATCAATAAAATAAAATTATGGTATATGCATAAAAGATGAATATAACAAGTGCTTGATCAAATTATAACCGGATGCAAATTTTCTCAAGTTAGATTTATCAGGTTTCTATCAGATTATCAGATTTTTCAAGTGTATTTGTAATTACTTTTCGATTATATTTTTTAAATCAACGTTGTATATTTTTTCTAAGTGTTTTTTTAAAAAACTTTGTAAAATTTGACTTGTTTATAATTTTTTTTATGTTTAATTGTTTTTTTGACAATTTATAAGGTTATTAATAAATACCAAAAAATATAAAAAAGAAAGTCAAAATTTACTGATTTTTTTGATCAAACATTTAAAAAATATTATAAAACGTTGATTAAAAAAATATAATCGAAAAATAATTACAAATACATTTGAAAAATCCGATAACCTAATGAAGACCCGATAAATCTAACTTGAGTAAATTTGCAACGATGGGAAATTTGCAACCATGGCCGCTAGGCGTAACTAGGAATCATAAAATTTCTTAAAAATAGTAAATCATCACCCGATATATTTTGCGCGTTTTAACTCTTTTTTTTTTCGAACTCAAGCAACCAAACTAAAAAGGCTAAAATTACAGATCCTAACTTGAATTGTAACACAACAAAAAAGGCAAAGAGAGAGAGAGAGAAAAATTACAAGAAAGAAGTTGCACAACTAGAAAGGGTTTTAAGATTTTTAATTTAAAAGTTACAAAACGAAAGACATGGAAACCGATAATTATTTAAGAAATCAAATTAATAATCGATGCACTTCCAAAACCATTTCATCTAATTTTTATTTATTATATAGTCTATAGTCTTAAATAATAGCCGAAATTTAGTTAACTTAATATGCAATATGGAGGGGATAATTATTTGTTTAGGAAGAAAATCAATTCATTAGGCAATGTATTGCATTTTTTTAACTGAAATTTGGAAAAAAGAACCGTAGACTAGTAGTATTTTAGTAAGTATCATATAATTGGCAATCTATTTCATAATTTATGTCTGCCAATAGGGCATACAATATTGTTAATTTATCACACAATATTGTTAAATCTAATAGAACTATAGGAGTATTTTATTTTTCATTCAATCTTGTATTCAATATATTGTACAGTATTATTTAGTCATCAATCATTACAACATACCAAAAATAGCAAAATTGATAACACAACAGTATTAATTCTTTTTATTAGTAATATATACTACGGGCCCATGACACATATTTTAGTCGAATAAATAGTTGCATTTCATGTTCAAAACGTGAAGCGTCTTGAGTTGAGCTTGAACTCACGGCAAACGCGTGCCATCACCGTTGTCTAGCCGAAACTCGGGATCCTCATTTACACCCTCGTTAACAATCGGATAATGAGAATTAGGCTTAGGAGGCATCTCTAATACTTCAATACTTCCTTCAAGCATCTCAACAACTCTGTTCATTGAAGGACGATCACCCGGATTAGTTTGTATACACCACAAAGCCACAAGTATCATTTTTCTCACCATTTCTCTTTCCTTCTCGCTAATAGTCTCTCCCATTTCAATTTCCATTCCGTTTTCTAATCGGTCGTGTACCCATGAAGGAAAATATACTTGGCTAATGTTCTCAACTAGTGCATCCACGTTGCGCCTCTTGCCCGCAATTTCCATCAACAACATACCTGTTAGAGAATCGCACAAATGATTAAGCAGTTTCCGAATGGTTTTGTGAAGAATGGTTTTGAGTATTACTTCGCCAAACTAGTTTGGAAGACTTTCGAAACTCGAATGAAAGGTAAAATGAAAATATGTGTTTTCGCAAAATAAGTTGCCAAAATTGTTACGAAGTAATATTTTTTAAGTCATCCGGGGAAGGTCCCGAAATTTGGGTTAGATTAGGATGAATCCGATGCACGTTATGCATGGTAGTTTTGGAGAATAATGTAAAAATGATTACCATAGCTATAAACATCTGCTTTATTCGAAACCCTTCCGATGTTTTTATAAAATAGTTCGGGAGCCATATAACCCATCGTTCCTCGTGCTGCAGTGAGGGAAACAATGCTATTGTCGGTGGAATATAATTTCGCCAGCCCAAAATCTGACACCTTTGGGGTGAAGCTGTCATCTAGGAGAATGTTATGAGGCTTGATATCAAAATGCAAAATTTGCATATCACAACCTCTATGCAAATATTCTATTCCGTGTGCCACCCCTAGGGAAATCTCGTACAACTTTTCGCAACTTAGGGAATAGTCCCCCTCTTTTGAAAAAACATATTTTTCTAGGGACCCATTAGGCATGAAATCGTATACAAGGGCGCGCCTAGATCTCTCAGCACAATATCCTACTAATCTCACCACATTGAAATGATGAATTGTACCGATTGTTGCAACTTCATTAATGAACTCTTGGCCGTTAGCCTTAGGCCTATTCAACAGTTTCACTGCGACGATTTGACCACTTTTGAGCTTTCCTTTGAAAACCGAGCCATAGCCCCCTTCTCCCAGTTTTTCGGTGAAATTTTTTGTAATCCTTCTAATGTCGTTGTAAGAGTACCTTATAGGCATCAGATTGTTGTGGCTTTCAAGGAAACTCTCGATGTTATCGAGATCTAGCGAACGCATTCTTTTGCACTCAAATATAAAAACTAAACATATAAATAGAAGCGAACAGAAATATTTTGCCACCATCAGCCACAATATTACTGCAAAATGGTTAAGATAAATCAAATGTCCATTAAAGCATGTTTAAATTATGAAAGCACGTGAACTGAGAGAAAATCTTCGATCATCTACTAAAAAGTAAAAACCATAAATGAAATTGTTAGGTCCTATCTTCGATGCTCTAATTATATCCCTCTATTTGTTATTGCAGCTGTGGTAAAATTAAGAGTGATTTAATTATCAAATATACAGTTGTTACTTTACTTATCTATTAAGTACTTGTCAAAATACAAGACAGTTGCGACTCGGTTCCATGAGATAAACGGCGGTCAAAATTTTGTAATCCTTTCGGTGAATCCTTCTAATGTCGGTATAAGAGTACCTTATGGGCATAAGATTGTTGTGGCTTTCAAGAAAACTCTCGATGTTATCGAGATCTAGCGAACGCATTCTTTTGTACTCGAATATCAGAAGCAAACATAGAAACGGAAGCAAACATAAGTTTCTTGCCACCGGCAGTGTTATTACTGTGAAATAATTAGCATAAATCAAATGTCCAGTAAATAATTATGAATCAAATTTCGAAAGAACCGGACTGAAAATCATTACCATTTTATTAAAGTTTGAAAATAAGTTTTTATCCTTATAGTTTCAATTTTACGCATATCCTATGTTTCTAAAACCAATGCTAAAAATTTGTATTTCACCAAGCAGACCAAATGTCCAGTAAATTATGTTCTAAATTATGAAAGAACCTGAACTGAGAGAAAATCTTCGATCATCTACTAAAAAGTAAAAACCATAAATGAAATTCTTAGGTCCTATCTTCGATGCTCTAATTATCCCTCTACTTGTTATTGCAGCTGTGGTAAAATTAAGAGTGATTTAATTATCAAATATACAGTTGTTATTGTACTTATCTATTAAGTACTTGTCAAAATACAAGACAGTTGCGACTCGGTTCCATGAGATAAACGGCGGTCAAAATTTTGTTCGTAGATATGATATATATGTTAGACTGCAGATCAAGTTCGAAAGATGTGAAAAGTCAAAAATCATGAAGATGAAGAAAGTAGTATTTATGAAGTAATTCCTTGATAAACTGAAATCTTTTTAATTGCTATAGATATTCCTATAAAGACGTAGTATTTGGTGTCTTTTTTTACAAAATCCCCCCATTTTATGTAAGCGTTACATACGAAAATACGTGTAAATTTGACTCGTAAAATTTTCGTATTTATGAATTTAATTTTGCAAAATTTAATCACATAATTCAAGATTAGTACTATATGAATGAATTCTTAAATTTAACATTTCTGGAATTTAGATATGAAAATACACGAGAGTTTATATGAGGGTCTATAGAGAGCTGAACACTCAAAATACAGAAGGTGATATGACATTGATAGTTGATTAGGCACAATTGTGAGATCAAGAGTTATTTGAGAGGATTCATAATATGGTAAGTCTTGAGTTTTACAATTTTAAATTTAACAATATTAATAAATATTGAGTGAGTGTTTCAGAGATGTAGATATAAGCATAATTAAGCTTTAGATCGAACTTCATCAACTTACTTTTGATTGTTGTTTAAATTCTCTTATGTTATATTTCATAAGAAGTTTTCAGTTGTACTTTTAGTTACAACTGGTTTGCAACTGAAACAGTTAAATAACAAAGACTTGAAAAAGAAAAAGGTATAATGATTATGGTAAATGAATGTGTTATATATTGCCAAGTGACAATAAGGAACATGGACAGACTTAGTATGGTTTGCTTGTCTAAACTAGAAGTTCGAAAATCAGATATATTTTATCCTTATATCGTATTTAGTTTTAGTTTTAGTTGTCAAAACTTTGATCCAAGTAATGTATTTTAAATTTATCTTTTGGAGATTTCATTTTCATTTTTTTTTTAAAAGTAAAAAGTAAGCAAAAAAGATGTGTAAAGGGAGGTTCGAACCTAGGGCTATAATGAACCAAATCTTTAAACTTACAATCGTAAGTCGTAACCATTTCTAGAACAGTTTTAATTGAGAGAATTAGGAAAACAATTATACATAAAACTCTGTTAATTTTTAGATTCATATTGAAAAATCACTTGTGAAGCCAACACGATTGGACTAAAGCAATACGCAATTGAGTCATTGACATTTATGAAATGAAATTGCTTACTCATTATACATTGGAATGGGACTAGAAGCCACATTGAATCTGCAATACATTTAAAATGAGAATAAGAAAGAAAAGAACATTGACAAAATGCATAACATTGAAAATGAAAATGAAAATGAAAATGCAAAACATTATAAATCATAGCTGTGGTAGATGTTGGACAAGTTATCTCTTCCTTTTTATATGCATGTATTTAAATGAAATTTCTTACGCCTTATCCCATATGTTAGGTATTGAAGCCCCATTGAATCTGCAATACATTTAAAATGAGAATAAGAAAGAAAAGAAAAGAACATTGACAAAATGCATAACATTAAAAATACAATGTAGATATGCTGATATTATAGATCAACAACACCCGTTGTACATGAGAGAGAAACAAACTTAAAAAGATCATGACGGGATGCCATTAGAAATTGATAGTTGTGAGTTAGAGATGGTAAGATAGACATATACGTGAGGGAGTCATGTTATTGTAAGTCTCGAGTCTTATCATTGTTCATTTCAATATCAATAAATACCGAGTGAGGGCTCCGGAGATGTAGACAATGTGATCATGTCGAACTCCGTTTAAAAACGTCTCGTGTTCAATGTTTTTTATTAACTTCATTATATTCGTCAGTTGCAACTGTGGTACTGTGGTTACAACTGAAAACGCGTAACTGCACTCGGAACTTCGGGAATATGTTTTTTCACAAAACATTATAAATCATAGCTGTACTAGATGTTGGACAAGTTATCTCTTCCTTTTTATATGCATGTATTTAAATGAAATTTCTTACACTTTATCCCATATGTTAGGTATTGAAGCTCCATTGAATCTGCAATACATTTAAAATGAGAATAAGAAAGAAAATAAAAGAACATTGACAAAATGCATAACATTGAAAATGAAAATGCAAATGCAAAACATTATAAGTCATAGCTATGCTAGATGTTGGACAGGTTATGTCTTCTTTTATAGAATATGGATTTATTAGTCGTGGTTAGGCAGAATGATGAATTGGAAAGTGTGAAGGGGCATATAATATTAGTGAGATTCCCACATGATTTTTGAGCTTGGGAATTATTTACAGAAAATATAATAAAAAAGAAGAAGATGATGGTGTATATGACATGTTGAGAGTTGGACATAGCTAAGAACAAAGAGATAGATAGATAGATAGAAAAATGCGTGTGTACTACAAAAGAGAGAAATGGGTTAGAATGAGACGCTAGTTTAGAGGGATGGCATCCTTTCCGTTCGAAACAAAAATGTCACCCCTACTATTTTATGAAGATTTTAATCAATTTTTTATTTATTTAAATAAAATTTCATTTTCAAAATGGGAGACTATCCTATCTCCCAACTAGATAGCAATTTAGTAAAAATAAATTCCCCTAAAATTTTACACTAGATAGCTTCTTTAATTTTTTTTTTTCATATATTTGGTTTTACGAAAAAGATTATTCCCATACATACACATCAACATTGACTTGACTATCATTTTCAGTGAGTCTTCTTATTAATTATTAAATTGACAAGTCAATTAATTGTATTTCTTAATATTAGGATCATAGCAACTTAGTAAAAATAAATTCTCCTTAAATTTTACACTAAATAGCTTCATTGAATTTGTTTTTCATATATTTGGTTTTAGAAAAAAGATTATTCCCATACATACACATCAACATTGACTTGACTATCCTTTTCAGTGAGTCTTCTTATTAATTATTAAATTGAAAAGTCAATTAATTGTATTTCTTAATATTAGGATCATAGCAACTTAGTAAAAATAAATTCCCCTTAAATTTTACACTAGATAACTTCATTGAATTTGTCTTTCGTATATTTGGTTTTAGGAAAAAGATTATTCCCATACATACACATCAACATTGACTTGACTATCCTTTTCAGTGAGTCTTTGTAACATCCAGCATTTTTATAAGTGTTTTTAATTAGTAATTAATTTATCCAAAAACGTTTTATACAAATTTTACCAAAAAACGGTCACTCGACTAATTTTTAGCCAAAAATCGAAACTCTTCCGAAAAACTTTATTTTAAAAACTTGTTACTAATTTTACTAATAAAAAAGACCCAATAGATTTGTTTCTAAAGATTTGTTATTTTTGAGTAGTAAAACAATATTTTTGGATTAAGAGTTAGCTTTTAGAACTTTGGAGACCAAATAGTTCGTTACCACAAACTATCTCAAAACAGTTTTTTATAAACACTTTCCAGCCACTTTTCAAAAGCTAAAAACAGTAAAAAACAAGAGAAAAGAGAGAAAAGAGAGAAAAGAGAGAAAAGAGAGAAAAAGAAAGAAGAAGAAGAAGAGAAAACCACCGTTAGCGGGTTCATACCGAAAGCATCTCCTCTACGCTATAAGGTAACGGGGGTTATCCATAGCGATTAGACGAGGGTGTATGTTAGGATTGGGTTTTGCGTTTATTTTAAATTGGGGGTTTTGTCTTTTATCTCAATTATGATCTATTAAATTGTTAATTGGGTATATTTGTTATATGTTTAATTCACCTATTTGAATTGGAGAAGTTGATGAGTTAGTTATATTAATTTCGGAATAATGAGATTATGGATGGGTTTGCATGTTTTATGCGTTGATTATGTGATTATATAGTTGTTGATGAAATTGGGTAATTTATTGTTGATTAAATGTGAATTGTATTTTATGCATACAAGGTGTTTGTTAAAATGCCTGAATGAGGTTTATGTTGTTAGACTTGTTTGGCTAGTTGTGAATCTAGCACCTATGCTTATGGGTTATGTTGAATTACGTTAGAGTGACGTATGAGAATGTGTTATTTGCGTGGATTTATATTATTGGCCGAGGCCTTGTGATTTAGCTGTAGTGGCAATGGTCTATGTCTCTCCCTAATTCCGGGGACAGAAGACGGCCGAGGGGATAGGGAATGACTCGGCTTACAGACTGGGGCGAGTGGCGTGAGAGGTCTCAGTGTGCACTATATTTATTTTATTGTTAGCAATGGTCTATGTCTCTCCCTAATTCCGGGGACATAAGACGGCCGAAGGGATAGGGAATGACTCGTCTTACGGACTGGGACGAGTGGCGTGAGAGGTCCAAGTGCGCACTATAAATCTACTTTTATGTTAGCAATGGTCTATGTCTCCCTAATTCCGGGGGCATAAGACGGCCGAAGGGATAGGGAATGACCTACCTTACGGACTGGGATAGGTGGCGTGAGAGGTCCATGTATGCTATTGATGTGTGTAGAAGTTATTTAATTTATCTCGTTGTAGGATGTTATTATATTTCTTTTTAAATGTTGATTATCGTAGTTGTTGTTTGTGGGTTGTTGCATCTATGGGATGGAGTGACGGTATTTTATGGTGCCGTCCCGTCTATTTATGTGCGTGGGACTCACCGTTACAATTTTGTATTTCAGGTACAACTTAGGTTGAGGCGTATGGTTAAGAGCTTTAGCAAGGCATCGTATGGGTTCGGGCTTTTGCTTTCTTTTTACTTAGATTGTTTTTTAGGTTGTAGCCTACGGGCAAATTCATTCGTTCGTTATTTTTAGCTTTTATAAACCCTGTCTTGTAGCCGCGTTTGGCAAACAGTTTATTTTATTCATTTAATTGTTCCATTAGCTTGTAAATGTTTTCTTTTAAAATTTCAATTTTGTACCAACATGTTTCTTTTTCCTTTTGTTTAAAAAGGTCACGCCTTGATGTCCGTTTTTAGGATTTTGGGGCGTGACAAGTTGGTATCAGAGCTAACCAGGTTCTTGTATACTTTGGGACGACGGGAAGATGGGTAACCATTGGACCAAGATCCATCGTATCATTTTCACAAAACTTTTTCCAAAAACTCAAACTTTTTCTAAAAACGGGGGGGTTGCATTTAGCTTAAGACATGTAGCTAGAATGTAGTGGTAGTTGATGAAAAGAAAGTACACATGTGAGGCAAGTTGGGGACAATGAGGACGCTTGTTGATCCCGGCTCGCCAAACTAGTGGGTTGATCTCTCGTCGGTATGTGTGAAGGAATAGCTTATCGATGTGGAGTTCTAGAGTATGCGAGGACGCTCGGGTGCTTTAGGATAACGTATCGTGATGGGTTATCCCTCGCATTTTTGTGTTGTTTGTATGCGTGTGTAGATTGATATAGTGTGTATGAGGTATAAGTTTGCATGTCAAGTAGTAGCGAACTATTAGAGTGCGAGAATTGTAAGGTTGATGGTTTTAGGTAGTGCGTTTTCAAATTATTAACTTGCGTGGTAATGAATATTTTATGCGAATAGATGTTGATATGTCGTGGACTAAAATGATGTAGTTGTGTGATATGTTCCATGTAAGGAATTTACAATTGTTGAAGAATTTTACGTTTTTGTATCGATAATTTTCTGCAGAAAAACGATCGGTCGAATTTTTCAGACGTCTCTGGTCAGATTTTGACCAAAAAAGATCGGTCGTTTGTCAAAACGATCGGTCGAAAATTTAGATTGGTCTGGTCCCTAAGTCTGTTGGTTTCTGAAATAGAAAATTGTCTTAACTGAAGTGTTCATGTTAACCTTGGTAACATATTTGGTTTATATCGAATGGCGACATAGAGAAGTTAGTATTTAAGCATCGGTGGCAAGTTAGGTGTGATACAATTGATTATGTCATTATTATGTATGCACGGACTTGTCTAATTTTGTATGACTAAATTTTTGTACATTGATTGATAATTTGAGGTTTCCGTATAGGCATGGGGATGATAGTTTGAATCATTTGAGCGAGCGGTGAGACAGGGTTATGGGCGTGTGATCCATCTTTATACTGTACAGTACTCGGTTATTGTTTGCTTGAAAAATTTATGAAAGTTGGATATAGGAATTTATGAGAGTACCAAATTTTGTTGGGTTGATTACTGATATTTTAGTAGGTGGCAGGCATGTAAGCAGTATTTTAGTAAATATGCAGGCCAATTATTAGTAATTCATCTTTGGCAGGAATTTGTTAGAGCAATTTTTCTAGTATGTTAAACTGTGTAAGAATTGTCATTAGGGTCGACAAGGTTGCTAATTTATGGTTGTGTTGGTTTTAGTACTTGATGCTAGTGATTATAAACTATAAAAGACTATTCAGTTTTAGAGATTCTTCTTTTCTAGCAGGAACCACATTAAATCGCGAATTGAAGGAGACTACTAACTACTTGGTAAAACAATGAATGAGAAACTGTAAAAGGAAAGGTCTGTGTCTGACCCGCTTTTGGATTGAGGATTAGATTAGGAGTATATTTTGTGGTGAATGAGAATGTAAGTTTAATGACAAAATTTTTATGCCTAAGGTTTGGAAGTAGGTCGATGAGCTGATTTCAAGATAAGTGCGCAAATTAACTTGATGGTTAGTTTACGTGAGATTAATTCAGGTATGGTTTGTAGTGTTCAGTTGGATAAGTCGTTACATGATTGTTGATCTTGATGATAAGGTGCAGTACCCGAAGTTTGGTTTGTTGTGAGAGAGGGTTGTTTGTTCTTGTTTTCATGATTGAATGGATTAACATTAATTAGGTGTTTTATTTTTATTTTTGGAGATGGCTGATGGTTGAAGAATTGTTATTTCAACTTGCTTTTATCAGGTGGTGTTGGTTGTGGTTTGAACATGTAAGAATAATGTTGAGCACGCACGGATTTAGATTACCCAAGTTCCTTATTGAATGCAACTAAGGGATGTTTGTTCAATTTCTTCATTTAGTACAGAGAAGATTATAATTTTTAAGAGGATCTGTAGATTGATTTAAAATTTCATCCGAGGCAAGTAACAACCTAGAGAGAAAGAAAAAAGGGGTTGAACAGCCTAGTTTTTATGCGCTTCTATAATTGAATGATTGTGCTAAATTATTGATTTTGGATGACTAGATTATGGAGGGAAATAGTAGGAGTGTTCCTTTCGCCGGGCGAATCGGAACTCAGTTTTAAAGTCGGTTACGGTAAGTAAGGCTAGTCATGAGTTATTATAATTGCTTGGAGTGTTGGCAGGCTATTCAATTCTATTATAACAAATTGGGTAATATTGAATTATGTACATGAGTTCAAATCGTGTGGATCTATGTATGTTTTTTTGTTTGTGTGATAATGAATAACAACCACGAAAAAAAAAAAAATTGACATTTCAGCTTGTGCGTAGCGAAAGTACAAGAGAAGAAAATAAATAAAATATATTAGAAGTGTGTACTGGGATTCGGTTAATAGCCCAAAATACGTTCTTTTTCTTCTTTTCTTTCCACCATCGAAGCGACGGGAAGGTGATAGTTGCAATTGTTATTCGAATTTCTATTAACTATTTGTTTGTTCGGATTGCATGATACTTTAAATAAAAACATAGTGAATATCGTGATTGGGTTTGTGATATCAATAAAGGTTATGTTCCTGATTTTTTTTTTTTAAACTAGTAAGTACTTCCACTCTGTTATATCATAGGTGAATCTGAATTATTAATGGTGCATCTTTTGCTGGGCAATCTAGTACAATTTATGCCCCTTATAAAGGGTAAGGATATCAAATGGATTATTATGGCCGTTATTATGAAGCTTAATTGGATAACATTTTCTTGGTGGCGTGTGTTGTGGGTTACAAATTAGAAGTGTCTATTTAGTTTTCAAGAGATTCATGTTTGAGCATATGCAAAAGTTTATGTCCAGGTTTGGCAAAGATTTTTTTTTTTTTTACTACTTGGTGAACTATGAAAGAAAGGTGGTAAAAAGAAAGGTCATGGGAGAATTTATACATACAAAAGGAATTGGAAGAGTGTACCTCGAGTTTGCTGAGAATCTGAGATGTAATTCAAGTAGATGCTAGCCTTGTGTGATTAGCTCACGTCTTGTTCTAATAGAATAATTGGTTAAGTCCTTTCGTGATGATGGTTCTCAATGATGAGTAGGTATAATTTTAGGTGGTTATAGAGAAAAATTGCTTCTTTTATTTGATTGGATAGTTTATAATGATATTGAAACTGATTAAATGGTATTTAGGCATTAGATTAAAGAATGTATTCATTGAATTACGTAGGAAATATGAACCCTGGTCTGTTTATAGTTGTTGTTTGTATTTGTAGGGACATGTTAGGAATAAGACGTTTAAGCATAGAAGGAATTGGTTACCCGATGTTTCTGATTGGATGTTAACTAGGGAGAAACTTGTTTTCGTTTTACAGCTATATTGAGAAATCGAAAACTGGAAGTTTGATTTGTTTTACAAGTTATAAGGTTGGGGGTACATGAGTTTTCTACCATTGGTTAGAACATAAAGGATGCCGATTAATTGAAGTTTTATATTCTGGTTATATGTAATTTTGCGAGTTAGTCGAAACCTTGTTTGATATAGTTTTGTTACTTTTGTATACTTTAGTAGAGACCGTGTAGCTGGGCAGTTGTATATGACCAGAAAATATTAAGGCATACGTGTATCAGTTGTCGGGCAAATTAGTACAGTTTTTAAAGTCGGTTAAAATGGTCAGGATTGTCATCTGGATTGTTATACTAATACCCATTTTATAATTATTATTATTTTTGTGTTAATGTCTTACTGTGAGTGGTTCTAAGCTACAGACAGATTATCTGAGTTCTGGACAAGTCCTTTTTCATCATATGTAGTGTATGTGTTGAGTATTTGGGAAGATTGTTGACGCTTGGTGAAACCCTGAAAGAAAACCGGAAAAGGAAAAAAATGTCTTTATCCGTACTTCCTTTAGGCTTTTAGACCGAGTGTTTTAGGATATAGCTGATTAAAATACAAGTCTGATGATATTAGAAACAGAGTACAATGTTAGCACCACGATTATTATTATTTTATCTGAGCGTGCAGCGGAAGCACGGGAAATAGAAATAGATGTTAAGGTAAAGGTAAAGGAGTCATTTCGTTTTATTGATGGAACTTTCGCGATTCGGAGATAGTGTGAAAACTAAGATCTATTATTATTTTTTTTAAATTCACTTGTGTTGGGTAAATAGGAATTATTACACTAGGGAAAATAAAGAGCGGAGGTTAGCAGGTAACTGACTGTGGAGATAAATTCAAGGGACGAAACCTTATCAGGGGAAGAATGCGACACCCATAGTTGTTGATACCTCGGTCATGAATTTATTTATTTATTTGTTTTTATTTTATTTTTTATTTTTATTTTCTTCGCACAACACTGATATTGATTGTTAATCAACATTTTTGAGTAAATGTTTCACACATTTTAAGGAGTGGCATCTTTATCGAGATAGGTTGATAACAGAGTTTGAGTTATATAAGGAGCTGTTATCTAAAGACATTTTTGCATCTGGTATATATTCACCGAGACTTGAACTAAGGTTAAGTTTCGGGACGAAACTTCTTTAAGTGGGAAAGAGTGTGAAATCCCGTATTTTAATTCTATTTTATATTTGCTATTAGTGTTATAATATGATCTTCTTGGGACTATTTTTGATATTATGGATAGATAGCAAGATCGTTTGGTAATTGGCAATAAGTTAGGATTCATGTATCAAGATTATGTTATCTATGTTACATTATTGTCTTTTATTTTATTAGTTATTGTTTTACATTATCGAGATACTTACGTATCTTTCGTTTACTTGAGTTATGGATGTATGGAGTTGTTGAGGTAGAAGCATGTGAGTTGTTGAGGTAGAAGCATGTCAGCTTAGTTTACTTTATTTCCTTTTATGTTACGGCCGATTGTTTTGCTTTGTTGTCTTTTATTCTGTTAGATATTGTTTTGCTTTGTTGTCTTTTATTCTGTTAGATATTTTATACAGGCGGTTATTCTTACAGGTTGTGCATTATCTCGAGTTTATTTTATTTGAGTTATGAGTTGTTCTGGGTTGTGTACCCTGGGTATTATATTTCTTAGATTATGACACGAATCAGACGTTTAAATTTTTATGGCCTTATTTGTAAAAGTTTATCATTTCTGGGTATAGTTGTTTAGAGAGGAAATTTCGGGACGAAATTCTTTTAAGGAGGGTTAGTTGTAACATCCCGCATTTTTATAAGTGTTTTTAATTAGGAATTAATTTATCCAAAAACGTTTTATACAAATTTTACCAAAAACCGGTCACTCGACTAATTTTTAGCCAAAAATCGAAACTCTTCCGAAAAACTTTATTTTAAAAATTTGTTACTAATTTTACTAATAAAAAGGACCCAATAGATTTGTTTCTAAAGATTTGTTATTTTAGAGTAGTAAAACAATATTTTTGGATTAAGAGTTAGCTTTTAGAACTTTGGAGACCAAATAGTTCGTTACCACAAACTATCTCAAAACAGTTTTTTCTAAACACTTTCCAGTCACTTTTCAAAAGCTAAAAACAGTAAAAACAAGAGAAAAAACAGTAAAAACAAGAGAAAAGAGAGAAAAGAGAGAAAAGAGAGAAAAAGAAAGAAGAAGAAGAAGAACAAGAGGAAACCACCGTTTGCGGGTTCATACCGGAAGCATCTCCTCTACGATCTAAGGTAACGGGGGTTATCCATAGCGATTAGACGAGGGTGTATGTTAGGATTAGGTTTTGCGTTTATTTTAAATTGGGGGTTTTGTCTTTTATCTCAATTATGATATATTAAATTGTTAATTGGGTATATTTGTTATATGTTTAATTCACCTATTTGAATTGGAGAAATTGATGAGTTAGTTATATTAATTTCGGAATAATGAGATTATGGATGGGTTTGCAGGTTTTATGCGTTGATTATGTGATTATATAGTTGTTGATGAAATTGGGTAATTTATTGTTGATTAAATGTGAATTGTAGTTTATGCATACAAGGTGTTTGTTAAAATGCCTGAATGAGGTTTATGCTGTTAGACTTGTTTGGCTAGTTGTGAATCTAGCACCTATGCTTATGGGTTATGTTGAATTACTTTAGAGTGACGTATGAGAATGTGTTATTTGCGTGGATTTATATTATTGGCCGAGGCCGTATGAGAATGTGATATTTGCGTGGATCTATATTATTGGCCGAGGCCTTGTGATTTAGCTGTAGTGGCAATGGTCTCTGTCTCTCCCTAATTCCGGGGACAGAAGACAGCCGAGGGGATAGGGAATGACTCGTCTTACGGACTGGGGCGAGTGGCGTGAGAGGTCCCAGTGTGCACTATATTTATTTTATTGTTAGCAATGGTCTATGTCTCTCCCTAATTCCGGGGACATAGGACGGCCGAAGGGATAGGGAATGACTCGTCTTACGGACTGCGACGAGTGGCGTGAGAGGTCCAAGTGCGCACTATAAATCTACTTTTATGTTAGCAATGGTTTATGTCTCTCCCTAATTCCGGGGGCATAAGACGGCCGAAGGGATAGGAAATGACCTACCTTACGGACTGGGGTAGGTGGTGTGAGAGGTCCATGTATGCTATTGATGTGTGTAGAAGTTATTTAATTTATCTCGTTGTAGGATGTTATTATATTTGTTTTTAAATGTTGATCATCGTAGTTGTTGTTTGTGGGTTCTTGCATCTATGGAATGGAGTGACGGTATTTTGTGGTGTCGTCCCGTCTATTTATGTGCGTGGGACTCACCGTTACAATTTTGTATTTCAGGTACAACTTAGGTTGAGGCGTATGGTTAAGAGCTTTAGCAAGGCATCGTATGGGTTCGGGCTTTTGCTTTCTTTTTACTTAGATTGTTTTTGAGATTGTAGCCTACGGGCAAATTCATTCGTTCGTTATTTTTAGCTTTTATAAACCCTGTCTTGTAGCCGCGTTTGGCAAACAGTTTATTTTATTCATTTAATTGTTCCATTATCTTGTAAATGTTTTCTTTTAAAATTTCAATTTTGTATCAACAGGTTTCTTTTTCCTTTTGTTTAAAAAGGTCACGCCTTGATGTCCGTTTTTAGGATTTTGGGGCGTGACAGTCTTCTTATTAATTATTAAATTGACAAGTCAATTAATTGTATTTCTTAATATTAGGATCATAGCAACTTAGTAAAAATAAATTCCCCTTAGATTTTACACTAGATACCTTCATTGAATTTGTTTTTCATATATTTGGTTTTAGGAAAAAGATTATTCCCATACATACACATCAACATTGACTTAACTATCCTTTTCAGTGAGTCTTCTTATTAATTATTAAATTGACAAGTCAATTAATTGTATTTCTTAATATTAGGATCATAGCAACTTAGTAAAAATAAATTCCCCTTAAATTTTACACTAGATAGCTTCATTGAATTTGTTTTTCATATATTTGGTTTTAGGAAAAAGATTATTCCCATACATACACATCAACATTGATTTGACTATCCTTTTCAGTGAGTCTTCTTATTAATTATTAAATTGACAAGTCAATTAATTGTATTTCTTAATATTAGGATCATAGCAACTTAGTAAAAATAAATTCCCCTTAAATTTTACACTAGATAGCTTCATTGAATTTGTCTTTCGTATATTTGGTTTTAGGAAAAATATTATTCCCATACATACACATCAACATTGACTTGACTATCCTTTTGAGCAGGTCTTCTTATTACAATTATGTGTTCAGTGCATTGTTTCTCTTAAATTTACTGAAATGGGAGAAGTTTACAAGTCAACTATACGTACAACCTTGCATGGGTCCCATTACTCCTCAGTTATGCCTTTTCAATTTACTATTCTTTCAGAAATTTTCAATTATAACTCAAACAAAATCTTAGTTATAACTGAAACGCGTAACAATATTCAAAATATTAGGTAAACGTATTTTTCAGAGTTGGACGAAGGAGATGAAGACTAAAGAAGATAGCAAGAAAGCTAACTATAGTAGGTCTATGGTGTATACAATGGGGTCCAATGGATAGACCTTCCATGAAAGTGGTGGAGCAAATGATTTTATGAGATGGAGGAATAGACAAATGTTAAAAAAGAAATAAATAATTGTATTTCTTAATATTAGGATCTTAGCAACTTAATATAAATAAATTCCCCTTAAATTTTACACTAGATAGCTTCATTGAATTTGTCCTTCATATATTTGGTTTTAGGAAAAAGATTATTCCCATACATACACATCAACATTGACTTGACTATCCTTTTCAGTGAGTCTTCTTATTAATTATTAAATTGACAAGTCAATTAATTGTATTTCTTAATATTAGGATCATAACAACTTAGTAAAAATAAATTCCTCATAAATTTTACACTAGATAGCTTCATTGAATTTGTCTTTCGTATATTTGGTTTTAGGAAAAATATTATTCCCATACATACACATCAACATTGACTTGACTATTCTTTTCAGTGAGTCTTCTTATTAATTATTAAATTGACAAGTCAAATAATTGTATTTCTTAATATTAGGATCATAGCAACTTAGTAAAAATAAATTCCCCTTAAATTTTACACTAGATAGCTTCATTGAATTTGTTTTTCATATATTTGGTTTTAGGAAAAAGATTATTCCCATACATACACATCAATATTGACTTGACTATTCTTTTCAGTGAGTCTTCTTATTAATTATTAAATTGACAAGTCAATTAATTGTATTTCTTAATATTAGGATCATAGCAACTTAGTAAAAATAAATTCCCCTTAAATTTTATACTAAATGGATTCATTGAATTTGTTTTTCATATATTTGGTTTTAGAAAAAAGATTATTCCCATACATATAGATGAACATTGACTTGACTATCCTTTTCAGTGAGTCTTCTTATTAATTATTAAATTGACAAGTCAATTAATTGTATTTCTTAATATTAGGATCATAGCAACTTAGTAAAAATAAATTCCCCTTAAATTTTACACTAGATAGCTTCATTGAATTTATCTTTCGTATATTTGGTTTTAGGAAAAATATTATTCCCATATATACACATCAACATTGACTTGACTATCCTTTTGAGCAGGTCTTCTTATTACAATTATGTGTTCAGTGCATTGTTTCTCTTAAATTGACTCAAATGGAAGAAGTTTACAAGTCAACTATACGTACAACCTTACATGGGTCCCATTACTCCTCAGTTATGACTTTTCAATTTACTATTCTTTCAGAAATTTTCAATTATAACTCAAACAAAATCTTAGTTATAACTGAAACGCGTAACAATATTCAAAATATTAGGTAAACGTATTTTTCAGAGTTGAACGAAGGAGATGAAGACTAAAGAAGATAGCAAGAAAGCTAACTATAGTAGGTCTATGGTGTATACAATGGGGTCCAATGGATCGACCTTCTATGAAAGTGGTGGAGCAAATGATTTTATGAGATGGAGGAATAGACAAATGTTAAAAAAGAAATAAATAATTGTATTTCTTAATATTAGGATCATAGCAACTTAATATAAATAAATTCCCCTTAAATTTTACACTAGATAGCTTCATTGAATTTGTCTTTCATATATTTGGTTTTAGGAAAAAGATTATTCTCATATATACACATCAACATTGACTTGACTATCCTTTTCAGTGAGTCTTCTTATTAATTATTAAATTGACAAGTCAATTAATTGTATTTCTTAATATTAGGATCATAGCAACTTAGTAAAAATAAATTCCCCTTAAATTTTACACTAGATAGCTTCATTGAATTTGTCTTTCGTATATTTGGTTTTAGGAAAAATATTATTCCCATACATACACATCAACATTGACTTGACTATCCTTTTGAGCAGGTCTTCTTATTACAATTATGTGTTCAGTGCATTGTTTCTCTTAAATTGACTGAAATGGGAGAAGTTTACAAGTCAACTATACGTACAACCTTGCATGGGTCCCATTACTCCTCAGTTATGCCTTTTCAATTTACTATTCTTTCAGAAATTTTCAATTATAACTCAAACAAAATCTTAGTTATAACTGAAACGCGTAACAATATTCAAAATATTAGGTAAACGTATTTTTCAGAGTTGGACGAAGGAGATGAAGACTAAAGAAGATAGCAAGAAAGCTAACTATAGTAGGTCTATGGTGTATACAATGGGGTCCAATGGATAGACCTTCCATGAAAGTGGTGGAGCAAATGATTTTATGAGATGGAGGAATAGACAAATGTTAAAAAAGAAATAAATAATTGTATTTCTTAATATTAGGATCTTAGCAACTTAATATAAATAAATTCCCCTTAAATTTTACACTAGATAGCTTCATTGAATTTGTCCTTCATATATTTGGTTTTAGGAAAAAGATTATTCCCATACATACACATCAACATTGACTTGACTATCCTTTTCAGTGAGTCTTCTTATTAATTATTAACTTGACAAGTCAATTAATTGTATTTCTTAATATTAGGATCATAGCAACTTAGTAAAAATAAATTCCCCATAAATTTTACACTAGATAGCTTCATTGAATTTGTCTTTCGTATATTTGGTTTTAGGAAAAATATTATTCCCATACATACACATCAACATTGACTTGACTATTCTTTTCAGTGAGTCTTCTTATTAATTATTAAATTGACAAGTCAAATAATTGTATTTCTTAATATTAGGATCACAGCAACTTAGTAAAAATAAATTCCCCTTAAATTTTACACTAGATAGCTTCATTGAATTTGTTTTTCATATATTTGGTTTTAGGAAAAAGATTATTCCCATACATACACATCAATATTGACTTGACTATTCTTTTCAGTGAGTCTTCTTATTAATTATTAAATTGACAAGTCAATTAATTGTATTTCTTAATATTAGGATCATAGCAACTTAGTAAAAATAAATTCCCCTTAAATTTTATACTAAATGGCTTCATTGAATTTGTTTTTCATATATTTGGTTTTAGAAAAAAGATTATTCTCATACATATAGATCAACATTGACTTGACTATCCTTTTCAGTGAGTCTTCTTATTAATTATTAAATTGACAAGTCAATTAATTGTATTTCTTAATATTAGGATCATAGCAACTTAGTAAAAATAAATTCCCCTTAAATTTTACACTAGATAGCTTCATTGAATTTGTCTTTCGTATATTTGGTTTTAGGAAAAATATTATTTCCATACATACACATCAACATTGACTTGACTATCCTTTTGAGCAGGTCTTCTTATTACAATTATGTGTTCAGTGCATTGTTTCTCTTAAATTTACTGAAATGGGAGAAGTTTACAAGTCAACTATACGTACAACCTTGCATGGGTCCCATTACTCCTCAGTTATGACTTTTCAATTTACTATTCTTTCAGAAATTTTCAATTATAACTCAAACAAAATCTTAGTTATAACTGAAACGGGTAACAATATTCAAAATATTAGGTAAACGTATTTTTCAGAGTTGGACGAAGGAGATGAAGACCAAAGAAGATAGCAAAAAGCTAACTATAGTAGGTCTATGCTGTATACAATGGGGTCCAATGGATAGACCTTCCATGAAAATGGTGGAGCAAATGCTTTTATGAGATGGAGGAATAGACAAATGTTAAAAAAGAAATAAATAATTGGATTTCTTAATATTAGGATCTTAGCAACTTAATATAAATAAATTCCCCTTAAATTTTACACTAGATAGCTTCATTGAATTTGTCCTTCATATATTTGGTTTTAGGAAAAAGATTATTCCCATACATACACATCAACATTGACTTGACTATCCTTTTCAGTGAGTCTTCTTATTAATTATTAAATTGACAAGTCAATTAATTGTATTTCTTAATATTAGGATCATAACAACTTAGTAAAAATAAATTCCCCATAAATTTTACACTAGATAGCTTCATTGAATTTGTCTTTCGTATATTTGGTTTTAGGAAAAATATTATTCCCATACATACACATCAACATTGACTTGACTATTCTTTTCAGTGAGTCTTCTTATTAATTATTAAATTGACAAGTCAAATAATTGTATTTCTTAATATTAGGATCACAGCAACTTAGTAAAAATAAATTCCCCTTAAATTTTACACTAGATAGCTTCATTGAATTTGTTTTTCATATATTTGGTTTTAGGAAAAAGATTATTCCCATACATACACATCAATATTGACTTGACTATTCTTTTCAGTGAGTCTTCTTATTAATTATTAAATTGACAAGTCAATTAATTGTATTTCTTAATATTAGGATCATAGCAACTTAGTAAAAATAAATTCCCCTTAAATTTTATACTAAATGGCTTCATTGAATTTGTTTTTCATATATTTGGTTTTAGAAAAAAGATTATTCTCATACATATAGATCAACATTGACTTGACTATCCTTTTCAGTGAGTCTTCTTATTAATTATTAAATTGACAAGTCAATTAATTGTATTTCTTAATATTAGGATCATAGCAACTTAGTAAAAATAAATTCCCCTTAAATTTTACACTAGATAGCTTCATTGAATTTGTCTTTCGTATATTTGGTTTTAGGAAAAATATTATTTCCATACATACACATCAACATTGACTTGACTATCCTTTTGAGCAGGTCTTCTTATTACAATTATGTGTTCAGTGCATTGTTTCTCTTAAATTTACTGAAATGGGAGAAGTTTACAAGTCAACTATACGTACAACCTTGCATGGGTCCCATTACTCCTCAGTTATGACTTTTCAATTTACTATTCTTTCAGAAATTTTCAATTATAACTCAAACAAAATCTTAGTTATAACTGAAACGGGTAACAATATTCAAAATATTAGGTAAACGTATTTTTCAGAGTTGGACGAAGGAGATGAAGACCAAAGAAGATAGCAAAAAGCTAACTATAGTAGGTCTATGCTGTATACAATGGGGTCCAATGGATAGACCTTCCATGAAAATGGTGGAGCAAATGCTTTTATGAGATGGAGGAATAGACAAATGTTAAAAAAGAAATAAATAATTGGATTTCTTAATATTAGGATCTTAGCAACTTAATATAAATAAATTCCCCTTAAATTTTACACTAGATAGCTTCATTGAATTTGTCCTTCATATATTTGGTTTTAGGAAAAAGATTATTCCCATACATACACATCAACATTGACTTGACTATCCTTTTCAGTGAGTCTTCTTATTAATTATTAAATTGACAAGTCAATTAATTGTATTTCTTAATATTAGGATCATAACAACTTAGTAAAAATAAATTCCCCATAAATTTTACACTAGATAGCTTCATTGAATTTGTCTTTCGTATATTTGGTTTTAGGAAAAATATTATTCCCATACATACACATCAACATTGACTTGACTATTCTTTTCAGTGAGTCTTCTTATTAATTATTAAATTGACAAGTCAAATAATTGTATTTCTTAATATTAGGATCATAGCAACTTAGTAAAAATAAATTCCCCTTAAATTTTACACTAGATAGCTTCATTGAATTTGTTTTTCATATATTTGGTTTTAGGAAAAAGATTATTCCCATACATACACATCAATATTGACTTGACTATTCTTTTCAGTGAGTCTTCTTATTAATTATTAAATTGACAAGTCAATTAATTGTATTTCTTAATATTAGGATCATAGCAACTTAGTAAAAATAAATTCCCCTTAAATTTTATACTAAATGGCTTCATTGAATTTGTTTTTCATATATTTGGTTTTAGAAAAAAGATTATTCCCATACATATAGATGAACATTGACTTGACTATCCTTTTCAGTGAGTCTTCTTATTAATTATTAAATTGACAAGTCAATTAATTGTATTTCTTAATATTAGGATCATAGCAACTTAGTAAAAATAAATTCCCCTTAAATTTTACACTAGATAGCTTCATTGAATTTATCTTTCGTATATTTGGTTTTAGGAAAAATATTATTCCCATATATACACATCAACATTGACTTGACTATCCTTTTGAGCAGGTCTTCTTATTACAATTATGTGTTCAGTGCATTGTTTCTCTTAAATTGACTCAAATGGGAGAAGTTTACAAGTCAACTATACGTACAACCTTACATGGGTCCCATTACTCCTCAGTTATGACTTTTCAATTTACTATTCTTTCAGAAATTTTCAATTTACTATTCTTTCAGAAATTTTCAATTATAACTCAAACAAAATCTTAGTTATAACTGAAACGCGTAACAATATTCAAAATATTAGGTAAACGTATTTTTCAGAGTTGAACGAAGGAGATGAAGACTAAAGAAGATAGCAAGAAAGCTAACTATAGTAGGTCTATGGTGTATACAATGGGGTCCAATGGATCGACCTTCTATGAAAGTGGTGGAGCAAATGATTTTATGAGATGGAGGAATAGACAAATGTTAAAAAAGAAATAAATAATTGTATTTCTTAATATTAGGATCATAGCAACTTAATATAAATAAATTCCCCTTAAATTTTACACTAGATAGCTTCATTGAATTTGTCTTTCATATATTTGGTTTTAGGAAAAAGATTATTCTCATACATACACATCAACATTGACTTGACTATCCTTTTCAGTGAGTCTTCTTATTAATTATTAAATTGACAAGTCAATTAATTGTATTTCTTAATATTAGGATCATAGCAACTTAGTAAAAATAAATTCCCCTTAAATTTTACACTAGATAGCTTCATTGAATTTGTCTTTCGTATATTTGGTTTTAGGAAAAATATTATTCCCATACATACACATCAACATTGACTTGACTATCCTTTTGAGCAGGTCTTCTTATTACAATTATGTGTTCAGTGCATTGTTTCTCTTAAATTGACTGAAATGGGAGAAGTTTACAAGTCAACTATACGTACAACCTTGCATGGGTCCCATTACTCCTCAGTTATGCCTTTTCAATTTACTATTCTTTCAGAAATTTTCAATTATAACTCAAACAAAATCTTAGTTATAACTGAAACGCGTAACAATATTCAAAATATTAGGTAAACGTATTTTTCAGAGTTGGACGAAGGAGATGAAGACTAAAGAAGATAGCAAGAAAGCTAACTATAGTAGGTCTATGGTGTATACAATGGGGTCCAATGGATAGACCTTCCATGAAAGTGGTGGAGCAAATGATTTTATGAGATGGAGGAATAGACAAATGTTAAAAAAGAAATAAATAATTGTATTTCTTAATATTAGGATCTTAGCAACTTAATATAAATAAATTCCCCTTAAATTTTACACTAGATAGCTTCATTGAATTTGTCCTTCATATATTTGGTTTTAGGAAAAAGATTATTCCCATACATACACATCAACATTGACTTGACTATCCTTTTCAGTGAGTCTTCTTATTAATTATTAAATTGACAAGTCAATTAATTGTATTTCTTAATATTAGGATCATAGCAACTTAGTAAAAATAAATTCCCCATAAATTTTACACTAGATAGCTTCATTGAATTTGTCTTTCGTATATTTGGTTTTAGGAAAAATATTATTCCCATACATACACATCAACATTGACTTGACTATTCTTTTCAGTGAGTCTTCTTATTAATTATTAAATTGACAAGTCAAATAATTGTATTTCTTAATATTAGGATCATAGCAACTTAGTAAAAATAAATTCCCCTTAAATTTTACACTAGATAGCTTCATTGAATTTGTTTTTCATATATTTGGTTTTAGGAAAAAGATTATTCCCATACATACACATCAATATTGACTTGACTATTCTTTTCAGTGAGTCTTCTTATTAATTATTAAATTGACAAGTCAATTAATTGTATTTCTTAATATTAGGATCATAGCAACTTAGTAAAAATAAATTCCCCTTAAATTTTATACTAAATGGCTTCATTGAATTTGTTTTTTCATATATTTGGTTTTAGAAAAAAGATTATTCTCATACATATAGATCAACATTGACTTGACTATCCTTTTCAGTGAGTCTTCTTATTAATTATTAAATTGACAAGTCAATTAATTGTATTTCTTAATATTAGGATCATAGCAACTTAGTAAAAATAAATTCCCCTTAAATTTTACACTAGATAGCTTCATTGAATTTGTCTTTCGTATATTTGGTTTTAGGAAAAATATTATTCCCATACATACACATCAACATTGACTTGACTATCCTTTTGAGCAGGTCTTCTTATTACAATTATGTGTTCAGTGCATTGTTTCTCTTAAATTGACTGAAATGGGAGAAGTTTACAAGTCAACTATACGTACAACCTTGCATGGGTCCCATTACTCCTCAGTTATGCCTTTTCAATTTACTATTCTTTCAGAAATTTTCAATTATAACTCAAACAAAATCTTAGTTATAGCTGAAACGCGTAACAATATTCAAAATATTAGGTAAACGTATTTTTCAGAGTTGGACGAAGGAGATGAAGACTAAAGAAGATAGCAAGAAAGCTAACTATAGTAGCTCTATGGTGTATACAATGGGGTCCAATGGATAGACATTCCATGAAAGTGGTGGAGCAAATGCTTTTATGAGATGGAGGAATAGACAAATGTTAAAAAAGAAATAAATAATTGTATTTCTTAATATTAGGATCATAGCAACTTAGTAAAAATAAATTCCCCTTAAATTTTACAATAGATAGCTTCATTGAATTTGTCCTTCATATATTTGGTTTTAGGAAAAAGATTATTCCCATACATACACATCAACATTGACTTGACTATCCTTTTCAGTGAGTCTTCTTATTAATTATTAAATTGACAAGTCAATTAATTGTATTTCTTAATATTAAGATCATAGCAACTTAGTAAAAATAAATTCCCCTTAAATTTTACACTAGATAGCTTCATTGAATTTGACTTTCGCATATTTGGTTTTAGGAAAAATATTATTCCCATACATACACATCAACATTGACTTGACTATCCTTTTGAGCAGGTCTTATAGAGTTTTTTTTCCAACATATGTATCCATTAAAATCAACATGTTTAGCTCATTATTTATATTTAGTTCTAATTCTAAGAACCACACAAAAGCTAATTAGTTTTTGTTTTTGTTTTGAAGGGAAATATAATGTTTTAGTAAGTACATAAGTTTTCAATGGTGTAATAGTAAAACAACATAAAAAATGGCTCATGACGCACACATGTTAACTCTCAATCCCTTTTGTGGACGGAATGTTACGAGAAGAAAACATTGCAATAGTTGAAGGTACTAAATAAAAAAGTTAAAGATTATGGTATAAAAACGAAAACAAACTATAGTTAATGGTATTAAAGTATAATTAACTCTTCTAAACATGCCCTGTTGCAAGCTGGAGAAACTCATCAATTTAAAAAGATTATTCCCATACATTACCCTCCTTGCCCTCAAGAAAATAATTGTCAAGGAAAAAAAATGTGTTTAAAACTTGCCAAAGAAATATTCCATGAAATCCATTTTATATGTGAGTTTTGGGTAGGGCTTCAAATGAACCGAACACATGAATATATCGTGTTTGGTTCTAAAATGGCGGTTCGTGTTCGCTCATTAAATAAATGAATCGAACATGAAGAGAAATCTAACGGTGGTTAAGTAAACAAACCGAACATGAACACTACAACGTTCGTTAAATACCATTTTACTGTTACAAAATATGTAAAACATACCTTTACAGTTAAAATATCAATTGTCAACACATACATATATCAAGTGGATGTGTAAAATACCTAATAGAGTATCACATACACACTCACATGCAAGTGCTCTTAAAAGCTGAGGAAGAGAAAATCAGATAGAAACTAATAGCAATGGCAGTGACCATGGCAGCCATCACTTTATCTCTCATGTTCTGCCTTATCTCGGCCGGAGGGGAGCCTTGCTTACGACAGTGCGATGGCAATCTCATCATCCAATACCCGTTCTCTCTCCTAAAGCCGCCATGTGCATACTCCTCGGCCTTCATGCTCGCCTGTTCAGACAATAAGACCACCATTATTGAGCTCCCAAACTCGGTAATGTTAATTCTTAATTTGGTATTTTGAAAGGAGAAAAATGATTAAAGCATACTAATTTGGAAGGTTGATTATTAATCTAAAAAATAGTTATATTTTAGATAGATTTTTTTTTGTTATCACCACTAATTATACTTCTATAACTATATACTCCTTCCTCCCTCCTCCCTCCTCCCTCCGTTTCCAATTAATTGTTTAGTACGAAACAACATGCAATTTTGATCGAGCAATAACTTGTATCAAAATTGTCGGAATAAATTTTTTAAAAGTTAATCATATAGTTCAAACATTAAATTATATGATTTAGTTTTGAAAATTTTCATTTCGACAATGTTGATACATGTTATAATTCGGTAAAAATTGAACGTAATTTCATAGAGCACAATTAATTGGAAACGGATGTAGTATATAAATAGTATATAGTGGATGATGTATGTTATGCTTTTATTCGATGACCACAATAAATTCGAGTACAGAGTTACTACTATACATAGAGATGATGTTGTTTTATGCTATATTATTATTTCTCTGTGTAAAAAATAGAAAATAGGTTGAAGAACATAGTATATGTGTATATATCTGCAACCCATGCAGTTTAATAGACAATTGCTTTATATTGAGACAAGGCTCGAATTCGTAAATGAACATACAGTTGTGAAGGGGATTACGATATTGCAAATTTGCAATGATTATTATTTTATACAGAATGCGATACTACTTTCTTTCTTTTTTTTAATTTCCAATTTGGTTTCAATTTTACAGGTGAAACTAATAGTAAAGTATATTGATTACCAGAAGAGGACTATGAAAGTACACCACCCAACCTGTTTTCTCAAATACTTCCTAAGTCTCGACCTGTCGAATACCCCCTACACAATAAAATCAAGTGAATCTCATTATACAAGCCTTTTCAGTTGCGGCATTAAGAATATGGACTATACTTTGCTTTCACCAACCTGCCTCGGTGGGGGCAACATGTATTCGTTAAGATCGAAGTATTCTATATATAATTTGCACGAGAGGTCTTGCAAGAAGATGTACACCAACTATTCCATTCCTTTTGGGATACTTTCAGAACCTTCTGAGCTAACACTGAGTTGGCCTGATTATGGTGTCACATACACCGGCATCCCAAAATCACACACCACAGGTACAAATAAATTTAGATTATGTTAGAGTAATTTATCCCGTATCGTCTAGATAATAATCGAGTCTGTCTTTTATAAAGAGATATCCATCATTACCATTACGAGACCTTTTAACGGTAAATGAATATGGATTCTAATATGGTATCAGAGTGGGCTTAGCGATTTCGGGCTCAACTCCACCCATTTAATATGTCCGCTCGTATGACCCTTGAAATGCCGGGCCACGAGCGAGGGGAAGTGTTAGACTAATTATCATACATCGTCTAGATAATAATCGAGTCTGTGGTTTATAAATATATATCCATATGCCGATTTAAGCAGGGGCATCGTTATCAAACTATGCCTTTATTGTTTCTTCCCAAATTTTTATGGGCAAAGTCTTTACTCAAATTGGCAACTTAGGAAAAATTGAGATCCCGAGGAAAGATGTTATTTTGGTTGATTCAACATACGAGTTTATTTGCTAGAGTTTATTCGCCCTCCTTAAAACCTACCTTTTTATTATTTATGTAGGTCCCAATGTTCGAGAAAATGGATGAACAATTACTGGACGCAATGTGCGACCGTCTGAAACCTGTACTACACACGAAACACACCTTTATAGTCCGAGAGGGCGACCCGGTCGACCAAATGCTATTTGTGATGAGAGGAAAACTATACACCGTCACGACCAACGGTGGACGAACTGGGTTCTTCAACTCCGACTTCCTATAAGCAGGTAATGATTTATAGTAATTTGTATGAAACTTCATATTAAAATTTTCAACCTAATTTCTAATGATCTCATTTGATCATTTGGAACTCGGAAACTGTGAAGTATCTTAATCATTTTAGCGCTAATAATTATTTAACTTTAAAGACTCGGCTGGTTGCAGATTTTGAACATACGTTTTTGTGGTTGCAGCTTTTGTCCAGAATGATATGAATTCCATCCAGTTTAAAGCTACTAGCATTTTTAAGCCAAAGAACAGAAAAACTCAGATTTAAAGCTGCTCAACCTAATGCAATCCAGATTTTAAGCAAAATTCAAGCTTAATTAAGTTGCACCCAAAAAAGGCCTCGAATCTGTTTTATTAAGTTTGAGACATCTGATAAAGTAATTTTATTTTTTTTGAATAGTCATACGAACATTTTCCAAATACAAAGATCGTTTGTTACTTCGTTTGCTTACGTACATCTTTTCAACATAAAAGCTGCATTTTTTAAGATAGTCGACGAAATCTGAATGTTGTTAAGCTGAGTGAAACAAGGGGGATAACTATAAAAATAAAGTGGTTAGGAATAAGTTAAAAGTCTAAAATAGGCTAGCTAAACCATTACTAAACAGGTGACTTTTGCGGGGAGGAGCTTCTAACTTGGGCTTTAGACCCTCACACAAACAACAACCTCCTGATCTCAACCCGAACCGTTGAAGCCCTATCGGAAGTCGAAGCCTTTGCTTTATTAGCCGATGATTTAAAGTTTGTAGCGTTTCAATTTCGTCGTCTACATAGTAAGCAACTCCGACATACTTTTAGATTCTATTCGCAACAATGGAAGACTTGGGCCGCTTGTTTCATACAAGTGGCTTGGAGAAGATATTGTCGTAAGAAAATGGAAGAGGCTTTGAGAGAAGAGGAGAGTCGGCTACAAGTGGCGATTGTGGGTCAAAATGTAGAGAGTTCACCGAGTTTAGGTGCGGCTATATACGCGTCTAGATTTGCGGCGAATGCTCTTCGTGCTTTGAGAAGAAACAAGACGACGAGGAGAGGGAGAGTGGTTCCCGATAGGTTGCTATTGCCTCCTATTATGCTTCAGAAGCCCTCTGAGCCCGATTTTACTGTCGAAGAATGAACATGTACCAGATGTAACAACAAAAATGTACCTTGGGTAAGAATGTCCCAGATAAGTAGCATTGGGCTGTTTTGTATTTTGACTTGTATAACTCGAGTATGCATGTGTAACGATTAACTGTAGTTCTTCAAGTGGTTTCTATGTAACTGTAAATAACTGTGTTGTATACGAGAGTTGTTGATTACGTGCAATAATCGTCGGACAGTTGCGGTTGTGTTGGTATGCTTGTATCTTAAACATTCTGTATCAGCTTTGGTACTTAGTTTATCTAAACCATTTACATAATCTGATAAACATACCATTATAGTTTGTACTTTAATAAGCTCAACATCAAGGCTTATATCATGTATATTTACATAATTTGTAATTGTTAGTAATCAGGTATAGTACTATTTGCATTACATTTTATGTTAATAAGAGTGTATACTAATAACACCTAGAAACTTTTATTATTTATATCACTCATAGAAACTTATATTATTTATATCACTCATAATACTTAGTTACAAATTGTACCTTGTATATTATAATGCAAACAAACATGGCCATAATATGTATATGATCAGCTGCTGGAAAAACTTAGCATACTCTTTAGTTGATTTTTAAGCTTAGTTTCTCAGTATCACATTATAACTGATACACCGACATACACATACATTTTATAATAGATTTATAGAGAATATCGATCGATAGCAACAAGAAACAGGTTTTGAAGGCAACCAAAAAGCAAAGAAATATAATTACTAATAACGCGACAACTTAGACCCAACATGTCAGGAAAATAGGGCGGGCGTAACTGTAGATAATTACACCACATTTGAACCGGTAAATGGTAGAAGTATATACATAACAAAGCGGTGCATAAGTACTTAGTATTAAATACTCCGATTGGAGTACAGCAGTTCGTGCTAAAATATACACTTTCACTTTTAGTATCGATCGTAAGCAATTTAACCTTGAGTGCACGTGCAATCACATTTGGCTTTTGCAGAATCCCGAAGAAGAGTAACTTCCCTCTTGACGAATGAAGGCAAGGCAAATGCAGCTCTGTGCATCTGTAAGATTGAGAAAACCGACAAGTTAGTCAGCCCTTAAGTATTAAGCCTAATTTGTTATGTTTCTTTATTTCATTTTACGCTCATATGTGCGACATGATCCGAGTGAGAAAAAGAATTACCTCAGAGTTGTAAAACATCAGTGCTCTTCGGTGCTCGAAAGCTCCGTTTATTTTTTCAATAGGATTGATAGGACGAAGAAAGTCAACATGGGGTAACCTTGTTATGAAATTAGTAAAACTAAAATATTTTATCTGCAATGAACTTATTCATAATCATGTACCTTGGGTATGTGGGAACATTGGCCCATGCGTAGCGAGCGGATCCCTTAAATGTTTCGCGACAAATAGCAATCATGTCTTGAATAAGATGAGTGTGAAGCCACATACTCTCCGCCATGTTACAAAGGACGCCACCAGGCCTCAAAGCTCTCGTTATTGTCTCGAAGAAAGGTTTTCCTATTAATTCAACAGCGGGACCTGAAGAGAATATAAGGCCATAAGAGGTCATTTGATGAAGTCAGAAAAGCAAAAACTATGTATATTTTAAAAAAGTTGTATAAATTAAGGCAACAACTTTGGTTGTGACAAATAAGAGAACTGAAATGTCTTGTGGTGTTTATGGATCTGAGGAATAAAAAAAGATAAGGGTTTTGTATACCAACTGGATCTGATGAATCAACTATAACTGCATCGTACTTTCCGGCAGGAGCGCACCGTAAAAAGTCGATAGCTGTCATAATTATACAGTAAAATTAGAAGAAGGAAGTATAACCGTATTCTAAAAAAAAATATATAAAAAAATCGGATGGAATTTTAAGTAATAGTTTATGAGTTTATCTCTTATGTACACATTATTAGTTGTGTCATTAAACTATATATATGCACGCATGTAAACTTTCATCATGAATAACAGTCACTTATTCTACATTTCTACATACCGTCACCAACATGTAGCCGCACACGAGGATCTTCGTATCCGATGGCTAACTCTGGGAAAAACTTTTTACTAACCTATAGTTTCGAAAAAAGTAAGCATACTAATTAAATTAAGGTCTACGGTAAAGGTTAGAGAACAAGAGTAGACAAAAACTGAGGAAAAAAACCCTAAAAATTGAGTACTTACATCAATAACCATTTGATCAATCTCACAAATATCAATAAGCTCAACAGAGTTATGGCGAGATACTTCTCGTAGAACGCCCCCATCACCACCACCTACCACCAAAACCTGCATTTTCAAACTGTTCAGATTGCTTTGTTTGATTCTTTAAGCATATAGTTTCTAACTTTACAATTATCGAATAAAAATAGAAGTATGCAGTTATCAAAAGTTATCAATGACTAGCAGAAAATTACAGCTTTTGGCGATTCAATTGAGCAGAGAGGGAGATGCGTTATCATCTCTTGATACGCACATTCATCTTTCTCAGTCAACTGCACGATACCATCTAGCACAAGGACTTTACCGTACGACACAGACTGTAAATAGAACGCATAATCAAACTTATAAGCACATGTTCTTATAAACAATCAAGCACGAAAAATAAGGTCTAGAATCAGTGCGGATAGAACACAACGATGAAGAACCAGCGAACCTCGAAAACCATAACTTCTTGATATTCTGATTTTTCCTTGAACAAAATCTTTTTCACTTCTAACGAACGTGCTTCCCCTACGAGTGAAAATATAACGAATGGACTTGAATGTGGTATACAATGTCGATTCTAGAATTTATAATCAATTTTTACAGATTTAAGTTCTTTTACAGATAATAGTAACATCTATAACATACAAGTAAACAACCTGGCCACATTGGGTTATTGAAATACACTTTCTTTGCAGCGTCGCCTACGGAAAAGGTAAAATACGTAGCATCAAATATAACTACAATATACATTCATATCAAACGACAATAACATGAAGAAGGTATGACAAAAATATAGAAAGAAAATTGATTAATTACCCGAGTACGACTCAACCTCTGAGAACCAACCTGAGACAACCGTGGAGTGGCATTTAGCTTGAAGCTCGGGATCAAAAACCGTAGCTTTTAAACAACAAGAAGGGATATTGCCATTTTCACTACCCGCCTTATCATCCATAATCTTCTGGTGTAACAATAATTTAGAAAATTATAAATAGTGGCACTATTCCAATGACAAATAATTGAACAAGTTAACTGAAAATGATTTTTTTGTAAACGATAAGAAATATAGGTGAAGGGGAATGAGTTTGTAGAATAATTTCATTCAGTTTATCCTTTTAACACCAATCATAATTATAAACTAATAATGTGTAGTATCAAATTATAATTGTATTTTCTTTAAAAAATAAAAATATCATTATATCAATACAATGATGGCATATACATAAAAATAAATATAACTAGCTAGTGAATTATCATGTAACGTCAATGTCAAAATAGTTGAGTAATAACGTCAATGTCATAATTATCTTCTGGTGTATCAATAATTTAGAAAATAAATAGTGGCACTATTCCAATAATAAATAGTTGAACAAGTAAAATGATTTTGTAAAACGATAATAAATACCGTATATGTGAACGGATCCGGTAGTTTTCTCCCTTTTTATCATAAATCATAAATCTTGAACTAAGGGTAACCGACATTTGTCTCCCCCGCTATAGGGTGGATACGGGACGGATTGAGGCGAATTATGACGGATTAGGCTCAATTCTAATCCAACCCGCAAAATAAATGACGGGTGGATTGAAGCAGTTTGATAAAATTTAAATGTCAACGCAATACAACCTGTTACAATTAAAACTCCAATCCAACCCAACACAACCCAACCCGCAAAATAAATTATAGGTTGGGACGAGGAGAATATTAGTCATGTATAGGTCGCCTTTTACAAGATTTTTTAAATGAAGATACTGTGCCAAAACTTTTTTAAATTCTAGTCACCCGACCCAATAAAAAAAAGCTTAAAAGCTATTTTTAAGCTTAAAAAATAACTTATAATCTATACAGGAAAGATATTAAAATATAAAAAAAGTTTAAAAGTTGTTTTTAATCATAAAAAAAGATATTATAATACACATGAGAAAGATATCAAAGTGTAAAATAATAATTTTAAAGTTGTTTTTTAAGGCTTTTTTTAGTGTTTGTTTGAATTATTAAGTAAAAAAAAATACCAAAAACTTATGAAAATAATATATATTTTTTTATCACTTGTAAGTTGACATACACTTAAAAATCTTATGAGTAGTGATCTACGAACAAAAATATTATTAAAAGATGACCTCCCACCGACGAGCCCTGGGGCGGGTTGAGTTTAGATTGATTCTTAAATTTTTATTTTGGTCCTTTATTTTTCATGGTTTGCATAATTAAGCTAAATTTTAAAATAAATTTAATTTTTTTAAATAGAAATATAAATTAAAACCAATCAAAATACGTTTAGAACATTTGAGAACAAGTAAAAAGGCTAAAATATAACAGTAATAAAATGTTGATATCTTAAAATACAGACAGTATAAATAAATATTTTTATAATTATATATATATATATATATTGCGGGTTGAAATTGGGGCAGATTAACCAACGGTTTGGTAAACTCAACACGAAAAATATATAGCGGATTGGGGCGGGACGAATTGATTTTTTTAAGCACTCAATATACAGATTGAGTTACGAGTTAAGTTTGCGGAATTTTTGCCCACCTCTATCCCACGCTACACCCCTTAATTTAATAAACCAACAATATATAGTTATATAGTATCAATAAAATAAAATTATGGTATATGCATAAAAGATGAATGTAACAAGTGCTTGATCAAATTATAACCGGATGCAAATTTTTTCAAGTTAGATTTATCAGATTTTTCAAGTGTATTTGTAATTACTTTTCGATTATATATTTTAAGTATATTTTTTCTAAGTGTTTTTTTAAAAAACTTGGTAAAATTTGACTTGTTTATAATTTTTTTATTTTAATTGTTTTTTTGACAATTTATAAGGTTATTAATAAATACCAAAAACTATAAAAAAGAAAGTCAAAATTTACTGATTTTTTTGAACAAACATTTAAAAAATATTATAAAACGTTGATTAAAAAAATATAATCGAAAAATAATTACAAATACATTTGAAAAATCCGATAATCTAATGAAGACCCGATAAATCTAACTTGAGTAAATTTGCAACGATGGTAAATTTGCAATCATGGCCGCTGGGCGCAACTAGGAATCATAAAATTTCTTAAAAATAGTAAATCATCACCCGATATATTTTGTGCGTTTTAACTCTTTTTTTTTCGAACTCAAGCAACCAAACTAAAAAGGCTAAAATTACAGATCCTAACTTTAATTGTAACACAACAAAAAAGACAAAGAGAGAGAGAGAAAAATTACAAGAAAGAAGTTGCAAAACCTGAAAGGGTTTTAGGATTTTTAATTTAAAAGTTACAAAACGAAAGACATGGAAACCGATAATTATTTAAGAAATCAAATTAATAATCGATGCACTTCCAAAACCATCTCATCTAATTTTTATTTATTATATAGTCTATAGTCTTAAATAATAGCCGAAATTTAGTTAACTTAATATGCAATATAGAGGGGATAATTATTTGTTTAGGAAGAAAATCAATTCATTAGGCAATGTATTGCTTTTTTTTTTTTTTTAACTGAAATTTGAAAAAAAGAACCGTAGACTAGTAGTATTTTAGTAAGTATCATATAATTGGCAATCTATTTCATAATTTATGTCTGCCGATAGGGCATACAATATTGTTAATTTATCACACAATATTGTTAAATCTAATAGAACTATAGGAGTATTTTATTTTTCATTCAATCTTATATTCAATATATTGTACAGTATTATTTAGTCATCAATCATTACAACATACCAAAAATAGCAAAATTGATAACACAACAGTATTAATTCTTTTTATTAGTAATATATACTACGGCCCCATGACACATATTTTAGTCGAATAAATAGTTGCATTTCATGTTCAAAACGTGAAGCGTCTTGAGTTGAGCTTGAACTCACGGCAAACACGTGCCATCACCGTTGTCTAGCCGAAACTCGGGATCCTCATTTACACCCTCGTTAACAATCGGATAATGAGAATTAGGCTTAGGGGGCATCTCTAATACTTCAATACTTCCTTCAAGCATCTCAACAACTCTGTTCATTGAAGGGCGGTCACTCGGATTAGTTTGTATACACCACAAAGCCACAAGTATCATTTTTCTCACCATTTCCCTTTCCTTCTCGCTAATAGTCTCTCCCATTTCAATTTCCATTCCGTTTTCTAATCGGTCGTGTACCCATGAAGGAAAATATACTTGGCTAATGTTCTCAACTAGTGCATCCACGTTGCGCCTCTTGCCCGCAATTTCCATCAACAACATACCTGTAAGAGAATGACAAAAATGATTAAGCAGTTGTACGTCCTTATACTACTTTGTCAAGAGTGATTTTGTGTATAATTTTGCAGTGTATTTTAGATAAATAAAGTGTCAAGAATGATTTTGAGTATTACTTTACCGAACTAGTTTGGCAGACTTTCGAAACAATATGGACCTGGAAATATGTGTTTTCACAAAATAAGTAGCCAAAATTGTTACTCTACTTCCTTAAGGCTAAAACAATAAGAAAAAAACAGTAGTAGAGTAATTATTTTTTGAAGTCATCCGTTTAAGCTCCCCAAGATTGGATTGAATTACAATGAATCCGATACACGCTATAGTAGTGTTGGAGAATACTGCAGTAAAAATGATTACCATAGCTGTAAACATCTGCTTTATACGAAACCCCTCCGATGTTTTTATAAAATAATTCGGGTGCCATATAACCCATTGTTCCTCTTGCTGCAGTGAGGGAAACAATGCTATCATCAGTCGGATACAATTTTGCCAGTCCAAAATCCGACACCTTTGGGGTGAAGCTGTCATCTAGGAGAATGTTATGAGGCTTGATATCAAAATGCAAAATTTGCATATCACAACCTCTATGCAGATACTCAATTCCGCGTGCCACTCCTAGGGAAATCTCGTACAACTTTTCGCAACTTAGGGAAAAGTCCCCCTCTTTTGAGAATATATATTTTTCTAGGGACCCATTAGGCATGAAATCGTATACAAGAGCACGTCTGGATCTTTCCGTACAATATCCTACTAATCTCACCACATTGAAATGATGAATCGTACCGATCGTAGCCACTTCGTTAATGAAATCTTGGCCGTTGGCATTAGGCCTATTCAATAGTTTCACTGCGACAATTTGACCACTTTTGAGCTTTCCTTTGAAAACCGAGCCATGGCCTCCTTCTCCCAGCTTTTCGGTGAATCCTTTCGTAATCCTTCTAATGTCGGTATAAGAGTACCTTATGGGCATAAGATTGTTGTGGCTTTCAAGAAAACTCTCGATGTTATCGAGATCTAGCGAACGCATTCTTTTGTACTCGAATATCAGAAGCAAACATAGAAACGGAAGCAAACATAAGTTTCTTGCCACCGGCAGTGTTATTACTGTGAAATAATTAGCATAAATCAAATGTCCAGTAAATAATTATGAATCAAATTTCGAAAGAACCGGACTGAAAATCATTACCATTTTATTAAAGTTTGAAAATAAGTTTTTATCCTTATAGTTTCAATTTTACGCATATCCTATGTTTCTAAAACCAATGCTAAAAATTTGTATTTCACCAAGCAGACCAAATGTCCAGTAAATTATGTTCTAAATTATGAAAGAACCTGAACTGAGAGAAAATCTTCGATCATCTACTAAAAAGTAAAAACCATAAATGAAATTCTTAGGTCCTATCTTCGATGCTCTAATTATCCCTCTACTTGTTATTGCAGCTGTGGTAAAATTAAGAGTGATTTAATTATCAAATATACAGTTGTTATTGTACTTATCTATTAAGTACTTGTCAAAATACAAGACAGTTGCGACTCGGTTCCATGAGATAAACGGCGGTCAAAATTTTGTTCGTAGATATGATATATATGTTAGACTGCAGATCAAGTTCGAAAGATGTGAAAAGTCAAAAATCATGAAGATGAAGAAAGTAGTATTTATCAAGTAATTCCTTGATAAACTGAAATCTTTTTAATTGCTATTAATATTCCTATAAAGACGTAGTATTAGGTGTCTTTTTTACAAAATCCCCCCAAATACGTGTAAATTTGACTCGTAAAATTTTCGTATTTATGAATTTAATTTTGCAAAATTTAATCGCATAATTCAAGATTAGTACTATATGAATGAATTCTTAAATTTAACATTTCTGGAATTTAGATATGAAAATTGTAACATCCCGTATTTTTATAAGTGGTTTTATTTATAATTTAATTTATCCAAAAACGTTTTATGCAGATTTTACCAAAAACCGGTCATTCGACTAATTTTTAGCCAAAAACCGAAACTCTTCCGAAAAACTTTATTTTTAAAACCTGTTACTAATTTTATAAATAAAAAGGACCCAATAGTTTTGTTTCTAAAGATTGGTTATTCCTGAGCAGTAATTTAATAATTTTGATTAAAAGTTAACTTTTAGAACTTTAGAGATCAAATAGTTCGCTTCCACAAACTTTACCAAAGCAGTTTTACATCTTCAATTCAGCCCACTTTTTCAAAGCAAAAACCTAAAATAAGAGAGAAAAAGAGAGAAAAGAGAGAAAAGAGAGAAGAAGAAGAAGGAGAGGAAACCACCATTAGCGGGTTCATACCGAAAGCATCTCCACTACGCTCTAAGGTAACGGGGGTTATCCATTGCGACTAGACGAGGGTGTATGTTAGGTTTTGGTTTTGTGTTTATTATAAATTGGGGGTTTTTGCCTTTATTATTAATTATGTTCTTAAATTGTTAATTGAGGTTTATTTGTTGTACTTTAATTCACTTATTTGAATTGTAGAATTTGAGAATTTAGACATATTAATTTCGAATTAATGAGAATATGGATGGGTTTGCGTGTTGTTATGTATTGATTATGTGTTATTATGGTGTTGATAGAATTGAGTAAATTATTGTTGAATAAAGATGAGTTTTATATTGCGTATACAAAGTGTTTGTTAAAATGCCTGAATGAAATTTTATATTGATAGAGTTGGTTGGCTAGTTGTGAATCTAGTAGCTATGCTTATTTGCTTTGTTGAATTGCGTCAAAGTGACGTATGGGAATGTGTTAATTGAATGATGTCATATTATTGGCCGAGGCCTTGTGATTTAGCTGTAGTGGCAATGGTCTCTGTCTCTCCCTAATTCCGGGGACAGAAGACGGCCGAGGGGATAGTGAATGATTCGTCTTACGGACTGGGGCGAGTGGCGTGAGAGGTCCCAGTGTGCTATATTTATTTTATTGTTAGCAATGGTCTATGTCTCTCCCTAATTCCGGGGACATAAGACGGCCGAAGGGATAGGGAATGACTCGTCTTACGGACTGGGACGAGTGGCGTGAGAGGTCCAAGTGCGCACTATAAATCTACTTTTATGTTAGCAATGGTTTATGTCTCTCCATAATTCCGGGGACATAAGACGGCCGAAGGAATAGGGAATGACCTACCTTACGGACTGGGGTAGGTGGCGTGAGAGGTCCATGTATGCTATAGATGTATGTTGAAGTTATTTAATTTATCTCGTTGTAGGATGTTATTATATTTCTTTTTATATGTTGATTATCGTAGTTGTCGTTTGTGAGTTCTTGCATTTATGGGATGGAGTGACGGTATTTTGTGGTGTCGTCCCATCTATGTATGTGCGTCAGACTCACCGTTACAGTTTTATTTTTCAGGTACAACTTAGGTTGAGACGTTTGGATAGGAGATTTAGCATGATATCGCATGGGTTCGGGGCTCTTTGAATTGCTTTCTTTTTACTTAGGTTATATTTTTGAGGTTGTAGCCTACGGGCAAAATTCATTCGTTTATTTCTTTTTACATAATTTTGTTAAAACCATTTTGTCTTGTAGCCGCGTTTGGCAAATACTTTTGTTTATTGTTTAATTGTTCCTTTAGCTCGCAAGTGTTTTCTTTTAAAATTTTAATTTTGTACCAACAAGTTTCGTTTTCCTTTTGTTTAAAAAGGTCACGCATTGATGTCCGTTTTTAGGATTTTGGGGCGTGACAAAAATACACAAGAGAGTTTATATGAGGGTCTATAGAGAGCTGAACACTCAAAATACAGAAGGTGATATGACATTGATAGTTGATTAGGCACAATTGTGAGATCGAGAGTTACTTGAGAGGATTCCTAATATGGTAAGTCTTGAGTTTTACAATTTTAAATTTAACAATATTAATAAATATTGAGTGAGTGTTTCAGAGATGTAGATATAAGCATAATTAAGCTTTAGATCGAACTTCATCAACTTACTTTTGATTGTTGTTTAAATTCTCTTATGTTATATTTCATAAGAAGTTTTCAGTTGTACTTTTAGTTACAACTGGTTTGCAACTGAAACAGTTAAATAACAAAGACTTGAAAAAGAAAAAGGTATAATGATTATGGTAAATGAATGTGTTATATATTGCCAAGTGACAATAAGGAACATGGACAGACTTAGTATGGTTTGCTTGTCTAAACTAGAAGTTTGTGCCCTTGTTATTCAAATTCGAAAATCAGATATATTTTATCCTTATATCGTATTTAGTTTTAGTTTTAGTTGTCAAAACTTTGATCCAAGTAATGTATTTTAAATTTATCTTTTGGAATTTTCATTTTCATTTTTTTTTAATTTCGGTGCCCTCTCAATTTGGTATCATGCATGTGTGTCACTCATGTTGCATTTTCACTGAATTTAAATGAAGATACAGTACAATTATTGTTTTGGGGCTGTAGCCCATTAAAAAAAAAAAAGGGCATTTTGCGTAGTAAAATAGCATTAAATTTAAAGATATAAAAGATAAATAAATAGCAAAATATTTATCTCAAATTTATCAAAATGCGATAAACTGAGTAAACATAATCAAGTATACAATAATCAAAAGTAATATCTTATACAAATTTTATCAGAAAAAACCCGAAATCAAAATCATATTAGGGAAAAAAGAAAGAAAGAACAAGTATGTTATTATTTTTTTTAAAGTATACATTTTCCGTCGACATTTAATATATAAAACCTAAAAAAATATAAGTTCGAACCTAGGGCTATTATGAACCAAATCTTTAAACTTACAATTGTAACAATTTCTATAACAGTTTAAATTGACAGAATTAGGAAAACAATTATACATAACAAGAATTTCTGGAATTAAAATAAGTCGGTTTTTGGGGCTCTAAAATGGTAATCAAGGTCTGTGTTTCACGTGTTAAAACTTGTTTGGGATACCAAAACTCTGTTAATTTTTAGATTCATATTGAAAAATCACTTGTGAAGCCAACACGATTGGACCAAAGCAATACGCAATTGAGTCATTGACATGTATGAAATGAAATTGCTTACTCGTTATATAGTGGAATACGACTAGAAGCCACGTTGGAAGCCACGTTGAAACTGCAATACATTTAAAATAAGAATAAGAAAGAAAAGAACATTGACAAAATGCATAACATTGAAAATAAAAATGAAAATGCAAAACATTATAAATCATAGCTATGCTAGATGTTGGAACAATAAAGGCGAATCCGTTTGCTGAGAAGCAAAGTATTAGGAACAATATTAGGAACAAAATAATGTCTGTTTTTTAATTTATTTATAAGAAATCTGTTTGCATTAATTATCTTATTTGGGAAAGGAACTATGTATGGACAATCGGGACTACAGTCCCCCATTTTTGAATTTTTTTAATGGAAAAATAGATTTTTCCTATGCATTTTGATCAAAACATTTAAATTTTAGTGTTTCAGCCCCTATTCTGTAAAATAACTTCATATAAGATATAAAAAAAATTATATAGAAAATCAGCCCGTCCATTTCGTAATCCTGGTTCCGTCACTAATCTTAATTATTGAACTTCTACACTTTTTAAATCACTCTTAGTTAGTGCATTAGTGGTATGTTATTGTATATATTACATAGGCGTGAATATGGGTCAAAAAAGAAACTTTAGGTATTAAACTAAAACACGAATAATAGGCTTTTGTTGGAGTACCTTGCCGCTGCGAAAAACTCATCTCAAAACCAGAAGCCATGGCTTTACGGACATCTTCGTAGGTATAGTCCTGTGCATCAGCTATGCCACGTTTGAGCCGTGGCATGATCGGGACTACGTGTGCTACCGTACATGTGTCCGCTATATCTACCGCTGTAACTTCACCCATCATTACATACGAATATTGTCCTTTTACCTGACCTTTTTACAAAACAAAAGTGCAAGGGGTATGATGTATTTGAAACAACAAGTAAAAGGCATAAAGCGCACCATAATAAGAGCATTTTTCAATGGTCTATCTAAGAAACTTTTATCTATTTCATGATATCCATCAGTCACACATATTTTACTACAAAACACATATTTTACTCTTTATTCCAAACATGTACGCACATAGTTTTAAATTTGATTCCATTTCACACACATATGGTATCATTTGTTCCAAAAAGATACATTTCTTTAAAATTAGATGACCTGTTCATACTACAAAATAATGCTGATTCTCTGAGAGTCAAATCATGTCACAAATCTATCACAAAATGACTTTTATGTCACAACAAATTCATTTTTCTGTCACAAATCCGTAGCTAATAGGCTCGTCATAAAAAAAGTCGTCACAATTTCCATAGGTATTTGTACATTTGTTTGTACAAATAATATTGAATTTCAAACTGTGTCCCACTTCCCAATTTCCCCCACCAAGGTGAAAAACAAAATGAAACTGTACCAAATTCCAGTTTACAATAACCCCAATTTTCTATGACTGGAAAATATATTCCAAGTACATATACTCCTTTATTCTCAAATTTTCTTTTCTAAACCTCTAAAATTAGATCCACCATGTATATTTTCGTTTTGAAAACCTGTAAATCTAACCTGAAAAATGAAAACGGAAGGTATGCATCATCCATGCTCAGATAAAGCTTTAAAAACTCTATTCAAAACTTTAAAAAGCTTACACTTTTTATGGTTTTATCATAGCTCTTACAAAAAAATTTTAGCTAAGATTTCACTTTTTTAAAACACTGGTCTTCATAGAGTAAACAGATATACCTTAATAAAAATTAAAGTTTACTCACCCACAATCCTCATATAAAGATCGGACTTCACTGGCTCGTCACAATTTAGAAACACAACCACGAATTCAACATCAGCATAAAAATCATAATAGTAGGTAGGGGTAAATCTTTCGACATAATTTGAGTTATTCAATGAACCGTCAACTAATCGCATCTTGCTTCTTCTATAATCAATTTCTTCGACTATGTATCTGAACAAAGTAAGTACGTAAAAGATGCAAAATGTCATTTTAACACATTAAGCCTCAATTCTTGTGTCAACCATATATATCCAATAAAAAATTGACATATATTGATGGTGAGGAAAATCTACATTTTTAATTTTTATCAATTGTGAATGCATAAGAGTATATTCCCAAAGTGAAAAGATGTAAAAAGAAAGAACTTGTAGCAAAAAGAGAGATACAAAACAAAATCGAACACGTTGAAAATTAGTATCTTTTAGTAACTTCAGAGGAATAAAAGACTTGACAGATAGGTGTTTTGGTTTAATAAATATGAATGTCAATATTTAATCAAACGATATAACGTTGAAATAGAAACTTTATTTAGCAACAGTTTACACACAATTCAGTTGATAACATGAGCATTTGCAGCAGATATTTTAAATTGATCATCTATTTTACATCATCAAACCACTTATATCTATTTTACACTACATCTAAATATATAACTTTTATAGCAGAACATCTAAATATGTATTTTACAAATTCTCTAAATACGATTTCTCACACCAGATCATCAAAAATACATATCCATAAAACATTAATACAATAGTCACTCCTTTATACATGATTATGGAAAAAAAACGATTTTTTTTAATAATACAAATAAGTAGCATTGCATAAAATAAATAAAATGATTGTTTTTAGGTAAAAACTGAAATTAATAACTCATAAGTTATTTTGATCAATGTTAATAAGTAATAATGAATGTCATCGTCAAATTTTTAATGAAAGACCAATAATGAAGCAATTATTGTAACCTCAAATGAAAAGAGGAGAGAGATAAGTGGACCCAACTCATACATGAATTTCCAGTAAAATGCTACTTCTACCATTTTACTGTAAAAAAAAAAAAAGAAGGTAAACTTAGCTATAGCAAAATATGGGGATATGAACAGTTTACTACTCTGTATTTTATAAAAAAATTTAATTTTCTCTCTTCTACTCTACTTTGTTCATTTTCGGGTCCTGTTTTGTACCCCATCCGTCAATTTTTTCATAAAATGGACGACACGTACCTGTACGTGACTAAATTCTATTAACTTCTTTTAACGACAAGTGTATTTTGGTCATTTATAACATAAGTCCAATAAATAAATAAAAAATAATAAAAATAAAAACAAGGGACAGAATAATACATTTTTCTATTTTCGGTTCATCACAATTCTTACCAAACATAAACTTAACTCATAAAAATAGCAAAAGTTAGTCGCGTACAGGCACGAGTTGTCATTTTTGTGAAATAATTGACGGATGAGATAAAAAAATTGAGTGGATTGATATTGTACAGGATACTAAAATAAACAAAATAGAATAGAGAGAATAAAATTGAATTTTTAGTAAAGTAAAAAGTAGTAAAATGTTCATATCCCTAACTATACAGTCTTGCATACATGTCTAACGTACCCATTGCTGTACCCATTCTGCTATAGCAATATATATAGTTTGAATACCATAGCTAAACTAGCTTAAATACCTCTTTTGCACATGCTGCTTCAAATGCTCTTAATAAATCATCACTTTTTAAATCAAGACAAGAAAGTGGTGGCACAAAAGACATTTATCATAGAATACAAAATAATTATTATGCCCCCTTAATATTTTTGATTCATAACATTGAACCAATAAATTTGAGACGGAAGTAGTTTACATACTCTATCCGTTTTCAATTAACTGTCTATTATGAAAATATGTGCAATTTTGACCGGCCAATAACTTGTATCAAAATTGTCGTAATAAAATTTTTTAAAAGTAAATCATATAGTTCAAATATTAAATTAGATGATTTAGTTTTGAAATTTTTCATTTGACAATTTTGATACATGTTATAAACCGGACAAAATTGCACGTAATTTTGTAAATAACAATTAATTAGGAAGAGAGGGAGTACAAATTAATAATTATGGATATACCTCATATACATATTCCTATACCGAGTCTCGCCGTAGATGACGGCGGTGCGATTGTTGTCCTCACATACCAGGTTATAAATATAAACATATTTATAGAATGATGACATGGTTGGGCAGAATGATGAATTGGAAAGTGTGAAGGGGCATCTAATATTAGTGAGATTCCCACATGATGAAGGGTACCCTGATTTTTGAGCTTGGGAATTATTTACAGAAAATATAATAAAAAAGAAGAAGATGATGGTGTATATGACATGTTGAGAGTTGGACATAGCTAGGAACAAAGAGAGATACAAAGATAGATAGATAGAAAAACAAAGAGAGATATGGGTTAGAATGAGACGCTATTTTATGAAGATTTTAGTCAATTTTATTTATTTATTTATTTATTTATTTATTGCATTAACCCTTCATGATACGCTAAATGTTACTTTAGTAAAAACAACCACATCAGCCTTTTTACAATTCTTTTCATATTTAACACAACTTATACAAAATATCAGGCTCTCTATTGCATAATTTATCACAATTGTAAATTACATTATATTCACTAATTTTATCAAATATCCTCTCTCATCTTAACATGAGCATTTGCAGCAGATATTCTAAATTGATCATCTATTTTACATCATCAAACCATTTATATCTATTTTACATTACATCTAAATATATAACTTTTATAGCAGAACATATATATATGTATTTTACAAATTCTCTAAATTCGATTTCTCACAGCAGATCATCAAAAATACACATCCATAAAACATGAATACAATAGTCACTCCTTTATACATGATTATGAAAAAAAAACGATTTTTTTTAATGATACAAATAAGTAGCATTGCATAAAATAAATAAAATGATTGTCTTTAGGTAAAAACTGAAATTAATAACTCATAAGTTATTTTGATCAATGTTAATAAGTAATAATGAATGTTATCGTCAAATTTTTAATGAAAGACCAATAATGAAGCAATTATTGTAACCTCAAATGAAAAGAGGAGAGAGATAAGTGGACCCAACTCATACATGAATTTACAGTAAAATGCTACTTCTACCATTTTACTGTTAAAAAAAAGGTAAACTTAGCTATAGCAAAATACGAGGATATGAACAGTTTACTATCTTGTATTTTATCAAAAATTTAATTTTCTCTCTTCTATTATACTTTGTTCATTTTCGGGCCCTGTTTTGTACCTCATCCGTCAATTTTTCACAAAATGGACGACACGTACTTACACGTGACTAAATTCTATTAACTTCTTTTAACGACAAATGTATTTTGGTCATTTATAACATAAGTCCAATAAATAAAAAAAAAAAAAAAGACAAAGGACAGAATAATACATTTTTCTATTTTCGGTTCATCCCAATTCTTACCAAACATAAACTTAACTTATAAAAACAGCAAAAGTTAGTCGCGTACAGGCACGTGTCGTCATTTTTGTGAAATAATTGACGGATGAGGTACAAAATTGAGTGGATTAATATTGTACAGGGTTCTAAAATGAACAAAATAGAATATAGGAAAGAAAATTGAATTTTTAATAAAATAAAAAGTAGTAAAATGTTCGTATCCCAAAATATGTAGTCTTGCATACATGTCTAAAGTACCCATTGCTATACCCATTCTGCTATAGCAATATATATAGTTTGAATACCATAGCTAAACTAGCTTAAATACCTCTTTTACACATGCTGCTTCAAATGCTCTTAATAAATCATCACTTTTTAAATCAAGACAAGAAAGTGGTGGCACAAAAGACATTTATCATAGAATACAAAATAATTATTATGTCCCCTTAATATTTTTGATTCATAACATTGAACCACTAAATTTGAGACGGAAGTAGTTTACATACTCCATCCGTTTTCAATTAACTGTCCACTATGAAAATATGTGTTTTTGTATCAAAATTGTCGGAATAAAAATTTTCAAAAGTAAATCATATAGTTCAAATATTAAATTAGATGATTTAGTTTTGAAAATTTTCATTTGACAATTTTGATACATGTTATAAGCCGGACAAAATTGCACGTAATTTTGTAAATAACAATTAATTAGGAAGAGAGGGAGTACAAATTAATAATTATGGATATACCTCATATACATATTCCTGCTGTAGAGGACGGTGGTGCGATTGTTGTGTTGGAAAAATGTAGGAAAACATGTATTTTATACATGGTTGTTCCAAATGGTCAGGGACCATCTTTGAGTCAATTTTCAATGCGACTCCTCAGTTTTTCTGAGGCCATACTCAATGCGGTTGAGTAGCTCGTGCGACTAGCTTCGCAACGGTATATCGCATGACCTATTCGGAGGAAGGGTGTGAATGATAATTGGACCCGAAGTTTGGTACTCGAAAGAGGCAATAAAGCCAATGCTGGAAAATGAGAAAAGAAATGGGAAACCCATGAGGATTATCCCACATTGGAAAATCATGAGTGATTTTTACAATATATATACTAAGGTATCCCATGTGGATATCAAGTAGTGTGTCCACATACACATGTGTGTATTGTGTCCCACACATGGGCTTGCTCGACGGGCGGGCTTGCTCGACGGGCGGGCTTGCTCGACGGGCGGGCTTGCTCGACGGGCGGGCTTGCTCGACGGGCGGGCTTGCTCGACGGGCGGGCTTGCTCGACGGGTTTTTAACTCAACGGGAAAAGCACGCCTGTTCGGGAAAAACGTGCCTGTTCGGAAAAAAAAAAATGCGCCTGTTCGGGAAAAGCGTGCCTGTTCGGAAAAAGTGCGCCTGTTCGGGAAAAGCTTCCAGCAAAGCTGTAACTGTTGCAATAAATATGATTTGATTGCAAAGTTAATACTGCAGTTTCGAATTTCGAAAACTGACAGTAGTAAAGTGACCTTAATGGCTGAGATACTCAGCAAGCCTATAAATAGGCAGACCCCCCACATGTCAGGGATAACATTCACAACATTCTGAAATAAAATTCACAGCATATATCATCTCTCAAAAATCAGCATTACATTTTAGAACCAGAGAGAACCACCCACCAACAGCTCGACCTTGACTCGTCGCCAGTTTCCGGCGAGTCATCCGAGACGTTGTACCTTGGGATCGAAGCGCCAACGCAACCAGAAACATCAAGGTGGTTGGGCGAATATCGGTTAAGGGCATACTGTTAACAGTAGCCTCGTCTTGTTTATTTTAATTCTGTCCAGTTTTTTTTTTTTTAATTCTGTCCAGTTTTTTTTTTAATTCTGTCCAGTTTTTTTTTTTTAATTCTGTCCAGTTTTTCAATTCTGTCCAGTTTTTTTAATTCTGTCCAGTTTTCAGTTCTGTCCAGTTTTTCAATTCTGTCCAGTTTCAATTCTGTCCAGTTTTTACTATTCTGTAATTAGTTTAAAGTTCAGTTTTATGCTGTAATTACTATTCTGTAATTTAATTCTGTAATAGAATAGTTTCAATTCAGTCCTGTTATTTCAATTAAAAAACAGAACAGTCCGGCTGTTAAGTTTATACTTTCCAGTCCGGCAGTTTCTATTAATTACAAATCAGTACATCAGATTATTAATTAATAATAATCTGATAACGTTTGTTTTATTTACGTTTCAGTACCTACATGTTGTAATCAGTTTATTGTATTCCATTTGGAAATTAATAAAGATTACACTGGTTTTAATTAATTCTTGTTTAGTCCTTTTATTTATTATTAATTGTTATTTCGTACACGGAAACCAACAATCTTAACCCATATCCTGTTGTTTCTTTCGTGTATTGATTAATACAATTATTTATTTTTTATAAGGAATAATGCTTTCTTGTTTTCAATTCTAAATTATATTAGAAATTGAATTACAACGAAAAAATTCCAAACAGTTTTAATTTTATTTTTGAATCTTGTTGATACCAACCGTATTGGTATTCAATAAGAATCGTTCAATCCTTTTAATATCAACCGTATTGATATTTAAAAGGATAAAAGTTTAATTTTATTTTGTTTGGTAATTCTTTTACAAACTCAAATATCAGTTTTGGTGTTTGTTTATAGAATTTATTGTACACGTATCTCATACGTTTTGTGTTGTCGTTTCAGATGACAAACACGTCGCCTATTCAGTTGCCTATCGGAAGTGAGCATGACCCAGTGGTTGGTGGAGATGTCCATAACACTGGGGGCGATGCGATTGTGGGGGCTACCGCCGATGACGTAGCTGCAGCGGCTGAGGCCGCCGCAGCTGCGGCCATGGCAGATGCTACGGCCAAAGCTGAGGCTGCGGCCGAAGCAGCGGCCACGGCCAAGGCCGCAGCTAAGGCTGCGGCTAGAGCCAAGGCTGCGGCCAAGGGCAAGGCACCGATGTATTCGGCTGTGCCTACTTTGCCGACTTCTCATCTGGAGAAACCGGAAAAATTCAGGGGAGACAACTTTAAACGTTGGCAGCAAAAGATGCTGTTTTATCTCACGACCCTGAATCTGACCAGGTTTCTTAAGGAGACTGCTCCCGTCCTAAGCGAGGACGATCTGGACGAGCAGTCGTTCTCTGCGGTTGAGGCATGGAGACATGCCGACTACCTATGCAAGAACTATATCCTGTGTGCTCTAGATGACACGTTGTTCAGTGTTTTCGAGCCCAAAGCTACTGCAAAGGAGCTATGGGAAACTCTCGAAAATAAGTACAAAGTGAATAACGCTGGCACAAAGAGATTTGTTGTCACGGACTTTCACGAGTACCGTATGACTGACAGCAGGGGTGTCATGGAGCAAGTTGAGGAGCTCCAACTGATTTATCACCGCCTTGAGGCTGAGGGGCTAGTTATTAATGAGCCTTTCCAGGTGGCACTCATGATTGAGAAATTGCCGCCATCATGGAAAGACTTTCAAAACTACCTGAAGCACAAGCGGAAGGAAATGAGGTTGGAGGGGCTCATTGAGAAGCTCAACATCGAGGTGAGCAACCGTCGCTCCGTGAGGAGAGTCGGTGGTGCTGTCATCCCGATGGCAAAGGCCAATGTGGTCGAAAGCTCCAACGTCAAACGGAAACGTTTTGACACCGGAGGCAGTGCTGTTGTCGCAAAGAAATTTGCGGGAACCTGCTTTGTGTGTAACAGGACCGGCCATCGTGCCACAGACTGTTATGACAATAAAGGCGCTGTTAAGCCCAAGCCGCCCCCGAGGAACTTCAAAGGCAAGGGGAAAAGGAAAGCTCCAGCTCAGGCACATCTGGCCGAGGGAGGACGAGATGATGACCACTTTACTGCTGTGGTCTCTGAGGTGAATCTCGTGGGGAGCAATCCCAAAGAGTGGTGGCTGGATACCGGCGCCACAAGCCACATCTGCTCAACAAGGTGGATGTTTAAGACCTACGATGCAGTAGAGGGAGAAAACTGCTTCATGGGAAATTCTGCTACTTCCAAGGTGGAAGGAAAAGGAATGGTGGTGATGAAGATGACCTCGGGAAAAGAGCTGAGGTTGACCAATGTGCTCCATGTTCCGGATATCCGTAAGAATCTGGTATCCGGATCAATGATGGTGAAGAACGGGTTTAAACTGGTTTTAGAATCCGATAAAATTGTAATCACCAAAAATGGTGTCTATGTAGGCCGTGGCTATATGACCAACGGCATGTTTAAGTTAAACGTAGGGACACCTGCTCCCAATAAAGGTGCGAAAGCTGAGGCTAGCACTAGCAATGTAATGACTGTTGCCCAAGAGGCCAATAAAAATTCTGAGTTTAATTATTTATTTGAGTCATTTCATTTGTGGCATGGTAGATTAGGTCACGTGAATTATAATTCTTTAAAGAAATTAATATCACTAAACCTAATACCAAATTTCGTTTTTGATAAGCAGCACAAATGTGAGATTTGTGTAGAGGCAAAATTAACGAAATCATCGTTTCAACATGTTGAACGAGAAAGTGAACCTCTCGGTCTAATACACACGGATGTATGCGACTTAAAGTTTATACAAACGCGAGGAGGGAAAAAGTACTTTATCACCTTTATAGATGATTGTACTAGATACTGTTACGTTTACTTAATGAGAAGTAAAGACGAAGCAGTAGAGAAATTCGCTCTTTATAAGACCGAAGTGGAAAATCAACTCAATAAGAAAATTAAAACATTGAGAAGTGATAGAGGCGGTGAATATGAATCACCGTTTGAACAGATATGCGCTGAAAGCGGCATTATACATCAAACCACAGCCCCATACACTCCCGAGCAAAATGGGGTTGCTGAGCGTAAAAATAGAACGCTAAAGGAAATGATGAATGCTATGCTAATCAGTTCTGGGTTACCCCAGAATATGTGGGGGGAAGCGATACTTTCCGCTAACTATGTTTTAAACAAGTTACCACATAAGAAGCGAGAAAAGACTCCATATGAATTATGGAAAGGTCATCAACCCAGTTATAAGAACCTGCGGGTTTGGGGTTGTCTCGCAAAGGTCCTAGTTCCCACTCCTAAGAGGATGAGAATTGGTCCTAAGACGGTGGACTGTGTGTTCATCGGATATGCACAGAATAGTAGTGCATATCGGTTTCTCGTGCACAAGTCGGACAATCCCGATGTACACGTAGATACGTATATGGAAAGCCGAGAGGCCTCTTTCTTTGAGGATATCTTTCCCCGGAAATTACCTACATCTGTACCAACTGAAGAGTTGAACAGTGAAGGAAATGTGGGGGCAAGTGAACCGACAGAGGAAGAGGAAGAGGAAGAGAAAGAGCCTCGGCGCAGCAAAAGGGCAAGGAAGGAAACTTCCTTTGGACCTGATTTCCTAACCTTCATGATTGAAGGCGAACCGGTGACATATAAACAAGCTATGTCAACACCGGATTCCCAATATTGGGAAGAAGCTATTCAAAATGAAATTGAATCAATCATGCAAAACCACACTTGGGAACTAGTGGATCTTCCGAAAGGATGTAAGCCCCTAGGTCACAAGTGGGTCTTCAAGAGGAAGTTAAAGGTTGACGGCACGATTGAGAAATACAAGGCGAGACTTGTAGTGAAAGGCTTCAGGCAAACGGAAGGTGTCGATTATTTTGACACTTATGCTCCTGTCTCCAGGAAAACGTCTATCCGAATCGTCATTGCTCTCGCAGCTTTGTTTGATATGGAAATACATCAAATGGATGTAAAGACGGCATTTCTGAATGGAGAACTGGAAGAAGAAATTTACATGGAACAACCGGAAGGGTTTGTAGTTCCTGGTAAAGAGCACCAAGTGTGCAAACTTGTAAAGTCTCTATATGGACTCAAACAAGCGCCAAAGCAATGGCACGAGAAGTTTGATAAAATTATGTTATCAAACGGTTTTCACATTAATGAGTGTGATAAATGTGTCTACTCTAAAGGAAGTGGAAGAGACTGTGTCGTAGTCTGTCTCTATGTGGATGACATGATCATAATTGGGAGTAATGATAGAATCAGCTCCACAAAGAAAATGTTATCACAACACTTCGATATGAAGGATTTGGGTATAGCTGATGTAATTCTTGGTATGAAGATTACCAAAACATCGGAAGGGTATGCCTTGTCCCAAAGTCACTATGTTAAACAAGTTTTAGACAAGTTTGACAAGGACAGTAAAGCGATGTCTAGAACCCCAATTGAGTTCAACTGTAACCTGAAAAAGAATTTCGGTAAGAGTGTGAATCAATTGGAATTCTCTCAAGTCATAGGCAGTCTCATGTATATCATGAATTGCACTAGACCAGACATAGCTAACTCAGTGAGTAGACTGAGCAGATACACCAGTAATCCAAATGAGGAACACTGGAAGGCCATAATGAAACTTCTCAGGTATATGAGGTTTTCAGCCGATTACGGGCTGCACTATACCAGATATCCAGCGGTACTGGAAGGGTATTCAGATGCCAACTGGATATCAGACTCCAATAGCACAAGATCCACGAGTGGATATGTGTTTATAATGGGAGGAGCTGCTGTGTCTTGGAGATCCTCCAAACAGACATGTATTGCAAGGTCAACTATGGAATCTGAATTCATAGCGTTAGACTTAGCAACCGAAGAGGCAGACTGGCTGAGAAGTCTATTGGAAGGAATTCCAATGTGGCCGAAACCTGTTCCCGCAATAAGCATGCATTGCGATAGTCAATCAGCAATTGCACGGGCTCAGGATCATATGTATAATGGAAAGTCTCGACATATACGTCGAAGACATAAATCCGTAAGGGAATTGTTATCCAACGGTGTGGTATCCTTAGATTTTGTGAGATCAAAGGAAAACATAGCGGATCCATTAACAAAAGGCTTGACTCAAGTAGGAGTCGAGACGTCATCGAACGGAATGGGATTAAAGCCCATTAAATTGGTGGCCCCAACATAGGCAACCCAACCTAAACGGAATATTTCCTGATAGGTTCAAAGGGAAACTGAACTGTGAGGGCAACCGAACAAAGCACTCGGGAACCTGGGGTTCCCAGCCCATTTCCGCGATGACAGAGTGATAGACCTGTACCATTGTAAGGGTGAGCTTGAGGCTCTTAATGATCCAAGTAACTCGACGGTCGAGTAAAGTGAGTCAGGACACTTTCGACTTGGAACACCTATAACGAGTGTGTAAGGCCGGTACCATGTGATGAGCTTGGGCTAATTCACTAGAGCACTCAGTTGAAGTTGCCAAGGCAGTCCAGGCCAAATATGGACAACAACTAAAGGGCCTAGTACGTGGGTAGAAAGGGCACTGTGTGGGTGCCATTCTGGGATACACAAAGCTTGATGGTTCAAAGCTTTACAGCTACCTAATAGCAGTATTCTGGGTGGTATTCCGCTACGGCAGGTTCAAGGCGCGCGCTACCTGACCTTAGGCAGTGAACTTTTGCGGTTCTCTTGATTTGCATTTAGGACATGGGCTTTCGAGCCAATTGCATTCATGTGGGGGATTGTTGGAAAAATGTAGGAAAACATGTATTTTATACATGGTTGTTCCAAATGGTCAGGGACCATCTTTGAGTCAATTTTCAATGCGACTCCTCAGTTTTTCTGAGGCCATACTCAATGCGGTTGAGTAGCTCGTGCGACTAGCTTCGCAACGGTATATCGCATGACCTATTCGGAGGAAGGGTGTGAATGATAATTGGACCCGAAGTTTGGTACTCGAAAGAGGCAATAAAGCCAATGCTGGAAAATGAGAAAAGAAATGGGAAACCCATGAGGATTATCCCACATTGGAAAATCATGAGTGATTTTTACAATATATATACTAAGGTATCCCATGTGGATATCAAGTAGTGTGTCCACATACACATGTGTGTATTGTGTCCCACACATGGGCTTGCTCGACGGGCGGGCTTGCTCGACGGGCGGGCTTGCTCGACGGGCGGGCTTGCTCGACGGGCGGGCTTGCTCGACGGGCGGGCTTGCTCGACGGGTTTTTAACTCAACGGGAAAAGCACGCCTGTTCGGGAAAAACGTGCCTGTTCGGAAAAAAAAAATGCGCCTGTTCGGGAAAAGCGTGCCTGTTCGGAAAAAGTGCGCCTGTTCGGGAAAAGCTTCCAGCAAAGCTGTAACTGTTGCAATAAATATGATTTGATTGCAAAGTTAATACTGCAGTTTCGAATTTCGAAAACTGACAGTAGTAAAGTGACCTTAATGGCTGAGATACTCAGCAAGCCTATAAATAGGCAGACCCCCCACATGTCAGGGATAACATTCACAACATTCTGAAATAAAATTCACAGCATATATCATCTCTCAAAAATCAGCATTACATTTTAGAACCAGAGAGAACCACCCACCAACAGCTCGACCTTGACTCGTCGCCAGTTTCCGGCGAGTCATCCGAGACGTTGTACCTTGGGATCGAAGCGCCAACGCAACCAGAAACATCAAGGTGGTTGGGCGAATATCGGTTAAGGGCATACTGTTAACAGTAGCCTCGTCTTGTTTATTTTAATTCTGTCCAGTTTTTTTTTTTTTAATTCTGTCCAGTTTTTTTTTTAATTCTGTCCAGTTTTTTTTTTTTAATTCTGTCCAGTTTTTCAATTCTGTCCAGTTTTTTTAATTCTGTCCAGTTTTCAGTTCTGTCCAGTTTTTCAATTCTGTCCAGTTTCAATTCTGTCCAGTTTTTACTATTCTGTAATTAGTTTAAAGTTCAGTTTTATGCTGTAATTACTATTCTGTAATTTAATTCTGTAATAGAATAGTTTCAATTCAGTCCTGTTATTTCAATTAAAAAACAGAACAGTCCGGCTGTTAAGTTTATACTTTCCAGTCCGGCAGTTTCTATTAATTACAAATCAGTACATCAGATTATTAATTAATAATAATCTGATAACGTTTGTTTTATTTACGTTTCAGTACCTACATGTTGTAATCAGTTTATTGTATTCCATTTGGAAATTAATAAAGATTACACTGGTTTTAATTAATTCTTGTTTAGTCCTTTTATTTATTATTAATTGTTATTTCGTACACGGAAACCAACATGTTGTCCTCACATACCAGCTTATAAACAGGTTCACTAGTCGTGGTTAGGCAGAATGATGAATTGGAAAGTGTGAAGGGGCATTTGATATTAGTGAGATTCCCACATGATGAAGGGTACCCTGATTCTTGAGCTTGGGAATTATTTACAGAAAATATAATAAAAAAGAAGAAGATGATGGTGTATATGACATGTTGAGAGTTGGACATAGCTAGGAACAAAGAGAGAGATAGATACATAGAAAAATGCGTACGACTATGACTTGGAATATTTGGAACAGTGCGACTATGACTTGCACTATCATCCGGGAAAGGCCAATGTAGTAGCGGATGCTTTGAGTCGAAAGTCCCATGCGACCTTAGCGCATGTGGCGATCGAGGAATGGAGAATGATGGGAAAGGTGAACGAGTTCAACTTGGAGTTGGGACATGTTGATGTGGGGACCCTTTACACAATAGTAGTCCAACCGGAACTTGGGAGTAGGGTTCTGGAAGCGCAAGAGGGGGACGAGAAAGTGGAGAACTTTGAGAAACAGATGCATTCGAGTGAATGATTAGATAGTTGGACGAAAGGAACCGATGGAGGACTACGTTTTAAGGGAAAGACTTATGTGACAGAAAACATGAGAAACGAGGTATTAAAGGAGTTTCACCACTCCCGATTAGCCGTTCATCCCGGCGGGACGAAAATGTATCACGATGCGAAGAGGCAATTTTGGTGGCCCGGAATGAAAAAAGACGTAGCTTCATATGTTAGCAGGTGTCTAACTTGCCAGCAAGTGAAAGCGGAACACCAAAGACCGACGGGTATGCTCCAACCTTTACCGGTGGCGGAATGGAAGTGGGAAAGGATAGCAATGGATTTTGTGACCAACCTACCTAAATCGGTAAGTGGGAATGACGCTGTGTGGGTTGTGGTTGACCGTTTGACCAAATCCGCACACTTCATTGCAATTAAGATGACGAATTCGGTGGAAATTTTGGGACGAAAGTATATTAAGGAAATTGTTAGACTTCATGGGGTACCGATTTCGATAGTATCGGATCGTGACGCGAGGTTTGTGTCGAGGTTCTGTGGTGCATTGCAAAATGCCTTAGGGACCAAGTTGACAATGAGTACGACATTTCATCCCCAAACGGATGGACAATCAGAGCGGACTATCCAAGTGCTAGAGGATATGTTACGCGCATGTGTGAACGACTTCAAGGGAGGCTGGGAGAGCCATCTACCCTTGGTGGAGTTTGCGTATAATAATAGCTTCCAAGCTAGTATTGGCATGACACCTTTCGAGGCTTTATACGGGCGGCCGTGTAGGTCTCCGGTGTGTTGGACCGAGGTGGGAGAAGCGGAAATGTTAGGACAGCAATTGATTCAAGAGACGACAGAAAAGATTAAGTTAATTCGAGAAAGCCTTGAGACTGCTCGAAGTAGGCAAAAGAGTTATGCGGATAAGAGGAGGAGACCTTTGGAGTTCGAAAAGGGGGATCAAGTATTTTTGCGAGTTTCACCCAGGAAGGGTATTATGAGGTTTGGCTCTAAAGGGAAGTTGAGCCCGAGATTTATCGGACCATTTGAGATCGTGGACCGAGTTGGAGAAGTTGCAAATTGGTTGGACTTGCCACCAAAGTTGGCGGGGGTTCACCCGGTGTTCCATGTGTCAATGTTGAAAAAGTATCATCACGACCCTTCACACGTGGTGGACTTTGAGGACATTGAGGTTAGTGCGGATGTGACCTACGAAGTGGGACCTATGAGGATTATCGACGTGCAAGAGAAGGAACTTCGAGGAAAAATGATTAGATTGGTAAAGGTGGTTTGGAAACACCATGGGGCCGAGGAGGCAACTTGGGAACGTGAGGATGAGATGAAGAGGAAGTATCCTGATCTCGTGCTTTCTTTAGGTACTTTTCTTTAGATGCATTCTAATTTCGGGACGAAATTTCTTTATCGGGGAAAGGTTGTAACGCCTAGAGTTGTTGTAACACCTAGAGTGTTGAGTTTATTTTATTTGAGTTTAGTTTACTAGAAAGGCTGAATTTTTAGTTTTGTAGACGTTGTGGAGTTGTTGAGGTAGAAGCGTGTCATCTTAGTTGTTGAGCTAGAAACATGTTATATTTGTTACATTATTGTCTTTTATTTTATTAGTCATGGCTTTACATTATCGAGATACTTACGTATCTTTCGTTTACTTGAGTTATGGATGGAGGATTTGCATGAGTTGTGTACACTGAGTATTTTATTTCTTAGATTATGACACGAATTGTACGTTTAAATTTTTATGGCCTTATTTGTAAAAGTTTATCGTTTATGGGTATAGTTGTTTAGAGAGAAAAATTTCGGGACGAAATTCTTTTAAGGAGGGTTAGTTGTAACATCCCGTATTTTTTTTATAAATGGTTTTATTTATGATTTAATTTATCCAAAAACGTTTTATTCAAATTTTACCAAAAACCGGTCACTCGACTAATTTTTAGCCAAAAACCGAAACTCTTCCGAAAAACTTTATTTTAAAAACCTGTTACTAATTTTACTAATAAAAAGGACCCACTAGATTTGTTTCTAAAGATTTGTTATTTTTGAGTAGTAAAACTATATTTTTGGATGAAGGGTTAACTTTTAGAACTTTGGGGACCAAATAGTTCGCTTTCACAAACTTTCTCAAAACAGTTTTTACAACTTCAAATCAGCCCACTTTTTCAAAGCAGTAACCTAAATCAAGAGAGAAAAAGAGAGAAAAGGGATATTCCAAATCATAGGAAGAAGAAGAAGAAACCACGTTAGCGGATTATTACCGGAAACATCTCCTCTACACGCTAAGGTAACGGGGGTTATCCATTGCGACTAGACGAGGGTGTATGTTAGGATTAGGTTTTACGTTTATTATAAATTGGGGGTTTTTGCCTTTTATATTAATTATGTTCTTATATTGTTAATTGGGGTTTAGTTGTTATATTTTTAATTCCATTATTTGAATTGTAGAAGTTGAGGCTTTTGACATATTAATTTCGAATTAATGAGATTATGGATGGGTTTGCGTGTTTTATGAGTTGATTATGTGATATTATAGTTGTTGATGAAATTGGGTGAATTTATGTTGAATAAAGATGAATTGTAGTTTATGCATACAAGGTGTTTGTTAAAATGGCTGAATGAGATTTATGTTGATAGACTTGTTTGGCTAGTTGTGAATCTAGCACCTATGATTATGGAATTTGTTGAATTACGTTAAAGTGACGTATGAGAATGTGATAATTGAATGGTTTTATATTATTGGCCGAGGCCTTGTGATTTAGCTGTAGTGGCAATTGTCTATGTCTCTCCCTAATTCCGGGGACATAAGACGGCCGAAGGGATAGGGAATGACTCATCTTACGGACTGGGACGAGTGGCGTGAGAGGTCCAAGTGCGCACTATAAATCTATTTTTATGTTAGCAATGGTCTCTGTCTCTCCCTAATTCCGGGGACATAAGACGGCCGAAGGGATAGAGAATGACCTACCTTACGGACTGGTATAGGTGGCGTGAGAGGTCCATGTATGCTATTGATGTGTGTTGAAGTTATTTAATTTATCTCGTTGTAGGATGTTATTATATTTCTTTTTATATGTTGATTATCGTAGTTGTTGTTTGTGAGTTCTTGCATTTATGGGATGGAGTGACGGTATTTTGTGGTGTCGTCCCGTCTATGCATGTGCGTGGGACTCACCGTTACAATTTTGTCTTTCAGGTACAATTTAGATTGAGACGTTCGGATAAGAGCATTAGCGCAGTATCGTATGGGCTCGGGGCATCTTTCAGTTGCTTTATTTTCGCTTAGACTAGTTTTTATTTGAGTTTGTAGTCTACGGATAAATTACATTTGTTCATTTCTTTTTATATAATTTTTGTTAAAACCATTTGTCTTGTAGCCGCGTTTGGCAAACTTTATATTTATTCATTTAATTGTTCCTTTAGCTCGCAAGTGTTTTCTTTTAAAATTTTAATTTTGTACCAAGAGGTTTCATTTCCTTTTGTTTAAAAAGGTCACGCATTGATGTTCGTTTTACGGATTTTGGGGCGTGACAGCGGTCGCATTGGGTACCTTGATTCTTGAGCTTGGGAATTATTTACAGAAAATATAAAAAAAAAAAGAAGAAGATGATGGTGTATATGACATGTTGAGAGTTGGACATAGCTAGGAACAAAGAGAGATACAAAAGATAGATAGATAAAAAAAGGACGTGTGTACTACAAAAGAGAGAAATGGGTTAGAATGATCCTCTGCTTTCTATGTATGTGCATTATAAATTGTTTTTTTTTACTTCATTAAATATTAACACAATTATTATGTTAATCATCCCCATACTTTCTCATAATACACATACGTATGAGTATTATGAGAAATGGGTTAGAATGAGAATGAGACGCTATTTTATGAAGATTTTAGTCAATTTTATTTATTTATTGCATTAACCCTTCATGATACGCTAAATGTTACTTTAGTAAAAACAACCACATCAGTCTTTTTACAATTCTTTTCATATTTAACACAACTTATACAAAATATCAGGCTCTCTATTGCATAATTTATCACAATTGTAAATTACATTATATTCACTAATTTTATCAAATATCCTCTCTCATCTTAACACTACAAAAAAATACCCAAATAGCGACAGTATTAGTGACGGTATTTTTTGTTACGAGCATATTAGTGACGGTTTTTGTGACGGTTTTGTGACAATTTAGTCAATTTGTGACGGGTTTGTGACAGTTTAGTCAATTTGTGACAGGCTTGTGACAACTTTTGACTTTCACTAAATCAAACATTATTTTGTAGTGTAAACAACCTAATATATATACATACACACATTATATATATACACATACATACACATATATATAGTATGTAACACACTAACACCTTCATTTTTTCACCAATATATACCTTTCGTGAACTTTTTTAAACGATCAAGACATATTTTACATCTATGTATGTCAAATTTAAAACCTCAGATTTGTTGTTAAAATAAGGAAAATTATATGAAAATGAAAATAAGAAAGGATTAGTTTCACTTGAAAATTGTCTGTATGTATATCAACGGGGGAGAAGACGATAAAGAGGTGTTATAATATTATTAGTATCGTGAGACTCATGTTATAACTTATTTATCTACATAAATTGCACTTGATATTATATAAGGGATAATAATAATTATACTATAATTTATGCTTATAAGAGGGTATAATTTATGTTATATCGTGGTATTATCTATTCTACTAATAATATCTAGTTATAAATTATATACTTTTATACTATACTGCAAACAAAATAAAGTACGAATATTTAATAAATGCATAGTAGGTTGTTGGCCCGTGTGGCTAAACCTTAGAAGGGGGTGAATAAGGTTTATGGCGCTTTTCGCCTAATTAAAAATCTAAGTGCAACTAACAACCCAACTTTCACAATTCTAAGCTTAAGCGTTAATAACGTTAAACAAATCAAACGCAAGCAATAAAATAAACAAAATATAAGTTGCGGAAAGTAAAAGTTAAGGAAGAAAATGACACCGTGATTTATAGAGGTTCGGCAAAACGGCCTACGTCCTCTCCTCGGTACTACCGAGTATTTCACTAAAAATAATCTTTCGGATATTACAATCCTATCGAGCTAATCAACCGATTAAGCTCCCCCTCACTCTATGAGTGTCCCGAATGAAAAGACCTAGAGCTTTTAAGCTTCACTTGCTTACAAAGCCTCTACCTGATCACTCGCTCACAAATGAGTTTATAATTTCACTCTTTACAAAATTTGTTACAACAATGTAACTACACTCACAATTTTATTTGCTTCTAAATAAGCTAATTGGTGAGTCTTTGATGTTGTTCGAGCTTGAATCGCTTTCTCCTTAATTTCCCTCTTTTTTCGAATATATTCACCAAAATGGTGATTTTTGGGTTTTGTATAGATAGAGGTTGAAGGATGATGATAGGTTGAGAATGGATGTCATGGCCCGTGTGGCTAAACCTTAGAGGGGGGTGAATAAAGTTTATGGCGCTTTTCGCCTAATTAAAAATCTAAGTGCAACTAACAACCCAACTTTCACAATTCTAAGCTTAAGCGTTAATAACGTTAAACAAATCAAACGCAAGCAATAAAATAAACAAAATATAAGTTGCGGAAAGTAAAAGTTAAGGAAGAAAATGACACCGTGATTTATAGAGGTTCGGCAAACGGCCTACGTCCTCTCCTCGGTACTACCGAGTATTTCACTACAAATAATCTTTCGGATATTACAATCCTATCGAGCTAATCAACCGATTAAGCTCCCCCTCACTCTATGAGTGTCCCGAATGAAAAGACCTAGAGCTTTTAAGCTTCACTTGCTTACAAAGTCTCTATCCGATCACTCGCTCACAAATGAGTTTATAATTTCACTCTTTACAAAATTTGTTACAACAATGTAACTACACTCACAATTTTATTTGCTTCTAAATAAGCTAATTGGTGAGTCTTTGATGTTGTTCGAGCTTGAATCGCTTTCTCCTTAATTTCCCTCTTTTTTCGAATATATTCACCAAAATGGTGATTTTTGGGTTTTGTATAGATAGAGGTTGAATGATGATGATAGGTTGAGAATGGATGTCATTGGTAACTTTGGAAAGTGAATTGGGGTGGTTTATATAATCACCAAAGTCTGTTTTTCTGTATATGACCGTTGAAAGTGGTTGAGGGTTTTATCCACAGGTTTTAAGCAATTTTCCAGAATAAGCTGAAAAGCTGTTTTCGAAATCTGCAGAAAACGATCGGTCGTTTTCTACAGTCGATCGGTCGTTTTCAGAAAACGATCGGTCGTTTTCTGAGAAACGATCGGTCGTTTTTCAGACGTCCTCTCTGGATGAATTTGGACCAAAAACGATCGGTCGTTTTTGTCCAGTCGATCGGTCGTTTCTTCAGTATTCCCGGTTTTCTCGCTATTTTTCGAATGCCCATAACTCCTTCGTTTTAGCTCCGATTCTGGTTCCGCTTGAACCCGTGGCTTCGTTTTTCTGTGCTCTATCTTTCTGGCATTCTGAAATTTATATTTTCTACTTTTGGAAAAGACAAGCATTATATCATCGAAAATAGAGAATTGGTAAAATTGTTAAATCATTAAAAACATAATCAAAGTTATAATCAAAATCAATTATTGAACTCTAAGTTCAACATAGGTAAAGCTAGCTAATTATAACATGCATAGTAGGTGGTTCGTTTAATTTTTGGTGATTGCGTTTTTCAATCGTCTTTTCTGATGATAAGTTTTAGATCCTTCTTTTCCGGTATACGCATATACAAACTCACATATATGCTATTATATAGACCGTCTCCAATATACTCACAAACAAACCAGTTTTCTTTTTCGTTTCTATACATATACCAACTTATATATATACATACACAATAATATCGTTCTCCGATATGTTTTCTTTGTTTTCTTTGATTCGTTTTTTTTTTCTGATTCCGACAATTCATCCTTCTTCTTCTTCGGCTATATGCCATTTTACTGATGATATGGATGTTACTCGGACGATGATATAGAGTTTTCTCCGGTGATAATATAGAGGCGGTTAGTTCTCTCTCTATATCTATGTGTATACAGGGAAGTTGGGATTGGTTTTGGATGTCCTGAAAAATTCAAGGCAGACTGACTTGAATTTTTCAGGCAGCAAAATGGATCCGGTTTGGATCCATTTAGTATATTTTTGGGTTCATTAATGAGTGTTATGTTTTTAATTTTAGGGTAGATATTTTTTAGTTTTAATTTTAAATTAATTTTAGGGTTGATATTTTTGGGTTCATTAACATGTGTTAGGTTTTTAGTATTTTTTTAGTTTTAATTTTGAATTAATTTTAGAGTACATATTTTTGGGTTCATTAACATGTGTTAGGTTTTTAGTATTTTTTAGTTTTAATTTTAAATTAATTTTAGGGTAGATATTTTTGAGTTCATTAACATATGTTATGTTTTTAGTATTTTTTAGTTTTAATTTTGAATTAATTTTAGGATATATATTTTTGGGTTCATTAATATGTGTTAGTTTTTTAGTATATGACACACCCTAAATAATAATGGACTAGATTCACGATAGTGTTAATCGTTCGATGTTAATTCTAAAATATTAACACAAAAATGTAACATACAAAAGTACATTATTTAAAAAAAAAAAAAAAAAACAGCCAAAATTATCCATTTTGCTGCCTGAAAAATTCAAGGCAGCAAAAATGGATCCGGGAAGTTGGGATAGATTTGCAGTTTCGGTTAATTACCCCGTGGTCCTCAATATTTGGGATATATTCTGAATAGTTATTGTGTTTGGGAAAAATCCAAAGAGCTCGTTGAGTTTTATGGTTATTACCTAATTGGTCATTGATGTTTGGTACAAGATACAAGTTGGTTTATTTCGTTGTGGTAACTACATAGTAGTCGTTATGAGTTTACTTCTTCTACGATATGGTCCCACAGAGTTTGGAAATATTACAGTTTGGTCCAAAAGTTTGGATCTAGTGCCTAATTGGCCTTTGTTTTTGCATTTATGGCATTTTCGGTCCTTAGTGGGCATTTCTTTTGGCCCCTAGCTAGTAGCTTTTATGCCCATAGTTGGCTTGCCTTTTATGGATTTGATGTTTCGGTCGTTTGTGAACATTTTATCAGTTATTTAACCATTTGATACTCATTGTTGGCTTGCCCGAGTGGCGTTTGTTGCCTTTTATGGTTTTGATAACGTCTTTCATAGTGTTTTAGGTTGTTTGTGACCATTTGATGCCCATTGTGGCTTGTTTGGCCCGACGTGGTCATTTGTTTCCAATTGTGTGATTTGTTTGACCATACGTGGTCGTTTCTAGCCAGTTATGACATTTATTGTCCCTATGTGGTCGTTTATAGCAGTTGTTGCATTTTTTTTTCGTTGTTATTTTTATGTTTTTTTTTTCCGATACACTACTTTTTCTTTTGGTGCCGTTTGTTACTCTTTAAAATTTGTTTGGTGCTATTTTATTCTATCTAATTTATGTTTTCTATTTCGTTTTATACGCTTGGTGCTTTTTGTTGCTATCTAAGCTTTGTTTGGCGTTGTATGATATTCTCCATTTTCCCTATTTAATTACATTTTATTATACTGATGTTTAATAGACGTTTTTTTTTCTTTTTACAATTAATTTAAATCCAAAAGTTATCATATTTAAGAGGAAAAATATTAGGTAGGAGATAATTAAGAGAGTAGAAAGATTTAAAAAGGATATCTAGGAGAGGACAAATATTAAAAAAGAAATAAATAATTGTATTTTTAATATTAGGATCATAGCAACTTAGTAAAAATAAATTCCTCTTAAATTTTACACTAATAATTTCATTGAATTTGTCTTTCATATATTTGGTTTTAAGAAAAAGATTATTCACCTGCATACACATCAACATTATAAATTAAGAGGACTTGACTATCCTTTTCAGCGGGTCTTCTTATTAATTATGTGTACAGTGTACTTGAGTAGAGTGGTGAATACTAGACCATGCATTGTTTCTCTTAAATTGACTGAAAATGGAGAAGTTTTACAAGTCAACTGCGTACAACCTTGCAAGGGTCCCATTACTCCTCAGTTATGACTCTTCAATTTACTATTCTGTAAGTATTTTTCAATTATAACTCAAACAAAATCTTAATTATAACTGAAACGCGTAACAGCATTCGAAACATTATGTAAACGTATTTTTCAGAGTTGAACGAGGGAGATGAAGACGCAAAGAAGATAGCAAGAAAGCTAACTATAGTAGGTTGATGGTGTATACAATGGGGTCCAATGGAGATAGCAAGAAAGCTAACTATAGTAGGTCTATGGTCCAATGGATAGACCTTCCATGAAAGTGGTGGAGCAAATGCTTGAAGGTGATGGTAGTGCTTTCTTTGGTTGTGCCACCAAACTAATTTGCAGCAAAACAAACATCAATAATGGAATCATTTATGGGTGATACAACATCATCATACACCCAATCCTTAGACGTTATTATTGAATGTGAGTGAAAAAGAGAGTTTTAATAAGATGAAATTGGTGCTTTATATATAAATTTGTAAGAAACCAACTTGCTATAGTAGAAACTGCAACCATGCTTGGGAATTCCAACTTGCCTTTAACTGCAACTGAAAGTTTCTCACAGTTACGGCTCAAATAGTGCTGTTTTTGTTTTTCTCACAGTTTTAATTTTCTTGTTACGCACAGAATTCATGCAGAGATACAAGGACTAAATACTTCATTCATCTGATAGATACAATATATATACAGATAACCAACCTAAAATTCCATACTAATCTACATAACTGGAACTTAATTTTAGAGACCACCTAGTTTGCATGCGTTAGGGATCCGTCAATGTTATATTAGATGTGCCCAGCAGAACAAGTTAGGAAAACCGTTAAATGAATGCAACATATATGTTCACTAAACACAACAAACTCCAAGAAGACATATATTTCGCCTTGAGTTGAGTTTGAACTCACGACAGGCGCGTGCCATCACCGTTGTCTAGTAGAAATGTTAAAAAAGAAGTTATCATATTAATTTAAATCGAGAAGTTATCATATTTAAATCGAGAAGTTATCATATTTAAAAGAATATATAGGAGAAGACAAATGTTAAAAAAGAAATAAATAATTGTATTTCTTAATATTAGGATCATAGCAATTTAGTAAAAATAAATTCCCCTTAAATTTTACACTAGATAGTTTCATTGAATTTATCTTTCATATATTTGGTTTTAGGAAAAAGATTATTCACATACATACACATCAACATTGACTTGACTATCATTTTCAGTGAGTCTTCTTATTAATTATTAAATTGACAAGTCAATTAATTGTATTTCTTAATATTAGGATCATAGCAACTTAGTAAAAATAAATTCTTCTTAAATTTTACACTAGATAGCTTCATTGAATTTGTCTTTCATATATTTGGTTTTAGGAAAAAAAGTATTCCCATACATATACATCAACATAAATTCCCCTTAAATTTTACACTAGATAGTTTCATTAAGTTTATCTTTCATATATTTGGTTTTAGGAAAAAAATTATTCTCATACATACACATCAACATTATAAATCAAGAGGACTTGACTATCCTTTTCGGTGAGTCTTCTTATTAATTATTAAATTGACAAGTCAATTAATTGTATTTCTTAATATTAGGATCATAGCAACATAGTAAAAATAAATTCCCCTTAAATTTTACGCTAGATAGCTTCATTGAATTTGTCTTTCATATATTTGGTTTTAGGAAAAAAATTATTCCCATACATACACATCAACATTAACTTGACTATCATTTTCGATGAGTCTTCTTATTAATTATTAAATTGACAAGTCAATGTACAACCTTGCATGGGTCCCATTAATTATGGGGTGAAGTTAGACCGGTTATAAAAAAAAGAATTTGAACAAAAAAACATGTTGCATCAATTATCCTTTTAACCATTTCATTCCAATAATTAAGGAACCAGAGATGGGGGAATGGACATCTGGTGTGGTGATGATGGAAAATTATTACATTTTATTATATATTAATTAGCTATATTAACATTATAATGTACTTTTTTTTGATTATTTTGTTCATATATTATCTTTACATTTTCTTTTGCAGTAAATAGTCTTTTTGTTATTTTGTAATTTTATATCATTTGTTTACTTTTTATACTATTTAATATGATTTTTTTTTTCCAACATATGTATCCATTAAAAATAACATGTTTAGCTCATTATTTATATTTAGTTCTAATTCTAAGAACCACACAAAAGCTTATTAGTTTTTATTTTGTTTTGAAGGGAAATATAATGTTTTAGTAAGTACATAAGTTTTCAATGGTATAATAGTAAAATAACATAAAAAATGGCTCATGACGCGCACATGTTAACTCTCAATCTGTTTTGTGGACGGAATGATACGAGAAGAAAACATTGCAATAGTTGAAGGTACTAAATAAAAAAGTTAAAGATTATGGTGTAAAAACGAAAACAAACTATAGTTAATGGTATTAAAGTATAATTAACTCCTCTAAACACGCCCTGTTGCAAGCTGGAGAAACTCATCAATTTAAAATAACGGACATTACCCTCCTTGCCCTCAAGAAAATAATTGTCAAGGAAAAAAAATGTGTTTAAAATTTGCCAAAGAAATATTCCATGAAATCCATTTTATATGTGAGTTTTGGGTAGGGCTTCAAATGAACCGAACACATGAATATATCGTGTTTGGTTCTAATATGGCGGTTCGTGTTCGCTCATTAAATAAATGAATCGAACATGAAGAGAAATCTAACGGTGGTTAAGTAAACAAACCGAACATGAACACTACAACGTTCGTTAAGAATTGTTAAGAGCTCGGTTCGCTAAAAAAATGAAAAATAAGTTAGATTCATTTCTATGACATGAATGCTAGAAGACAAGAAAATTCGGAATACCACAATCATTTTGCATATGATCCATGTTTACAAAGAAGCAACGTAAGGATAACGAGTGCTCCAACCGCTTGGCGGGCGGCAGAAGCAGTGGGCAAGTGTTTGGTAAGCCAACAACCCAGTGAACTGGGCTAGGCATCATTTAGATACTGAGCAAATACAAACTAAAAAAACTTAACATATGGTTAGCTACGTATGTGCCACACCCCAAAATCCAAAAGACACAGATATCGAGGCATGACCTTTTTAAATAAAAGAAAAGTGAAACCTGTTGGTACAAAATTAAAATTTTTAAAAGAAATAACTCGCGAGCTAAAGGAACATTTAAAAGGATAAAATAAACTGTTTGCCAAACGCGGCTACAAGAAAGGATTTATAAAAGCTAAAAATAATGAACGAATGAATTTGCCCGTAGGCTACAACCTCAAAAACAAACTAAGTAAAAAGAAAGCAAAAGCCCGAACCCATGTGATGCCTTGCTAAAGCTCTTAACCATACGCTTCAACCTAAGTTGTACCTGAAATACAAAATTGTAACGGTGAGTCCCACGCACATAACTAGACGGGACGGCACCACTAAATACCGTCACTCCATCCCATAGATGCAAGAGCTCACAAATTCTACAACTACGATAATCGACGTATAAAAAGAAATATAATGACATTCTACAACGGGATAAATTAAATAAATTAAATAACCTCTACACACATCTATAGCATACATGGACCTCTCACGCCACCTACCCCAGTCCGTAAGGTAGGTCATTCCCTATCCCTTCGGCCGTCTTATGTCCCCGGAATTAGGGAGAGACATAGACCATTGCAACATAAAAGTAGATTTATAGTGCGCACTTGGACCTCTCACGCCACTCGTCCCAGTCCGTAAGACGAGTCATTCCCTATCCCTTCGGCCGTCTTATGTCCCCGGAATTAGGGAGAGACATAGACCATTGCTAACATAAAAGTAAATATAGTGCACACTGGGACCTCTCACGCCACTCGCCCCAGTCCGTAAGACGAGTCATTCCCTATCCCCTCGGCCATCTTCTGTCCCCGGAATTAGGGAGAGACAGAGACCATTGCCACTACAGCTAAATCACAAGGCCTTGGCCAATAATATAAAATCATCCAATTAACACAATCTCATACGCATAAATATTAAGGCCTCGGCCAATAATATTATACTATTCAAATAACACAACTCAAAATACCAACATTCTCAAACGTCACTTTAACGTCAATCAACATAACACATAACCATATGTACTAAATTCACAACTAGCCAAACGCCAATACAACATAAAATCACTATCAGGCATTTTAACAAACACCTTGTATGCATAAAGTACAATTCACCATTATTCAACATAAATTTATCCAATTCCATCAACAACTATATAATCCCATAAACAAATATTAAATCATGCAAACCCATCCATAATCTCGCTAATTCGAAATAAATATATCTAAGGTCTCAACCTCTACAATTTAAATAATGGAATTAAAACTACAACAAATAACCCCAATTAACAATTTAAGAACACAATTAATATAAAAGGCAAAAACCCCCAATTTATAATAAACACAAAACCAAAACCTAACATACACCCTTGTCTAGTCGCAATGGATAACCCCCGTTACCTTAGAGCGTAGAGGAGATGCTTTTGGTAAGAACCCGCTAGCGGTGGTTTCTTCTTCTTCTTCTTCTTCTTCTTCTTCTTTTTCTCCCTTTTTTCTCTCTTGTGTTTGGCTGGTTTTAGGTTTGTTTTTGAAAGAAGTGGGCTGATTTTAGGTTTAGAAAAACTGTTTTTAGATAGTTTGTGGAAGCGAACTATTTGGTCCCCAAAGTTCTAAAAGCTAACTCTTAATCCAAAAATATTGTTTTACTACTCAAAAATAACAAATCTTTAGAAACAAATCTATTGGGTCCTTTTTATTAGTAAAATTAGTAACAGGTTTTTAAAATAAAGTTTTTCGGAAGAGTTTCGGTTTTTGGCTAAAAATTAGTCGAGTGACCGGTTTTTGGTAAAATTTGAATAAAACGTTTTTGGATAAATTAAATTATGAATAAAACCATTTATAAAAATACGGGATGCTACAGTATGCATTTTAACAGTAGTTCCAAAATGACTAAAACATCCTAAAAAAAAAAACTATTCATAAGGCTGAGAATCATTTAATACCACTACAACTTGTAATACAAAATGAGAAAGTCTAAAGTTCAACATTATTGCAGTAGTTAGAGCACTTGTATACCAATCATCTATTTCACACTATGAAAGTCGATATTTCTATTTTACATATGGTGTATAATACATTCTTACACAACAGATCATCTAAAATACAGATTCGGTTTACCTATTTCTCTCTCCAAAAGATCGTCTAAAATACCATTTGATTAAGTCCAAATATAATTAGTTTACACCTTTATTTTACAATATAATATGAATAATAGGATTAATAATATAAATAACTAATTTCCAACTTTATTTTACAATACAATTTAAATAATTAGTTTCCACCAAAATTAAATATTGTTGAAAATAAAAAAAACAAACTATCCAAATTAGAACACAACAAAGTTTACCATCTGTTAAATAATTAACTAGATTCATGTTGATTATAGGAAAGGAAGAGGAATATGAGAATATAGTTGAGTTATGTACAAAATAAAGTGGGAATGAGAGAGATTGATATTCAAACATTTTTGTACAGTAATGTCTATTCATACCATTTTACTGTTAAAATATCAATTGTCAACACGCACACTCACATGCAAGTGCTCTTAGAAACTGAGGAAGAGAAAATCAGATAGAAACTAATAGCAATGGCACCGATCGATTGTTATATTTTAGTTTTGTTAATTATTGGTGAATGCGGATGTTTCTAAACATATATTGAATGGTTTTAATTTATATTTATCGTTAAAAAATTCAATTTATTTTAAAATTTTAGTTAATTATGCAAATTATGAAAAATAAATGAGTAAAATGAAAATTTAAGAATCAATCTCAACCCAACCCCCCAATCTGCAATTTATTTTGCGGGTTGAGTTGAAGTTTTAATTATAACGGGTTGGGTTGGGTTGACATTTAAAGTTTATCAGCCCGCATCAATTCGTCCCGTAATTTATTTTACGGATTAGATTACGATTGAAATCAATCTAACGTAATACATCCCGTGCCCATCCCTATGTGCTTATCTCTTTATCCATAATCCATACTGTGTCCCCACTGTTTCTCCTTTCCATTTACTCATGTGTAAACTATTCAACATTTTTATTTAAAAAAAAAAAAAACTTTTCAACATTTCTTCCACTCCCTCTCTCACCGTGTATATTGCATTTTATTTATATTTCTTTTAATTTGATTTTCTCCATATTTATATTCTCTAGTGTTATTAATTTTGTTTCTTTGGTTTTCTATATTTCTATTCTTTATTGATGCTTTTTTCTTTTTCTTAATTTATTATTTTTTCTTTGATGCTTTTACTTTTACTTATCATTTATTTATTTTCGATACTCTAGTTTTTCTTTTGGTGCTCTTTGTTACTCTTTAAAATATCTTTGGTGTTATTTTATGCTAGCTTTTGATTGGTGTTATGAGGTTTAACCTTTTAATTTGTTGTTTGATGGTCGTAGTTTCCCTATGATTCTCTATATATGTTTTATTTTATTGAGTTTTAGATATTATTGAGTATTTTTATATTATTGTTGACTATCGTTTTCACCGGGTCTTCTCAAATATGTGGATGCATTGCGGTGAGTCAGTGACCATGCAATGCACTGTGGAATTGAGTCAATTGCGCATGGGTCCCATTAAATTAATGGGGGTGAATTTGGAGTAAAATTAATGTAATTTAGACCACTTGCATCAATTTGTGAAAATCACAATTAAAAATATTTTCACTATTCTACTACTTCTTATTTTATTATCATGAGAGAAATTAAGATAACCATTAACCAGCTGGTACGCATATGGTGTTTGAGTGTCTATGGACCTCATGACGGACCAATGCAGCAAAATAGCATAACACCACACGGAAATATAAATCTTGGTGTGCAAGACCAAGAAATGCGTGCAATCATTTGCAGTCGCATCATCAAACTTTCCGTAAGTCCATTTGGGTCTGAACATAATCGACAGGATGTTCAATTTCAATTTCCAAACTCAAGTAATTCAAATCGAAATTTCGATTTTTACTCTTTGGAATTATCAAGTCGACTAGACTTTTCAGGATAATCCGGATTATGAGCCATCAACTTAATGATAGGGCTAAAAGTTTGGGAAATACTGTATTTCTGTGGACAACAATAATCATGTGACCTTATTGTCGATGCATCAACCATAACCATTTATATTTATGGTCCGTCTTATGGTTGGATAAGTCCACAATAACTCCTTCAATTCTTTACAAGAATTCTACGAGTTCATTTCGTGATCTTTACACATACTAGTATTTCAAAGTGAACATTAGTGGCATGAATTTCGGATTAATCACGAAATATATCTTCAAAGAGAATCCAAATGCGATGCGATTATAAATCAACCATCGTCTTTTGACCCGGGAATATCTCATCCGGTCAATGCCACAATATCAAAATGCTTTGATCAATCGACGACAGGCGAATGATAGTATAGACAATCATGTCTTAGCATCTAAATCCTTTATCAATCGACGACAGGCGAAATGATAAGTTAACTTTAAATGCTTTAAAAAATATGGTAGCAACCACTTGAAAGACATTTCAACTCCTCTAAAATACATTTTTGGTCGTATTGAATGGAGGCTATGTAAAGAAATTTCAATTCTTTCATGAGCTATTACCAGATAACATTGGTTTTCTCGAATATACTATAACTCAACAAGGTACGGCAGGACCTACATGAGTATAAGACCTCATATTTGACAAATCAATTTGGTTTTACCAAATATTTTGATTTGGAATGACAGGTCCAGAATCGTTGTCACTGAGTACTCTTTTAGGCAAATAGTTGGTGAAATTATGTGGTACACTGTTACCCACTATTTCCAAAAAAATCAACTATCCCACAAGTATTGCCTAAAATTTCATAATTTAAACTTTGGTCACATTTGTTAAAGGAATTTGTTCAAAACACTTTAAATTATTTTGAGAAATTTCGTAAACAGGCAAACCATAATCCAAAAGTATGTCCAAATGGAAAAATCATAATCCAAATGGAAAAACATAATCCAGATGAGCGAAAAAATGGCTCATTGATTTATCAAAATCAATAAAGAAATGTCACAAACTCATTTGAGCCACAAAACCGGGGGTCTCAAAAGTTTCCTTTCAGTTAGCTTTAACCACATTAGCATTGGTTTTTTCACCTTTGTAATAGTTTTGAACTATTTAAGGAGTAACCGTACATGACCTTTGTCTTTGTAGCATAGAGTTGCCTCCTTGAGCATTATCTCTTGCTTTGTGACAACGGGCCATATTGTTCCTTTCAATTACTGTCTTGGAGCCACAGGTTTTCGATTTTGATGATTGTCTAAAATCTCGCTTGGATAGGCGATTCATCGGGATCGCGACAGTTCGAGACAAATAACACTTGTCTCGGTTCTCGATTCGTTGAAAAAAAATATACACGAAGAACATTAATATCAGGCAAACAATTCGCCATTGATCCAATAAGATTAAAACTACTCACCGGGGCAATTTTCTTATTCAATAACAGATGGGCGATAAAGGAACATGGTGAATATAAATTCACGATACTGCTTATGGAATACAATTTCCAAGCTTGTATTTTGGTGAATGATAGCTCCAATATGTCAATTTCAGACATTTGTTCACCATTGACGTCATCACGTCTCAAATGTGGCGGCGGAATAAAATCAACGCCTTAGCATTTATCTCGAGGGTAACAACAAACTCGTGTTTTACTCATCAAAGATGGCATCCAAAAAAAAATTTGGGCATCACATTTTCACACATCAGGGTGAGTAACATGTGGTGAAGGATTAAAATCAACGTTTAAATAGTCATTTCGCATGTATGTTTTACGATTTTTCTCATCATAGATGGCATCCAACATGTGTTGAGAGTTCTGGATTATTTATCATATAAAACGACTGGTTTATATGTTTATGGTTTGCACAAGCACAAACTTTTTTCCGAAACGACAGGTTCGAAAACATTAGTTTTGCTTCTCATGTGAATCGGTTCTCATTGATCGAACGACGGGTCGATACTGAAACACCAATTCGGCGAAACATACATCACTATATAAACACACTGGTTTATATGTTTATTTGGTTTTCTATATTTCTATTCTTTATTGATGCTTTTTTCTTTTCCTTAATTTATTATTTTTTCTTTGATGCTTTTACTTTTACTTATCATTTATTTATTTTCGATACTCTAGTTTTTCTTTTGGTGCTCTTTGTTACTCTTTAAAATATCTTTGGTGTTATTTTATGCTAGCTTTTGATTGGTGTTATGAGGTTTAACCTTTTAATTTGTTGTTTGATGGTCGTAGTTTCCCTATGATTCTCTATATATGTTTTATTTTATTGAGTTTTAGATATTATTGAGTATTTTTATATTATTGTTGACTATCGTTTTCACCGGGTCTTCTCAAATATGTGGATGCATTGTGGTGAGTCAGTGACCATGCAATGCACTGTGGAATTGAGTCAATTGCGCATGGGTCCCATTAAATTAATGGGGGTGAATTTGGAGTAAAATTAATGTAATTTAGACCACTTGCATCAATTTGTGAAAATCACAATTAAAAATATTTTCACTATTCTACTACTTTTTATTTTATTATCGTGAGAGAAATTAAGATAAAATTTGTACTTTTGTTCTGTAACAAGTGTTGGGAATAATGTTAGAGTAATGAACATAGCAAAAATCACATTGTTTCCTCAAGAAATTTAAAACAAAAAACATGTTGCATCAATAATCATTAACCATCTCTATATTAACTTTCTTACAAACTTCCCTTAAATATAGAAAACATAAACTCTATGTATAAAATAGAAACTAAATTAAATAGTGATATATATAGAAGAGAAAGATTTTGCTTTCATTATAAATAATGATGGAGAGAGAATATGTTAATAAAGTAATTGATTGCTTATCAATGTTAAAATAGTGAAGTTGATACTTGTATATAATTAAATTGTTACCCTAAATATGCAAGTTAAAAGAAACGTATATGATAATTACTGTGGTTTCTCTAGAATATTAAGCAATATAAATAGCAGTATATACGAGCTAATTTTTCCTTTTTTTTTTCATAATCAATAAAATTATATTAAGAAATAAGATGTAAGACAAACGGGCAACAAGTAGTGCCACTAGCATTTTATAAATTTAAACACCACTCATCTTAAACGTTAAATCGATATGCACAACCGTCATGAGATTATTATACATTACTCTTTCAACTCTCTTGAAAAGCGCCACATCGTCTGGTACTATTCAATAAGTTCCATTTTATATGTGGGTTTTGGTTAGGACACTAGGGCTTCAAATGAACTGAACCCATGAATATATCGTGTTCAGTTCTAACATGGTCGTTCGTGTTCGCTCATTAAATAAATGAATAGAACATGAAGAGAAATTAACGATGGTTAAGTAAATAAACCGAACATGAACACTACAACGTTCGTTAAGAGCTTGGTTGGTTAAAAATCTAAAAAATAAGTTAAATTCATTTGTATTATATATTATGAATAGATAAATAATAAAGTATGATATAAATGCTACGAGACTAGAAAATCCTGAATACCACATTCATTTTCGCATAGCGGGTCGCACGAATAGCGGGCAAGTTCTTGGTAGGTCAACAATCCAGTGAACCGGACTAGGCATCATTTACATACTGAGTAAATACGTACTAAAAAAATTTAACACATGTTTAGCAACATATGAATTTCAAATGCATTTTTATATTTCCAAATTGATTAAAACATCCTAAGGATAATAATTCATAAGGCCGAGAATCGTTTAATATAATACCATAGTCCACTATTACTTGTAGTACAAAATGACAAGTCTAAAGTTCAACAATATAATAAGAAGCTGGGGAAGAGAAAATCAGATAGAAACTAATGGCAATGGCCACTGCCATGGCAGCCTTCACACTCTCTCTCATGTTCTCCCTCATCTCGGCCAAAAAGGTATCGGAGCTTTGCTTACAACAGCCAAAAGCTTGCTCCCCTAGCAATGGCAATCCCGTCATCCAATTCCCGTTCTCTCTCCGAAAGCATTGTGCATACTCCCCGGCCTTCATCCTCACCTGTTCAGACAATAACACCACCGTTATTGAGCTCCCAAACTCCGTAAAGTTTACTTAATGTTATACTGATATTTTGGTGTCTTGATAGGAGAAATGATTTAAGCATGGTATTCTGAAACGTTGATTCATTAATACATACATACATATATATATATATATAATAGTTTTATTTTAAAGATGGATCTTAAATCTTAAGTCTAGTGTGTGAATTTCACTCACAGGCTCTGAGCCAATAAAAAATCTCATTTCGAAGGCGTGGTCCGGACTTCTTGATAATTCTTTATAACCTGTGCATGAACAGCTAAGATCAAGGGAAACTTGTTGGTTTGACCACCGTTTAACCTTTTTCGCCGGATGGAGCTGTGAGAACGTTAAATCTCTAGGGTTTAGATAATAAGTATAAAGTGTGTTGAATGTAAGTAGGGTTAATAATAACCGATAATTAAGTATATGTCTGAGTTCGTATGAATTCAGATGATCTTGGATTATGAGACCCTTATATAGGTAGTGGAGACGATCTAGGGCGTATCTTTCATGATTGGTATGATCTTACCAATCATATCTTCTTTATATCTTCGTGTATCGCTAATGTCATATTGAGATATATTCTACTATATCTCATGTATCTTTCCACCGACTTGCCTATCACGAATGGGCGAAGCCAATTCTGCTCGCTGACGAGTGGAGCTCTTATGTGGACCATGTCTCTTTTATTAGCTTTCTAATGCGTTATTCTCGTAGATTTATCCCTTCAGATAGTCGAATATCACTTGACGAGGATGCCCTGACGTGGGCTACTCGCCTATCTTCTAGTCTCGCTGAGGGATATGCTTTCTTTTGTGTTTAAGAAATATATCTTTAAAAGTTTGATCTTTTTTTTATAAGATATGTTTGTATAGATTTGGTATTTTCTTTTCTTCATGTGATATCTGATTGCTTATCTAAATATATGAGTATTTTTCAGAGGTTATCTCACTGATAAGCTCCTCAGCGAGGGAAGCGGGTTCAGAACCCTATATACTCCCCTCGATGGGGCCATTAAATACTCATCAACTTCGTCTTCACTGCTAGCAACAGTATTCAACCTACAATAAAATGTTGGGATATCAACATGCATCTTTTAGTGACACTTGACTCTAATTGTGTCGGTTGCTATCTCGATATTTTTACATAGTGTATGCTATAATTGATGTTGAATGTTATGCTTTTTTTTTATGAACACAATAGATCTCTAAGTACTGTAAAAAACCGGATTTTCGTAGAAAAATATCGTGGTGAGAAAGAAAGTTATCACTCATTGCCTAGATATATGAGTAGCTAATAGTATATAAGATATGAGTAGGGATGACAATTTTTTGGGTTTTGACCCGACCCGTCGCGTGTCGGGTAAAAGTGCAACTTTATTTGGGTCGGGTCTGATCGGATCAAATTGGGTAAAAGTGCAAATTTAGACAACTTAATACTCTATCATTTCTCTATCTTCTCTCTCTCCTTGCTATATATTAATTTCTATGTTTCTCCTGGAGTAATGGTATGTAATACATATACATACGTTTAAGTGATTTTCTAAATAAATATTGTATACATTAATTAATTATATTTATGTTAACTGTTAATATGTAATTAATGAATTTAGTGATACATTATCGTCATTATTTTTAGAACAATTTACGGAAAACAAATATCATATCAATCATATACATTTATATTACATTTTTACATATATTAATGTTTTAATTGACGAAATTAACGATACCAAATTAATTCAATAAACATGTAAATGTCAAAAATAAGATTGCAAAATTTAAATCACTAAATTAATATGAAAGGGTATTTAATATCACATTAGTATTTATATATTATCTTTATAAATCAAATGATTTTTACTTTATCATATGGATTTTTAACAAATTCTCTTACAAATTTGACATTTATGAGATTTATTTTTCAAAAGAAAATAAAATGTTATAAAAAACGGGTCAAATGAGTCGGTCGGGTCAAATGGATAAAGTGCAACTTTGTACATGGGTAGGGTCGGATCGGGTTTTGAATGATCCGGCCCAATTGTCATCCTTGGCTATGAGTATCTACTTCTTATCACCAAAATGTTTTAAAATCGTGCGACCCAAGAAGTCAGTATGAAATTGGATCAAAGCAGACAGTATTAGTGGTATAAATCAGATTGTGCTGTTTCGATCGGAGGACTGAGTCGTTACAATTGGTATCAGAACCGCTATCTAGCCGATGTTGGGAGTAACAGGAGTAAGTGAACTCCGGAAGGACGGCGTGCCCGACGAGTATGTTGTGGGGAAGAGTGGAAGAGTATATATCATCTTTCTTATCATCTCGAAATTTGGCCAAAACAGATAATATTAATGATAGAAAGCAGATGATGACAGTTTGGTCGGATGACTGAGTCGTTACAAGTAGATAAGATACAAAGTTAATATATACTATATTTTTCTTTCTATTTCTAGTTCAAGAATTAAAAGATACCGGGTCACGTTAAATAAGTTTTAAAGTGTATTGCTTTAAAATCAGTGTTTTAAATAGCGTTATCGCTATCGTAGCGTTTTTTCGAGAGAAACGCTAAAAGCGCTAATAGCGTTGCTATATAGCGCTTTGCGGTGTATTTTTTTTTGCCTAAATATGCACTAAACTTTAGAATATATAACAAAAAAAAAAGAAATGTATAGTTATATTAGATAGTAATAAAAAAAATCAAAAAAAAAAAGAAGTTGTTAGTGAGTTTCGAACTTGGGTCTGCTGGAAATTACAGACAATATATATGAAAATTACACTGTTTAGATCCGCAGACACTTTTATGAAAATTACACAATATATATTAATTATTTAGATCCGCTGTTTTTTTTTTCTAACTAGCTATTTACGCTTTTGGTCCAGAATTTCGCGCTTTTTGCGCTTTTGGTCCCCTATAGCGCGATTTTAGCGCAATTCCACCCAAAATCGTGATTTTTCGTTGCGTTTTTTACCAAAAAAACGCTATTTCGCGCTAAATAGCGCTATGTAGCGCGAATTTTAAAACAATGTTTAAAATAGATAGACTTCATCATGAAACATTTTGCAATAGAACAAGAAAGACAGAAACAGCATGATACCCCGTATAAAACATGTGTAGATCTAATTAACTTAAGAGAAGAGGAGATGTGGATTTGAAGATTGTATATTAGTAATTTTTGTTTTTATTTTATAAAGAATGTTTTTTCTTTTAAAGTTTCATTTTAGTTTAAATTTACAGGTGAAACTAACAGTAGAAAATATCGATTACCAACAGTGGACTATGCAAATACACGATCCAACTTGTTTGCTCAAACACTTCGCACGTCTCAACCTGTCGAACACCCCCTACGCAATAAAATCATATGTTGATTCAAGCATAGCCTTTTTCAGTTGCAAGATTAATATGACATATTATAGACCCTTTTCATCAACATGCTTCGGAAGGGACAACATGTACCGGTTCTTTCGGGAAGATTCTGTATATAGATTCCAAGGTGGCTCTTGCAAGAAGATGTATACCAACTATTCCATTCCATTTAGCCTAACACTGAGTTGGTCAGTACCTGATAATAGTTTCATATACACCGGCATCCCAACATCACATACCACAGGTGCAAAGATATTAAAAAGTTATCATTTTGTTTGGCAATGCTTACAAACATTGCACATGACCATCAATGAACATTTAGGACTTTTATCAAAAGAGAACCTTACATTTATATGATGATTTCTATTGCAGATCTGCTACGCGGCTTGTTCCTTCTTATCGCAATCATCATTGCTGCTTACTGTATTATCATGACAATAAAAAATAGGAAAGACGATGAGAAAAAAATTGAGAAGTTTTTGATAGATTATAGAGCTTTCAAGCAGGCCCGATACACCTATGCCGATATCAGAAAAATCACCTCAAAGTTCAAGTACAAGATTGGCCAGGGGGGTTACGGAACAGTTTACAAAGGAAAACTCTCCAACAAAGTCTATGTTGCGGTGAAAATACTCAACAATGTTAAGGGAAATGGCGACGACTTCATCAACGAAGTGAAAACAATAGGCCGAATTCACCACATAAATGTTGTACGTTTAGTAGGATTTTGTTCTGATGGGTTCAAAAGAGCCCTTGTTTATGAATTTTTACCAAATCATTCTCTTGACAAATACATCTCATGCGCTAAGGACAAGCAAGCCCTAGGGTGGGCGAGGCTTGAAAGTATTGCTCTTGGTGTAGCCAAAGGGATCGAGTACCTTCACCAAGGATGTGATCAACGGATCCTTCATTTCGACATAAAACCAAATAATATTTTGTTGGACCATAATTTCCATCCAAAGATAGCTGATTTTGGACTAGCAAAGCTCTGCTCAAAAGATCAGAGTGCGGTGTCGATGACTGTGGCTAGAGGGACGATAGGATACATCGCCCCAGAAGTTTTTTCACGCAATTTTGGACACGTGTCATACAAATCCGACGTGTATAGCTTTGGGATGTTATTGTTGGAAATGGTAGGGGTGAGGAACAAAAAGAACGTAGTAGAGAAAAGCACGAGCGAGGTTTACTTTCCGGAATGGATTTATAGTCGAATAGATCATGGAGAAGAGCTAGGGATCGGGTTGGACGAGGAAGATGAAGACGCAAAGAAGATAGCAAGAAAGCTAACTATAGTAGGTCTATGGTGTATACAATGGGGTCCTATGGATAGACCTTCGATGAAAGTGGTAGAGCAAATGCTTGAAGGTAATGGAAGTGCTTTGATTGTGCCACCAAACTCATTTGCAGCAAAACAACCATCAATAATGGAATCATTTATGGGTGAATCATCATCATCATACACCCAATCCTTAGATGCTATTGTTGAATGTGAGTAAAAATATATATATATATTAAATTAGATATACTATGTGCTTATAGAGTGTTTTAGTATGTGGATTTGTAAGAAATTAACTTGTTATAGTAGAAAAATATGTGCTGGGAGTGGAATGCTATTAGAGTTATGTTGTCCTAAATTGTTAACATATCGATTAAATTTGTGGTCTATAAATGGGTTTCTCTTCATCCTATATGATCGGGACATTTTAGTGAGATTGGATGAACCCTTTCTTGGTATCCGGACGTGTCGTCGATATTGACGCTCACCTCCATCTTTTTAAATATATTCACTCGTTGAGTCTTTGAAATATTGGGACACAATATAATAGTGTTGAGTTATTATATTGTCTCACATCGATATATCGGTTAACATGTTGTTTATAAATGATTTTTTTTCATTAATAGAGATTATAGTGGGGTCAACTGTACTGTTAAAACTGTCGCTACGGTATAAACTGCCCCCATACTTTGAACTCCAAATGTAATTTTGGCAATGGGTTTAGGCAATAGGCAAATCCTTTTTAAGTAGAGTATTATATGTATATACCTTTGTCCACTAAACAAAACAAATCCCAAGAGGCCCAAGACACATATTTAGTCGAATAAATAGTTGCATTTCACGTTGAAAACGTTGAACGTCTTGGGTCGATTTGTTGGAAAAACATGTTTTTACATGGGTGTTTTCGAATGGTCATAGGACCAACTTTGAGTCAATATTACATGTGACAACGCTGAGTTGTTGATACCATACTCAACGTGTTTGAGTAGCCCGTGTGACGAGCTTCATAATGGTATATCGCATGACCTATTCGGAGAATGGGTGTGAATACTAATTGGCTTCAAAATTGGGCTCTCGAAAGAGAAGAAAACCTCTTTGCTGGAAAATGGAATAATTAAATGGAAAACCAATGAGGGTTATCCCATATTGGAAGATTAAGAGTTAATTTTACAATATATATACAAGACCAACCCATGTAGTTGTTAAACTAACATATCCACATACACTTAAGTGTATTACTGTGTACCACACACGCTCGCTCAGGTCTCGGGCGCGGGCACGGGATTGGGATTGGGATTGGGATTGGATCTTGGGTCAAATCTAAAAAGAGAGTTTTGTATAAAATACAAAGGTAGTCTCTAGAGTTTCCAGCAATTGAAACGCCAGCAATCAATGAGAATAAATTGCAGACAGATTAAGTGCTGCAGTTTCAGAAATTGATTGGGCGGATTCTGGGGGTGTAACTCCCAGAATTAAATGACCATTAATGGCTGCGGTTTCAAGAAAGCCTATAAAAGGCAGCCCTCCCCCTCTCATTTCAGACACTACATACAACACACACACAACATAAGCATCATACTAGAGAGAGAGAATCGCACCACCAACAGCTCGACCTGTGGTTCGGTGCCGTTTCCACGCGAGCCACTCTGTGAGACGTTGTACCTTGGGAACAAAGTCCCAGAACCAGAAACACTAAGGTGGTGGTTCGGGAAATATTATTTAAGGGAAACTGCTCAGCAGTTGCCTCGTCTAATTTTTCCAGTCATGTTTATTATTTTCTTTACATTTCAGTCCTTTTACATTCTGTCTTTTATTCTGTAATTTATTTTTCAGTACTGTTTCAATTCATGTATTTACATTTCAGTCCTATATATTTCTATTATGTAATTTTCAATCTGTAATTTACTTTTCTGTATTTACAGAAACAGTCCAGCAGTTTAGTAATTATACTATTCTGTCTGGCAGTTTTCTTTAATTGTTAAACAGTCCAGCAGTTAGTAATTATACTATTCTGTCTGACAGTTTCAAACAATTACAATTCAGTCCAGCAGTTTAATAATTTATATTAAATCTGTCTGGAATTTAAATTAGTGTAATTTAATTCTGTCGAGTCGGGAATTGTAATTCATATTCCAATTGTGAGAAATAAATTGTTATTTTCATTTAGTCCATGTCTTTTAATTATTGTCTTTTCAATTATTGTTTTTCGAGATAGTACAAAAACCAACACGATTTGCACTCACGCCAGTCGCGTGTCATTAGGCCCATTACCGTTGCCTAGCCAAAACTCACGATACTCATTTACACCCTCGTTAACGATCGGATAATGAGAATTAGGCTTGGGGGGCATCTCCAATGCTTCAATACTCCCTTCAAGCATCTCAACAACTCTGTTCATTCAAGGACGGTTACTCGGATTAGTTTTTATACACCACAAAGACACAAGTATCAATTTTCTCACCATTTCCCTTTCCCTCTCGCTTACAGTCTCTCCCATTTCGATTTCAATTCCTTTTACTAATTGGTCGTGCACCCATGAAGGAAAATATATTTGGCTAATGTTATTCACTAGTGCATCCATGTTGCGCCTCTTACCCGCAATTTCCACCAACAACATACCTGTTAGAGAATGACAAAAATGATTAAACAGTTGCCCTTATAACTTGATGTTCGAGTTCTAGTAAAATTTGTAGCTTAACTTCCCCCCCTATTAACATTACAAATGAAATTTTCATTCCATTAGGGTACATAAGGAAGTTATATAACAAAAGAACATGTCTCATGTATCCCGAAAATTGGCTTTGTTTAGAATTAATATTCCGATGTATAGAAATCTGTAAAAAAAAATTTACAAAAATTGTCAACACAACAATTTTGAACCATACCATAAGTGTAAACGTCTGCTTTATACGAAACCCCTCCGATGTTTTTATAAAATAGTCCGGGAGCCATATAACCCATCGTTCCTCGTGCTGCAGTGAGGGTAACAATGCTATCGTCGGTGGGATACAATTTCGCTTGCCCGAAATCCGACACATTTGGGGTGAAGCTCTCGTCTAGTAGAATGTTATGAGGCTTGATATGAAAATGCAAAATTTGCATATCACAACCTCTATGCAAATACTCTATTCCCCGTGCCACCCCTACGGAAATCGCGTACAACTTTTCGCAACTTAGGGAAAAGTCGCCTTCTTATGAGAAAACATATTTTTCGAGGGACCCATTGGGCATGAAGTCATATACTAGAGCGCGTCTAGATCTCTCCACACAATATCCAACTAATCTCACCACATTGAAATGATGAATGGTACAGATTGTAGCAATTTCGTTAATGAACTCTTGGCCATCGGAATTAGGCTTTTTCAATAGTTTCACTGCAACGATTTGACCACTTTTGAGCCTTCCCTTGAAAACCGAGCCATATCCCCCTTCTCCAAACTTTTCGGTGAAACCTTTCGTAATCCTTCTAATGTCGGTGTAATTAAGAGTACCTTATGGGCAAAAGATTGTTGTTGTAAAATCTCATATTTTATTTATATTTTATATTTTCTGTTAGTTGTTATAATATCTTTTTCTTAGGACTATTTGAATATTTTGGTTACATAAAGTTCGTTTAGTAATTAGAAATGAGTTGGATATCAACTCGTAATAATAAAGCTGTAATTAAGATACAGTAAAGTAGATGTTACGTTCTTTGTATCATAATTGCACTGCTCATTTAATTGTATCCTAAACATGGCTAGTGATGGCCTTTCTCAAACGTATAGAGTTTTAACATGATTTTAAAGTCCACATTTCTTAATAGAGAGTTACATATGTTTATATGATAATAAGAAGTATATAGTAACGTATAAAACTCAAGAGGCATAATAAGTATTAGGAATTAAACTTTCAGAATATATGAGCATTTAGTTTACCAACTTTCAGAATTAAATTAAAGTCCATTGGCTTATCTTATCGTCATTCGTTCGGTAATTATGTGAGTAGTTTTATAAAGTATCTTGTTGCATATATTTTTAACAAGTATTACATGCTCGCTATTATTATTTTTAACTATCATCCATATATGTATATATTGATTTTGTTTATCATTGTAAGAAAGAAAGAAACGAGTTTATTTCGGGGGTTACAAAAATAAATGACTTTATTTCGTGAAGGTCCGAAAAGAGTAGTTTATTTCGGGAAGGTCCGACAAGAGTAGTTTATTTTGGTGAGTCCGACAAGAAAGTAGTTTATTTCGGAGAGTCCGAAAAGAGTAGTTTATTTTGGGGAATCCAAAAAGAAAGAATAAAATAATTCATATATACTAATTTAATGATTCTTAAGATTTAATTTTTCAAAATATTGAAAATGATTATAAGAAAGATAGAAATATTATGCTTAGAAATTTTAGCTAACTAGATGTTGAACAGGTAACGATTAGTAATTTACTTTTTTATGATTATTGTAGTACTAAAAACCATAGCCAATATAGGGTTATATGTTCGTAGTCATTGCTTGCAATTTTTGCTAATTTTATTCCTCGCCTTTTTAGAATCATTCCTAAGTTCAGCAAACTGGTTGAGCAAACACAACCAGTGATAACTTATGTTACCAAGAGCAATTATATCAGTTCATTTATATGACTCATTTATCTTAAATATGATAAAATTGTTATAAAATTGTACACGCATCAGTTTTCTTATCCATTACTTTAAATTTAGATAACTCAAATATTTCTCAAATATAAGCGATCAAGATATTGCTTCTAATTAAAACAATAATTTCACTCTCTTACTTTTCTCTTATTCTCTCTCATTTATTTGTACTTTTCACATATAAATTAATAAAATAACAAAAAAATGAGTTGTATAGTTTTGATAGAGAAATTGATAAAAAAACTGATAATTTGTATAAACCAAAACGTTTACTTATAAGTTGTAAAAGTGTACTTTTTTCTATAAATATGAGAAAACTTGTAAATTATTTAATGAGATTGTTCTAGTAAATTAATTTGGGTTGAAAAAAATTGATATAGGTATATTAAAATATAATAATATTTAGTTATGATAATAAATTTGATAGAGAAGCTGAAAAATTTATAAATTTAAATTGTTATTTTATAAATATAAAAGTGATGCTAATTACATTAAATATGAGTAAAAATATAAGTAAAATGGTGCGGATGTGAATTAGATTGATCTATAAGAGAGCTAAAATGGGTTGATAAATCACAAATAGACTCCATTACTTAGATTTGATCACAAAACGTATTAATTTTCTTTTTCCAAAGCCTGAATGTACAGAAATTGTATGAGTACCATCAGGTCCAAATTTTATCTCAAAACCAGAAACCATGGCATTGTGGACATCATCATAGGTATAGTCCCCAAGCATCAGCTATGCCACGGTTATGTCGTGGCATGATCGGAACTACCTTTGCTACGGTACATTTTAACTCAAAATGATTTTTTTTTGTTTGTAAAAGATAAGAAATATAGGTGAAGTTGGGACTGAGTTTGTAGAATTTTCTCATTCAGTTTATCCTTTTTACACCAATTATATATTCTGAACTAAGGGTCGTCGACATTTGTGTCCCATGCTACATCTCATTAATAAAATAATAATGTATAGTATCAAAATATCATTGTATTTTCTTCAAAAAATAAAATAAAAACATCATTATATATATCAGTAAAATTATGACATGCATATACATAAAAGATAAATATAACTAGTGAAATCTGATGTAACGTTAATGTCAAAATAGTTGAAGAGTTAGTCAATGTCATAATTATCTTCTGGTGTAACAGTAACTTAGAAAATAAATAGTGGCACTATTCAGATGATAAATAGTTGAACAAGTAAAACTGATAACGATTTTGTAAAACGATAAGAAATATATGTGAACTGAGTTTGTAGTTTTATCATTTAGTTTATTATTTTAACATCAATCATAAATTCTGAACTAAGGACATTTGTGTCCCACACTATGGCCATTTAATAAAGCAACAATATAAAGCAACAATATGATTTTGTAAAACGATAAGAAATATATGAGAACTGAGGGTCACCAACATTTTTGTCCCATTGTTCCTCTTGCTGCAGTGAGGGTAACAATGCTATCGTCGGTGGGATACAATTTCGCTAGCCCAAAATCTGACACCTTTGGAGTGAAGCTCTCGTCTAGGAGAATGTTATGAGGATTGATATCAAAATGCAAAATTTGCATATCACAACCTTGTTGAGTTGTGGAGCCAAATGAGTTTTGGCCATGTCTTCTTATTATCCCACATCGCCTGGAATTGTAATATGACCCATGTTGGGTTCTATTTATATGCCCCAATATCTTGTATTTTAATTACACCTTTACACAACACATCTATATTATAAAGAGAAGAGTTCTATTTGCGAGAGAACCATAGCTTGTAACTAGGCTAGATTACAATTGTAATCCTCTTAATAATATTAAGTGCCACGTGTAGCGGCCCGGAGACGTAACCAATTTTGGTGAACTCCGTTATCAAAGAGTGTGTGCTCGGTTGAAGTTTTCTGTCTTTCTTTGTGTTCGCCTGTATCGACCCTAACAAGTGGTATCAGAGCTGAGGAAGATCGATGGCGAAAGAAGACAGAACCGCACACGGGATCGAGAAGTTCGACGGGAAGGACTTCGCATTCTGGAAAATGCAAATAGAGGACTACCTCTACGGGAGGAAGATGCATCAGCCACTTCTCCTTGAGGAAAGGCCGACCACGACCACCGAGGAGGCGTGGAAACTCTTAGACCGACAAGTGTTGGGAGTGATCCGCCTAACACTATCTAGGAGTGTAGCACATAACGTCGCAAGAGAGACGACGACGATGGGGATGATGAAGATCCTCACCGACATGTATGAGAAACCATCCGCGAACAATAAGGTACATCTCATGCATAAGTTGTTCAACCTACGCATGGCTGAGGACACACCTGTCGCAAATCACGTGAACAAGTTCATCGACACCGTAAATCAGTTGGATACGGTGGAGATAACTTTTGAATACGAAGTGAGAGCCCTTATACTGCTAGCCTCTTTACCGAACAGTTGGAAATTCATGCGAGCTGCTGTTAGCAACTCAATTGGAAAGGAGAAACTGACTTACAACGGCATCCGAGATCAAATACTCGCTGAGGAACTCAGGAGATTAGACATGGGTGAATGCTCAAATGATGGAGCAGCCTTGAACATGGGTTCAAGAGACCGGGGTAAGGCCATGGTATGGGACGTTAGAGGACGTTCGCAATCCCGAGGTAGAAGAGGGCAAAGCCGAGGAGGCAAAGATAGCGATCGAAGTAAGAAGAATCTTCGGTGCTATAACTGCCAGGGTATGGGGCACTTCAGTCATGAGTGCAAGCAGCCGAAGAAGGGTACCGGCCGTGATCATGTGGTTAATGTTGCGAGCGACGAGGATTCGGGTGACTGTTTGTTGCTTACCGAACAGAGAAATATAGAATCGTGGATTCTAGACTCTGGGGCATCATTTCACACGACCGCTCAGAAGGATTTATTCGAAAATTACCATGCGGGTAATTTCGGTAAAGTGTATCTAGCCGACGGAGAAGCGTTGGATGTTGTTGGAACTGGCGATGTGAAGATTCGCATTCCAAATGGATCGGTATGGAAGCTGACGAAAGTGAGGCATGTCCCGAGGTTGACCAAGAATCTGATCTCAGTAGGTCAACTCGATGCCGAAAGGCACTCCATTTCGTTCAGCAGTGGAGCTTGGAAAGTTTCACGATGAGCTATGGTGATAGCCCGAGGGAGTAAGGTCGGTACATTGTACATGACGACCGATGAGGAGCGTACAATTGCGACAGCTGTGTCGCAGAACTGCTCGGAACTGTGGCATCGACGGTTGGGTCACATGAGTGAGAAGGGGATGAAGGTGTTAGCGAAGGACAGCAAACTTCCAGGCTTGAAGTCTGTCAACCTCGATATGTGTGAAGGTTGCATCTTCGGGAAGCAGAAGAAAGTGAGCTTCCGGAAAGGTGGAAAAGCTCCCAAGGAGGAGAAGCTAGCACTAGTCCACTCAGATGTATGGGGACCATCTCCAGTAACCTCACTAGGAGGAGCTCAGTACTATGTGACCTTCATCGATGATTCGACGAGCAATAAATGGGTGTTCCGACTGAAGGAGGAACAAGACGGCACGAAACGGTATAAGGCACGCCTAGTAGTTAAAGGGTTCCAGCAAAAGGCAGGAATTGACTACACCGAGATCTTTTCACCAGTCGTAAAGATGACGACTATTCGGCTATTGTTGAGCATTGTTGTAAATGCGAATCTTCATCTTGAGCAGTTAGTGAAAACTGCCTTTCTCCATGGAGATCTTGATGAAGAAATTTACATGCTCCAACCTGAAGGGTTTGCCGAAAAGGGAAAAGAGAAACTGGTCTGCAAACTGCGGAAGAGCTTGCACGGGTTAAAACAAGCACCACGGCAGTGGTATAAGAAGTTTGACAGTTTCATGGCGGATACCGGGTTCGAAAGAAGTGATAGTGATCACTGCTGTTTCGTGAAGAGATTTGAGAACTCTTCGTGCGTCATTCTACTACTGTATGTAGATGACATGTTGCTCGCCAGGTCGAGCCTTGTTGAGATTAACAAGGTGAAGCAACAGTTGGCGAAACAGTTCGAGATGAAGGATTTGGGTGCCGCAAATCAGATCCTCGGTATGAGGATATCTCGAGGAAGGGATGGGTCCCTGTTTCTGTCGCAAGCCGAGTATGTGAAGAAAGTGTTGGCACGGTTTAGCATGAGTGATGCCAAAGCTGTGGGCTCACCGCTAGCCGCACACTTTAGCTTGTCGAAGGAACAATCACCCTTGGACGAGGAAGGAAAGGATCGTATGTCGAACATACCCTACGCTTCAGCAATTGGTAGCTTGATGTACGCTATGGTGTGTACAAGACCGGACATTGCCCATGCAGTGGGAGTTGTCAGTCGTTACATGAGTAACCCAGGAAAGCACCATTGGGAAGCTGTGAAGTGGATATTGAGATATCTCTCGGGTACTGTGAGTTTGGCATTATGTTTCCGAAAGACCTCGGAAGGTCTGCACGGCTATGTGGATGCTGACATGGCCGGTGATCTGGATAGCCGAAAGAGCACAACGGGATGTGTTTGTACCTACGGTGGTACTGCTGTGAGTTGGACATCGAAGCTGCAAAAGATCGTTGCACTGTCGACCACAGAGGCTGAGTACGTCGCGATGACGGAAGCAAGCAAAGAGATGATTTGGTTGCAAGGTTTCTTAGAGGAGCTCGGTCAGAGGACCGACAAGGGAGTTCTGCACTGTGATAGTCAAAGTGCAGTTCAGCTAGCTAAGAATCCTGTATTCCATTCACGCACCAAGCACATACAGATTCGTTACCATTTTATCCGGGCTGTTCTGGAAGATGGAATCTTCGCGCTAGAAAAGATTGAGGGCGCTAAGAACCCCGCCGATATGCTAACGAAGACTGTTACAATCGACAAACTGAGGCTGTGTGCAACCTCAGTAGGACTCCGAGCTTGAGACTCAGGGTCGTCGCTACACTGGAAGAATGAGTAACTCACCGATGACGGCAGAGTATCAATTACTATACAAGGATACCGATGGGAGCATTCTGCTCGGTGGAGCACAGTGAGTTCGGTGGTCGGGGATAACTGGAGTTCTCTTGAAGCACTCGACATTTGACTCCAAGTGGGAGATTGTTGAGTTGTGGAGCCAAATGAGTTTTGGCCATGTCTTCTTATTATCCCACATCGCCTGGAATTGTAATATGACCCATGTTGGGTTCTATTTATATGCCCCAATATCTTGTATTTTAATTACACATTTACACAACACCTCTATATTATAAAGAGAAGAGTTCTATTTGTGAGAGAACCATAGCTTGTAACTAGGCTAGATTACAATTGTAATCCTCTTAATAATATTAAGTGCCACGTGTAGCGGCCCGGAGACGTAGCCAATTTTGGTGAACTCCGTTATCAAAGAGTGTGTGCTCGGTTGAAGTTTTCTGTCTTTTTTTGTGTTCGCCTGTATCGACCCTAACAAACCACTATGCAAATACTCTATTCCGCGTGCCACTCCTAGGGAAATCTCGTACAACTTTTCACAACTTAGGGAAAAGTCCCCTTCTTTCACGAAAACATATTTTTCGAGTGACCCATTAGACATGAAATCGTATACAAGAGCTCGCCTAGATCTCTCCGCACAATATCCGACTAATCTCGCCACATTGAAATGATGAATCATACCGATTTTAGCAACTTCATTAATGAACTCCTGGCCGTTGGCATTAGGCCTATTCAATAGTTTCACTGCGACGATTTGACCACTTTTGAGTTTTCCTTTGAAAACCGAGCCATAGCCTCCTTCTCCCAACTTTTCGGTGAAACCTTTTGTGATCCTTCTAATGTCGGTGTAAGAGTACCTTATGGGTATAAGACTGTTGTAGCTTTCAAGGAAACTCTCGATATTATCGAGATCTAACGAACGCATTCTTTTGTACTCGAATATAAAAACACAACATATAAACGGAAGCAGACACAAATTTTTTGCCCGCATCACCATCATTGCTGGAAAATAGCATTGGCAGAAGTCAAATGTCCATAATTAAAAATATGAAAGCACAGTTTTACTCTTCTAGTGAAAATGTAAATATTGGTGTTGGTAATATTTTAAAAAAGCTCATTTATATCAAAAGTTAACAGTAAAAAACCTTTTTCCATCATCTCATATACTCGTGTATATGATTATATACACAATTGTCTGTTGACTAGTTTTTTCGTTGATGAGTATTTAGTAATTGTCACCAAGTGAGTATTTTACCTACACGACCTTGTGAGCTAGAAAATGCATGATATTAGTGAATATACAATATATAGTTTTTATTCTTGCCAATGTTAGTGCATTTTTGTAAACTTGAAAAAACATTTTTCCCTATAAATTCATTTGCACAAAACTGTAAATTAAGCTATTCTTGTCTTTTTGTCTTAACAAAATTTGTTTGACTAACTAACCTAAATTCTAAAATTGTGTTGGAAAAAAAATATAACTAAAATGAATGTCGTTAAATTTAACAAACAATGTAAGTAACAAAATCTATTTGCTAACTTTAACACCATTCAGTTTAGCAACAAGCATATTCCTAGTATGTTTGACGTGTTGAACTTGTTTCGGATATTAACACTTAATTTTGAGATTCATATTTGAGGAAGACCATGTCTTTTCCTAGTACATATTTTCTCAATCAAGTGCATTTTCGCGCCTACTAGTTAAAGTTCGTAACTAATAAAAAAAGTTTTTTTGGACATTTTTCAAAATAAAAAGAACATTTTTTTTAACCATAGAGGTTAGTCCGTTGTAATTTCGTTTGTTTTAGTCTGTTTCATTTCTCTTGTAAAAACTGAGTTAGGTCTCAATTATTATAAATATAAACTCATCTGTTCCTAAACAAATGTCCCATTTGAAAAAACGTGCAATTTTAACCATCAAATTTTTCACATCAAAATTGCCGAAATGAAAAAATTGAAAATTCCATCATATAGTTCTAACAATGAAGTATGTGATTAACTTTTGAAATAATTTTTTTCAGCAATCTATATATGAAAAAATTATCAGTCAAAATTGCAAATATTTTCGTAAGCTACATTTGTTTAGGGACGGGAAAGGAGGGAGTATGTCGCTTTAAACAAAAAAATGCACCGTAACCACTTAGAAAGTCACTTGTGAAACCAAAACCATTGGACCAAATTATTGTTGGAAAAACCATGTTTAACATGGTAGTTTCTGAATGGTCACGAGACCATCTTTGAGTCAAGATTCCAATTGACAGCCGTTGTCTTTTGGCACCATACTCAAGACGGTTGAGTAGATGGTATGACAAGGTTCGTAACGGTATGTCGCATGACCTATTCGGAGAATGGGGGTGAATGAAAATTGGCGTCAAAGATTGGGGTTAAGAAAGATGAAAACTCTTAATGCTGGAAAATGGGTTTAATGAGGATAACTCATTGGGATCTGTCCCACATTGGAAAATGAAGTCTCATTTTTACAATATATATACTAAGGTATCCCATGTGGATATGAAGTAGTGTGTCTACGTACACTTGTGTGTATTGTGTACCACACATGCGCATGCTCGTCGGGCGCGCATGCTCGTCCGGAAAAAGCGTGCCTGTTCGGAAAAATCTTCCAGCAAAGCTGTAACTGTTGCAATATATATAAATTCATTGCAAATTTAATACTGCAGTTTCGAATTTCGAAAACTGACAGTTGCCTATAAATAGGCAGACCCTCCACATGTCAAAAAAAAACAAAAGCCATGTTGTACCTTGGGATCGAAGCGCCAAACATAACCAGAAACCTCAAAGGTGGTTAGGCGAATATCGGTTAATGGCATACTGTTAAACATTATGAAATTGAGAATTGGGAATTTAGACATATGAATTTCCGTATAAGCTCCTCCTAAACTTGTCTTGACCACCTAAACTTGTCTTGACCAGATGGTCTTGAATACGTCAAAATCATACTCAATTACTTAAACGTGTAAACTTGTTGCATGATGCCATTCATAAAGAAACGAGTTACAATTCAGTTGTTTCCTTCGTGAAGTTGTTTAAGATGACACCATGTTTTCTTCTCATTTCATTTTTGTAATAAGTATGGTTATGTTTTAAACCTCTTATTGGAAAATGGTACAAAACCACACTTCAATACTACTTAGACCGATTTTTTTTTTATCTATTGCTATTGACAGGATTGGAATTTTAGCCTTCACTGGTTTATCTAGTGGATGGTCAAAGAGTAGTACCATTAAACAATTTTGTTTTGTATAATGGCTCTGAGCTTCGTAACTAGTTTCCATTTCTCCGATGTGAGCAAAAATAAAGGAATTTGAGCAAGAGAAATTTACAAGGTTAGTTCCTTTATGCTGTTTGATGAGTTTTGTTGTTATATTTCCAATTTTTACTGGAGGGTATTTTTTTGTTGCACTTGAGATGTACGATGTATGTTATATACCCTGCCTTTAAGATTTGGTTTAGAATTCTCTTAGATTATGTAAGATATTCTTTTATTTGCTTCGTGTAATTTTCAAAAAAAAAAAAATAGTCTATTCCTCTTTGCATTCGCAATGTTATCTGTATTCTGCTCTGTTTTAAAATTCGCGCTACGTAGCACTACGTAGCGCGAAATAGCGTTTTTTTGGTAAAAAACGCAACGAAAAATCACGATTTTGGGTGGAATTGCGCTAAAATCGCGCTATGGGGGACCAAAAGCGCAAAAAGCGCGAAATTCTGGACCAAAAGCGTAAATAGCGAGTAAAAAAAAAACAGCGGATCTAAATAATTAATATATATTGTATAATTTTTATAAAAGTGTCTGCAGTCTAGATGGTTGAGACAGTGCTGTGTTTTCCAGCAGACCCAGGTTCGAAACTCACCAACAACAATTATTTTTTTTTTTTTTTTATTACTATCTAATATAACTGTACATTTTTATTTTTTTGTTATATATTCTAAAGTTTAGTGCATATTTAGGCCAAAAAAAATACACCGCAAAGCGCTACATAGCAACGCTATTAGCGCTTTTAGCGTTTCTCTCGAAAAAACGCTACGATAGCGATAACGCTATTTAAAACACTGGTATATTCTGTAGGTACGTCTCTTTATGCATAAGATGCAAAAGTTGAAGGAAAAGTTAAAAATGTTATTCTTGGATAGGTCCCTACAAGGCAAAGACATTTCGGAGTATTCAAGTCCCATATATGTTTTTTTTTTCCTTCTGTTTTGCATTTGGCTGTTTTGCCTGTTCCTACTAAAATCTAGCACACTTCTGCTGGATTTGTAGTTCATTAGTTTTTTGGTTAACTTAATACTGTTCTTTAACTTTTAGCTTCTTTAACTTTACATTTCCCCCCCTTTTTTTTAGGTTTCACGGCCAAAGATTGGAAAAATTATGAATGGGCCGCGTATACCAAGTCGGCATGGGACACGCATGGGAAGTTTTAAAGGGAAAATGTACTCTTTTAGTTACATGTTAAATAGAAACCTTGAAGATGGTTTCGGATGGATCAAAGGCGGTGCAAAATCATTAAAATCACGTTCTCTAAGGGGAATTACGCCAAATGGTTTTGGTTCCGGAAAAAAAATCCTCGACCCACAAGGAACTTTTCTCCAAAGATGGAATAAAATATTTGTAATGTCGTGTGCCCTTGCTATTTCGTTGGATCCTCTATTCTTATACATACCTGTGGTTGATAATGTTAAGAAGTGCCTTGGATTGGATATCAAGTTGGAGACTACAGCTATAGTGTTACGAACATTTACAGATTTTTTTTATTTAACACATATTATATTCTTGTTTCGGACCGGTTTTATTGCGCCTTCGTCTCGAGTGTTTGGTAGAGGTGTATTGGTCGTTGATGGGTGGGCGATTGGAAAGAGATATTTGTCTTCATATTTCTTCATCGACATCCTTGCCGTTCTTCCGTTGCCACAGGTAAATTACATTTCTTCATCGAAACTCAAAATAATTTGCTTTCTATTGTAGAGATGCAAATATTTGTTAGTTTTGCTGAAAAGATCAAAGTTTTTGCTTTTACGATCTGAGGTGTGGTTTCTGCGCTGCAAACGTTCAACACGCTTAGGATTTGGTATAGACATGAATATACCAACTGTTGTTTTAAATGATCAAACTATGATTTCCATAACGTTCTTTCATGATGATTAGAAATTGTGTTTCGTAAATAAATATTAAATATAGCCTCTAGATTGCATTTTTTATAATTATATATTTCTGTTGGGTTATGTGTTTAATTTTTGTAAGTTTGACATATCGAATATGAATTATGCAATGTCGTTTTAACTGAACTAGTTTCTAACTTATATACTACAAATTTATGGAAAAATCAGGCTTTAGTAAATTCTTGCAAAAACAATTTAGCCATGCTCTCAAGTTAGAAAAAAAATTCCATTTATTTGTGTTTATTTTTTATTTCTTCTAAACTTCTCAATATGACAGTTGAAGTCCTTGCGACAATTGGTGTTATTTTTAGGTGCTTCATTAATCTTTACATTAGTGTTGTTTTAAAAGGTTTTTTTTTCCTCTATGCTTCATGTATCTCTGCAGGTTGTAATTCTATTTGTATTCCGACAAATGGGTGGGTCAAGATCTCTTAATACAAAAAACTTGTTGAAATTCGTCGTGTTATTTCAGTATATACCGAGGATTATTCGAGTTTATCCATTGTATAACGAAGTCACTCGAACCTCCGGTATTCTCACAGAAACAGCATGGGCTGGAGCTGCATCTAATCTCTTTCTTTATATGCTTGCTAGTCATGTAAGAAAAATCAAAAATAGTTTAAGAATATTTACAGAATGACCATTAAGTGACTAATAAAAGCTTTAATTCACATTGTTTTACTACGAATCTTTACTTTCCCATTGATTGGCATACATTTCTATGTATATTTCGACTTTTGATGGTCACACAATTTAATTAGTAACTAATTATTTATTGACATACTTTTCAACAAATTCATTTTTCTCTTGATGCCTCTGATACACTGATTTTGGTATGAATACTAAATATAACACAGTAGTACTAAATGGGAATGAAAAGTTTCAGAATATGTCACTTAATGAGAACCACTCTCAAAATAGACGTTCACAATTTATATTTTTTTTATCATGTGATGATTTGACATACTTTAAGTTTAGGTGCTCGGGGCATTTTGGTACTTATTTTCTATAGAACGAGAAACTACATGCTGGAAAAAAGCCTGTGGAAAATTGGCTGGATGTTTTGAGTCGTCGGTATATTGCCATCACGGTGCGGAATTTGCAAGTTATTTGAATGGTTCGTGCCCAATAGAAACACCAAATAAAGCACTTTTTGATTTTGGTATCTTCCTCGATGCACTTCAGTCCGGTGTTCTCGAGTCGAGAAACTTTACAGAAAAATTCTTTTACTGTTTCTGGTGGGGTTTACAGAATTTAAGGTATGTTTACATAGGTAGCTTCATTACTAGACTTTCTTCTAAAACCATCTGTGAAAAAATCACTTTAGTGATCATTATATGAAAAACATTTATTAGGTTTTCATGATGTAAACTTTTCATTTTTTTCATATTTTTTTTCATTTAGGTTCGCAGAGTACTTGCTTTGGCTTTCTCTGGCTATATTTGCTTCTCGTTATTGTTACATATGCTTTTGACTTTGATAGTATGTCCTTGTCCTGTTTCAGCTTAAGAACTATGTTTTTTTGTTTTGTTTTTGTTTTCCTCTAAAAGATATAACTTCTTAGGCTGAATGAACCGAGTTTTCAACAGCTTTTTGACTTATAAGCTGAAGCCGAACATGACTTTTCATATCAACCGTTTTGCAATTGCAGTACTACACTATCTGATCATATTTGCATTTGCCTACTTTTGCAGTTCTCTTGGTCAAAATCTACAAACGAGTACATATGTATTGGAGATCTGTTTTGCAGTTTTCATATCTATTGCTGGGTTGGTGTTATTCGCATTTCTTATCGGAAATATGCAGGTTAGTTTTGACATCTTCACTGCTTTTTATAGGTTCTTAAGTGAGCATGTTGTCTGGGTTATTTCTTTTAAGCAAATAAGAAGACTATTTTAGATTGAGAAACAAGTTGGATTTATCCAACTTAAAGCTTTTTTAGCCTTTTCAGACTAATAAATCAAAAAACTTTAGCTTTGAAGCAAGCTGATCAACCAAATACGGTTCTACTTTTAACAAAAAATATAGGAGTATTAAAACTTGCAATCAAACAAGGCCTGGTAATGGCTCGACCAAGTCACTTCAGTTATAATGCAATCGAACAAAGTTATGACAAATGTATTGGAGATTTATTTTGCAGTCGTGGTATTTGGTTGTAGCTTTTAAACCAATTTATTTGGATATTTCGAAGTAAAGAAAAAAACTTTTCATCCAGCTTATATTTACTAACTTTTTCTTGCCAAAATACCAGAAAAAATCAGCTTTTAAGCTGATGTTCCTATTGGAATTCAGGTTTTTAGGAAAAAAAAGCTAAACTTTAAATTTGCATCCAAACAAGAGCATGCTTATTTAGTTGCAGATTTTAGCAAATAAGCTCTTTCTTTGATGTTGAGACAACAAAAGTATGTCCATCCAGCTAACATTTTCTAGTTATTTCAATCCGCAAAACCAGACAAGCACTTTACAGCTGTTTAACTAAAATCATTCCAAATCCTAACAAAGAATAACTAAAAGATCGTTTTAAAAGCTGCAATTAGACAAGGACTTAGGCAGGCTTAAAAATCTGAAACTAAAATTTGTTTCGATAGACTTTTCTGCAATCAACTACGCTCAGATTGGAGGAGATGAGGGTGAAAAGGCGAGACGCTGAACAGTGGATGTCACACCGCCTGCTCCCCGAGACTCTTAGAGAGAGAATCAGGCGATACGAACATTACAAGTGGCAAGAAACAAGAGGTGTTGATGAAGAGAATCTGATACACGATCTTCCAAAAGACTTAAGGAGGGATATAAAACGACATCTCTGCTTAGCTTTGCTCACAAGGGTGAGGTTCTTTTGGTTCTAACTTCTACTTTTATCTTTTGTATGCTTAGCTCACAGAAAAGCATTGTTTGATAGGAGCCTAGTTTCAGAGCGATTTCGTGTAAAGTTTTAAAGGTTAAAACGAGACAGTTCGTTCTCTAGACTGTTTAACAAAATAAGCTTGTTACTAAACTGTGCACCAAAGAGCTTTTTCATAAAAAGCCATTTGAGTGGGTAGTTTAAATGTAATACTTGCCGGTTTAAGCAGGGGCATCGTTATCAAACTATGCCTTTATTGTTTCTTCCCAAATTTTTATGGGCAAAGTCTTTACTCAAATTGGCAACTTAGGAAAAATTGAGATCCCGAGGAAAGATGTTATTTTGGTTGATTCAACATACGAGTTTATTTGCTAGAGATTATTCGCCCACCTTAAAACCTACCTTTTTATTATTTCTGTAGGTCCCAATGTTCGAGAAAATGGATGAACAATTACTGGACGCAATGTGCGACCGTCTGAAACCTGTACTACACACGAAACACACCTTTATAGTCCGAGAGGGCGACCCGGTCGACCAAATGCTATTTGTGATGAGAGGAAAACTATACACCGTCACGACCAACGGTGGACGAACTGGGTTCTTCAACTCCGACTTCCTAAAAGCAGGTAATGATTTATAGTAATTTGTATGAAACTTCATATTAAATTTTTCAACCTAATTTCTAGTGATCTCACTTTATCATTTGGAACTCGGAAACTGTGAAGTATCTTAATCATTTTAGCGCTAATAATTATTTAACTTGAAAGACTCGGCTGGTTGCAGATTTTGAACATACGTTTTTGTGGTTGCAGCTTTTGTCCAGAATGATATGAATTCCATCCAGTTTAAAGCTACTAGCATTTTTAAGCCAAAGAACAGAAAAACTCAGATTTAAAGCTGCTCAACCTAATGCAATCCAGCTTTTAAGCAAAATTCAAGCTTAATCAAGTTGCACCCAAAAAACGCCTCGAATCTGTTTTATTAAGTTTGAGACATCTGATGAAGTAATTTTTTTTTCTGAATAGTCATACAAAGATCATTTGTTACTTCGTCTGCTTACGTACATCTTTTCAACATAAAAGCTGCATTTTTTAAGATAGTCGACAAAATCTGAATGTTGTTAAGCTGAGTGAAACAAGGGCGATAACTATAAAAATAAAGTGGTTAGGAATAAGTTAAAAGTCTAAAATAGGCTAGCTAAACCATTACTAAACAGGTGACTTTTGCGGGGAGGAGCTTCTAACTTGGGCTTTAGACCCTCACACAAACAACAACCTCCCGATCTCAACCCGAACCGTTGAAGCCCTATCCGAAGTCGAAGCCTTTGCTTTATTAGCCGATGATTTAAAGTTTGTAGCGTCCCAATTTCGTCGTCTACATAGTAAGCAACTCCGACATACTTTTAGATTCTATTCGCAACAATGGAAGACTTGGGCCGCTTGTTTCATACAAGTGGCTTGGAGAAGATATTGTCGTAAGAAAATGGAAGAGGCTTTGAGAGAAGAGGAGAGTCGGCTACAAGTGGCGATTGTGGGTCAAAATGTAGAGAGTTCACCGAGTTTAGGTGCAGCTATATACGCGTCTAGATTTGCGGCGAATGCTCTTCGTGCTTTGAGAAGAAACAAGACGACGAGGAGAGGGAGAGTGGTTCCCGATAGGTTGCTATTGCCTCCTATTATGCTTCAGAAGCCCTCTGAGCCCGATTTTACTGTCGAAGAATGAACATGTACCAGATGTAACAACAAAAATGTACCTTGGGTAAGAATGTCCCGGATAGGTAGCATTGGGCTGTTTTGTATTTTGACTTGTATAACTCGAGTATGCATGTGTAACGATTAACTGTAGTTCTTCAAGTGGTTTCTATGTAACTGTAAATAACTGTGTTGTATACGAGAGTTGTTGATTACGTGCAATAATCGTCGGACAGTTGCGGTTGTGTTGGTATGCTTGTATCTTAAACATTCTGTATCAGCTTTGGTACTTAGTTTATCTAAACCATTTACATAATCTGATAAACATACCATTATAGTTTGTACTTTAATAAGCTCAACATCAAGGCTTATCAATGTTATTAACTGCACTGGGTCCGTAATTTCTGCGACAAAATTAAATATTTCTTGAGCTTCATGTTGTATATATTTAGGCCATGTTAATTTGTTCGCGATATGTGGGGATTGAGTTTTAATTCTAATGTTCGACCCATCTTATATCATGTATATTTACATAATTTGTACAGTAATTGTTAGTAATCAGGTATGGTACTATTTGTATTACATTTTATGTTAATAAGAGTGTATAACTAATAATACCTAGAAACTTTTATTATTTATATCACTCATAATATTTAGTTACAAATTGTACCTTGTATATTATAATGCAAACAAACATGGCCATAATATGTATATGATCAGCTGCTGGAAAAACTTAACATACTCTTTAGTTGATTTTTAAGCTTAGTTTCACAGTATCACATTATGGCTGATACACCGATATACACATACATTTTATAATAGATTTATAGAGAATATCGATCGATAGCAACAAGAAACAGGTTGTGAAGGCAACCAAAAAGCAAAGAAATATAATTACTAATAAAGCGACAACTTAGACCCAATATGTCAGGAAAATAGGGCGGGCGTAACTGTAGATAATTACACCACATTTGAACCGGTAAATGGTAGAAGTATATACATAACAAAGCCGTGCATAAGTACTTAGTATTAAATACTCCGATTGGAGTATAGCAGTTCGTGCGAAAATATACACTTTCACTTTTAGTATCGATCGTAAGCAATTTAACCTTGAGTGCACGTGCAATCACATTTGGCTTTTGCAGAATCCCGAAGAAGAGTAACTTCCCTCTTGACGAATGAAGGCAAGGCAAATGCAGCTCTGTGCATCTGTAAGATTGAGAAAACCGACAAGTTAGTCAGCCCTTAAGTATTAAGCCTAATTTGTTATGTTTCTTTGTTTCATTTTACGCTCATATGTGCGACATGATCCGAGTGAGAAAAAGAATTACCTCAGAGTTGTAAAACATCAGTGCTCTTCGGTGCTCGAAAGCTCTGTTTATTTTTTCAATAGGATTGATAGGACGAAGAAAATCAACATGGGGACACTCCGTCGAACAAATCAAAAAACCAATCACGCCACTGCACATGTAAATACCTAACCTTGTTATGAAATTAGTAAAACCAAAATATTTTTATCTGCAATGAACTTATTCATAATCATGTACCTTGGGTATGTGGGAACATTAGCCCATGCGTAGCGAACGGATCCCTTAAATGTTTCGCGACAAATAGCAATCATGTCTTGAATAAGATGAGTGTGAAGCCACATACTCTCCGCCATGTTACAAAGGACGCCACCAGGCCTCAAAGCTCTCGCTATTGTCTCGAAGAAAGATTTTCCTATTAATTCAACAGCGGGACCTGAAGAAAATATAAGGCCATAAGAGGCCATTTGATGAAGTCAGAAAAGCAAAAACTATGTATATTTTAAAAAAGTTGTATAAATTATGGCAACAACTTTGGTTGTGACAAATAAGAGAATTGAAATGTCTTGTAGTGGTGTTCATGGATCTGAGGAATAAGAGCATATAAAAAAAGATAAGGGTTTTGCTTACCAACTGGATCTGATGAATCAACTATAACTGCATCGTACTTTCCGGCAGGAGCGCACCGTAAAAAGTCGATAGCTGTCATAATTATACAGTAAAATTAGAAGAAGAAGAAGTATAACCGTATTCTAATAAAATAAAATAAATAAATCGGATGGAATTTTATGTAATGGTTTATGAGTAGTGTTATTAAACTATATAAATGCACGCATGTAAACTTTCATCATGAATAACAGTCACTTATTCTACATTTCTACATACCGTCACCAACATGTAGCCGCACACGAGGATCTTCGTATCCGATGGCTAACTCTGGGAAAAACTTTTTACTAACCTATAGTTTCGAAAAAAGTAAGCATACTAATTAAATTAAGGTCTACGGTAAAGGTTAGAGAACAAGAGTAGACAAAAACTGAGGAAAAAAACCCTAAAAATTGAGTACTTACATCAATAACCATTTGATCAATCTCACAAATATCAATAAGCTCAATAGAGTTATGGCGAGATACTTCTCGTAGAACGCCCCCATCACCACCACCTACCACCAAAACCTTCATTTTCAAAATTTTCAGATTGCTTTGTTTGATTCCTATAGTTTCTAACTTTACAATTATCAAATAAAAAATAGAAGTATGCAGTTATCAAAAGTTATCAATGACTAGCAAAAAATTACAGCTTTTGGCGATTCAATTGAGCAGAGAGGGAGATGCGTTATCATCTCTTGATACGCACATTCATCTTTCTCAGTCAACTGCACGATACCATCTAGCACAAGGACTTTACCGTACGACACAGACTGCAAATAGAAAGCATAATCAAACTTATAAGCACATGTTCTTATAAACAATCAAGCACGAAAAATAAGGTCTAGAATCAAAGCGGATAGAACACAACGATGAAGAACCAGCGAACCTCGAAAACCATAACTTCTTGATATTCTGATTTTTCCTTGAACAAAATCTTTTTCACTTCTAACGAACGTGCTTCCCCTACGAGTGAAAATATAACGAATGGACTTGAAGGTGGTTATACAATATCGATTCTAGAATTTATAATCAATTTTTACAGATTTAAGTTCTTTTACAGATAATAGTAACATCTATAACATACAAGTAAACAACCTGGCCACATTGGGTTATTGAAATACACTTTCTTTGCATCGTCGCCTACGGAAAAGGTAAAATACGTAGCATCAAATATAACTCCGATATACATTCATATCAAACATCACAATAACATGAAGAAGGTATGACAAAAATATAGAAAGAAAATTGATTAATTACCCGACTACGACTCAACCTCTGAGAACCATCCTGAGACAACCGTGGAGTGGCATTTAGCTTGAAGCTCGGGATCAAAAACCGTAGCTTTTAAACAACAAGAAGGGATATTGCCATTTTCACTACTCGCCTTATCATCCATAATCTTCTGGTGTAACAATAATTTAGAAAATTATAAATAGTGGCACTATTCCAATGATAAATAATTGAACAAGTTAACTGAAAATGATTTTTTTGTAGAATAATTTCATTCAGTTTATCCTTTTAACACCAATCATAAAATTTGAACTAAGGGTTGCCCACATCTCATTAATAAACTAATAATGTGTAGTATCAAATTATAATTATATTTTCTTTAAAAAATAAAAATATCATTATATCAATACAATGATGGCATATACATAAAAATAAATATAACTAGTGAATTATCATGTAACGTCAATGTCAAAATAGTTGAGCAATAACGTCAATGTCATAATTATCTTTTGGTGTATCAATAACTTAGAAAATAAATAGTGGCACTATTCCAATAATAAATAGTTGAACAAGTAAAATTTATAATGATTTTGTAAAACGATAATAAATACTGTATATGTGAACTGATCGGGTAGTTTTCTCCCTTTTATCATAAATCATAAATCTTGAACGAAGGGTAACCGACATTTGTGTCCCTGCTATAGGTGGACACGAGGCGGATTGAGGCGGATTAATTAGGACGGATTAGTCTCAATTCTAATCCAACCCGCAAAATAAATGACGGTGGATTGAAACGGTTTGATAAAATTTAAATATCAACCCAATACAACTCGTTACAATTAAAACTCTAATCCAACCCAACACAACTCAACCCGCAAAATAAATTGCAGGTTGGGACGGGGAGAATATTAGTCATGTATAGGTCGCCTTTTACAAGATTTTTTAAATGAAGGTCCTATGTCAATTTTTTTTTAAATTCCAGTCATCCGACCCAATAAAAAAAGCTTAAAAGCTATTTTTATGCTTAAAAAATAAGTTATAATCTATACATGAAAGATATTAAAATGTAAAAAAAAGTTTAAAAGTTGTTTTGAATCTTAAAAAAATATATTATAATATACACGAGAAAGATATAAAAGTGTAAAAAAATAACTTAAAAGTGGTTTTTTTAGGTTTTTTTTTTAGGTTTTTTAGTGTTTGTTTGAATTATTAAGTAAAAAAAATAGCAAAAAGTTATGAAAATAATATATTTTTTATCAATAGTACAAAAATCTTATTGAAAGATGACCTCCCACCGATAAGCCCTGGGGCAGGTTGAGTTTAGATTGATTCTTAAATTTTTATTTTGGTCATTTGTTTTTCATAATTTGCATAATTAACCTAAATTTTAAAATAAATTGAATTTTTTTAAATAGAAATATAAATTAAAACCAATCAAAATACGTTTAGAATATTCGAGAACAAGTAAAAAAACTAAAATAAAACATATGTTGATATATTAAAATACACACAATATAAATAAATAAATAAATATATATATATATATATATATTGCGGGTTGAAACGGGTTGGCGCAGATTAACGAGCGGTTTGGTAAACTCAACCCGAAAAATATATAGCGGATTGGGACGGGACGAATTGATTTTTTTAGGCACTCAACATACAGATTGAGTTACGAGTTAGGTTTGCGGAATTTTTGCTCACCCCTATCCCACGCTACACCCTTAATTTAATAAACCAACAATATATAGTTATATAGTATCAATAAAATAAAATTATGGTGTATGCATAAAAGATGAATATAACAAGTGCTTGATCAAATTATAACCGGATGCAAATTTTGTCAAGTTAGATTTATCAGGTTTTTATCAGATTATCTGATTTTTCAAGTGTATTTGTAATTACTTTTCGATTATATTTTTAAATCAACGTTGTATATTTTTTCTAAGTGTTTTTTTAAAAAACTTTGTAAATTTTGACTTGTTTATAATTTTTTTTATGTTTAATTATTTTTTTGACAATTTATAAGGTTATTAATAAATACCAAAAAATATAAAAAAGAAAGTCAAAATTTACTGATTTTTTTGAACAAACATTTAAAAAATATTATAAAACGTTGATTAAAAAAATATAATCAAAATATAATTACAAATACATTTGAAAAATCCGATAACCTAATGAAGACCCGATAAATCTAACTTGAGTAAATTTGCAACGATGGGAAATTTGCAACCATGGCCGCTGGGCGCAACTAGGAATCATACAATTTCTTAAAAATAGTAAATCATCAGCCGATATATTTTGTGCCTTTTAACTCTTTTTTTTTCGAACTCAAGCAACCAAACTAAAAAGGCTAAAATTACAGATCCTAACTTGAATTGTAACACAACAAAAAAGACAAAGAGAGAGAGAGAGAAAAATTACAAGAAATAAGTTGCACAACTAGAAAACTACTGAAAGGGTTTTAGGATATTTAATTTAAAAGTTACAAAACGAAAGACATGGAAACCGATAATTATTTAAGAAATCAAATTAATAATCGATGCACTTCCAAAACCATCTCATCTAATTTTTATTTATTATATAGTCTATAGTCTTAAATAATAGCCGAAATTTAGTTAACTTAATATGCAATATGGAGGGGATAATTATTTGTTTAGGAAGAAAATCAATTCATTAGGCAATGTTTTGCTTTTTTTTTAACTGAAATTTGGAAAAAAGAACCGTAGACTAGTTGTATTTTAGTAAGTATCATATAATTGGCAATCTATTTCATAATTTATGTCTGCCAATAGGGCATACAATATTGTTAATTTATCACACAATATTGTTAAATCTAATAGAACTATAGGAGTATTTTATTTTTCATTCAATCTTGTATTCAATATATTGTACAGTATTATTTAGTCATCAATCATTACAACATACCAAAAATAGCAAAATTGATAACACAACAGTTTTAATTATTTTTATTAGTAATATATACGGGCCCATGACGCATATTTTAATCGAATAAATAGTTGCATTTCATGTTCAAAACGTGAAGCGTCTTGAGTTGTGCTTGAACTCACGGCAAACGCGTGCCATCACCGTTGTCTAGCCGAAACTCGGGATCCTCATTTACACCCTTGTTAAGAATCGGATAATGAGAATTAGGCTTAGGAGGCATCTCTAATACTTCAATACTTCCTTCAAGCATCTCAACAACTCTGTTCATTGAAGGACGATCACCCGGATTAGTTTGTATACACCACAAAGCCACAAGTATCATTTTTCTCACCATTTCCCTTTCCCTCTCGCTAATACTCTCTCCCATTTCGATTTCCATTCCGTTTTCTAATCGTTCATGCACCCATGAGGGAAAATATACTTGGCTAATGTTATCTACTAGTGCATCCACGTTGCGTCTCTTTCCCGCAATTTCCATCAACAACATACCTGTAAGAGAATGACAAAAATGATTAAGCAGTTGTACGTCCTTATACTACTTTGTCAAGAGTGATTTTGTATATAATTTTGCACTGTATTTTAGATAAATAAAGTGTCAAGAATGATTTTGAGTATTACTTTACCGAACTAGTTTGGCAGACTTTCGAAACAATATGGACCTGGAAATATGTGTTTTCACAAAATAAGTAGCCAAAATTGTTACTCTACTTCCTTAAGGCTAAAACAATAAGAAAAAAACAGTAGTAGAGTAATTATTTTTTGAAGTCATCCGTTTAAGCTCCCCAAGATTGGATTGAATTACAATGAATCCGATACACGTTATAGTAGTGTTGGAGAATACTGCAGTAAAAATGATTACCATAGCTGTAAACATCTGCTTTATACGAAACCCCTCCGATATTTTTATAAAATAATTCGGGTGCCATATAACCCATCGTTCCTCTTGCTGCAGTGAGGGAAACAATGCTATCATCAGTCGGATACAATTTTGCCAGTCCAAAATCCGACACCTTTGGGGTGAAGCTGTCGTCTAGGAGAATGTTATGAGGCTTGATATCAAAATGCAAAATTTGCATATTACAACCTCTATGCAGATACTCAATTCCGCGTGCCACTCCTAGGGAAATCTCGTACAACTTTTCGCAACTTAGGGAAAAGTCCCCCTCTTTTGAGAATATATATTTTTCTAGGGACCCATTAGGCATGAAATCGTATACAAGAGCACGTCTGGATCTTTCCGTACAATATCCTACTAATCTCACCACATTGAAATGATGAATCGTACCGATCGTAGCCACTTCGCTAATGAAATCTTGGCCGTTGGCATTAGGCCTATTCAATAGTTTCACTGCGACAATTTGACCACTTTTGAGCTTTCCTTTGAAAACCGAGCCATAGCCTCCTTCTCCCAGCTTTTCGGTGAATCCTTTCGTAATCCTTCTAATGTCGGTATAAGAGTACCTTATGGGCATAAGATTGTTGTGGCTTTCAAGAAAACTCTCGATGTTATCGAGATCTAGCGAACGAATTCTTTTGCACTCGAATATAAAAACTAAACATATAAATAGAAGCGAACAGAAATATTTTGCCACCATCAGCCACAATATTACTGCAAAATGGTTAAGATAAATCAAATGTCCATTAAAGCATGTTTAAATTATGAAAGCACGTGAACTGAGAGAAAATCTTCGATCATCTACTAAAAAGTAAAAACCATAAATGAAATTGTTAGGTCCTATCTTCGATGCTCTAATTATCCCTCTATTTGTTATTGCAGCTGTGGTAAAATTAAGAGTGATTTAATTATCAAATATACAGTTGTTACTGTACTTATCTATTAAGTACTTGTCAAAATACAAGACAGTTGCGACTCGGTTCCATGAGATAAACGGCGGTCAAAATTTTGTTCGTAGATATGATATATATGTTAGACTGCAGATCAAGTTCGAAAGATGTTAAAAGTCAAAAATCATGAAGATGAAGAAAGTAGTATTTATGAAGTAATTCCTTGATAAACTGAAATCTTTTTAATTGCTATAGATATTCCTATAAAGACGTAGTATTAGGTGTCTTTTTTTACAAAATCCCCCCATTTTACGTAAGCGTTACATACGAAAATACGTATAAATTTGACTCATAAATTTTTCGTATTTATGAATTGAATTTTACAAAATTTAATCGCATAATTCAAGATTAGTACTATATGAATGAATTCTTAAATTTAACATTTCTGGAATTTAGATATGAAAATACACAAGAGAGTTTATATGAGGGTCTATAGAGAGCTGAACACTCAAAATACACAAGGTGATATGACATTGATAGTTGATTAGGCACAATTGTGAGATCGAGAATTACTTGAGAGGATTCATAATATGGGATCGAGTTTTACAATTTTAAATTTAACAATATTAATAAATATTTAGTGAGTGTTTCAGAGATGTAGATATAAGCATAATTAAGCTTAGATCGAACTTCATCAACTTACTTTTGATTGATATATTTTATCCTTATATCCTTAGTTGTGCCCTTGTTATTCAAGTTCGAAAATCAAATATATTTTATCCTTATATCGTATTTAGTTTTAGTTTTAGTTTTAGTTTCAGTTGTCAAAACTTTGATCCAAGTAATGTATTTTAAATTTATCTTTTGGGGATTTCATTTTCATTTTTTTAAAATTTCAGTGCCCTCTCAATTTCATTTTTTTAAAATGTCACTCATGCATTTTCACTGAATTTAAATGAAGATACAGTACAGTTAGTGTTTTGGGGCTGTAGCCCATTAAAAAAAAAAACCTAAAAAAAATATAAGTTCAAACTATGGATATCACATATACAATTAGTTTTGTAAAAAGTAAGCAAAAAAGATGTGTAAAGGGAGGTTCGAACATAGATCTATAATGAACCAAATCTTTGAACTTACAATTGCAACCATTTCTATAACAGTTTTAATTGAGAGAATTAGGAAAACAATTATACATAAGAAGAATTTCTGGAATTAAAATAAGTCGGTTTTTGGGGCTCTAAAATGGTAATCAGGGTCTGTGTTTCACGTGTTAAAACTTGTTTGGGATACCAAAACTCTGTTAATTTTTAGATTCATATTGAAAAATCACTTGTGAAGCCAACACGATTGGACCAAAGCAATACGCAATTGAGTCATTGACATGTATGAAATTAAATTGCTTACTCGTTATACATTGGAATAGGACTAGAAGCCACACTGAATCTGCAATACATTTAAAATAAGAATAAGAAAGAAAAGAACATTGACAAAATGCATAACATTGAAAATGAAAATGAAAAACATTATAAATCATAGCTGTGCTAGATGTTGGACAAGTTATCTCTTCCTTTTTATATGCATGTATTTAAATGAAATTTCTTACCCCTTATCCAATATTTTAGGTTTTGAGGCCGCATTAACCCTGCAATACATTTAAAATGAGAATAAGAAAGAAAAGAAAAGAACATTGACAAAATGCATAACATTGAAAATGAAAATGAAAATGCAAAACATTATAAATCATAGCTGTGCTAGATGTTGGACAAGTTATCTCTTCCTTTTTGTGTGTATGTATTTAAATGAAATTTCTTACCCACTATCGTAAATATTAGGTATTGAAGCCATATTGACCCTGCAATACATTTAAAATGAGAATAAGAAAGAAAAGAAAAGAACATTGACAAAATGCATAACATTGAAAATGAAAATAAAAATGCAAAACATTATAAATCATAGCTGTGCTAGATGTTGTTCCCTTATATGAAATCTTTGTTCTCCGAAAGAAAAAATTGGAACCCTTTTTTCCATTGTTGTTCCCTTATATGAAATTTCATAATTAAATATTTTAACAGTAATATAATTTAACTTCAACTCTCAAATGGAAAAAAAAAAATCATCAATATAAACCAAAATCATCTTAATACAATATTCTAGTCAAATTAAAAAAATAAATTATCTCTATATAACATCTTTACTTCTATTTTTTTCTTAACAACTTTTGCAGTTTTCGACAATGATGTTTACTTCACCACAATCATTTTATGTGCATTTTCCTTTCATATATATTTACACAAATGTTTTTTTTACATATATATAATTTTATTCTTTTATTTGTCGGTGTCATAGAGCCCTGAACAATTATCCGAAACCGTGAATTCCGGTGCGGCCACACTTCCAGCATCTCTTCTAAACCACCTTGAGTTGTAATCATTACGATCATTGTAAGAAAATCCAATGGACCATATATCATTAACAACTTCATTTCCTACTGTTTTTAAGAATTCTTTGTGAAACAAATGACCAAGTTAAACTGTTTATATATCTAGTAAATCCAAGTCAATAAAGGCGAATCCGTTTGCTGAGAAGCAAAGTATGTACATCAAGTAAAGGAGTGAAAGACCTACCGTAGATGCAACAATATTAGGAACAAAATAATGTCTGTTTTTTAATTTATTTATAAGAAATCTGTTTGCATTAATTATCTTATTTGGGGAAGGAACTATGTATGGACAATCGGGACTACAGCCCCTCATTTTTGAATTTTTTTATTGGAAAAATAGATTTTTTCTATGCATTTTGATCAAAACATTTAAATTTTAGTGTTTCAGCCCCTATTCTGTAAAATAACTTCATATAAGATATAAAAAAAATTATATAGAAAATCAGCCCGTCCATTTCGTAATCCTGGTTCCGTCACTAATCTTAATTATTGAACTTCTACACTTTTTAAATCACTCTTAGTTAGTGCATTAGTGGTGTGTTATTGTATATATTACATAGGCGTGAATATGGGTCAAAAAAGAAACTTTAGGTATTAAACTAAAACACGAATAATAGGCTTTTGTTGGAGTACCTCGGCGCTTCTGGTAAAATCCTACCTCAAAACCATAAGCCATGGCTTTACGGACATCTTCGTAGGTATAGTCCTGTGCATCAGCTATGCCACGTTTGAGCCGTGGCATGATCAGCCGTGGCATGATCGGGACTACGTATGCTACCGTACATGTGTCCGCTATATCTACCACTGTAACTTCACCCATCATTACATACGAATATTGTCCTTTTACCTGACCTTTTCACAAAACAAAAGTGCAAGGGGTATGATGTATTTGAAACAACAATAAAGACAAATTAATGTCACACATATTTTACTACAAAACACATATTTTACTCTTTATTCCAAACATGTACGCACATAGTTTTAAATTTGATTCCATTTCACACACATATGGTATCATTTGTTCCAAAAAGATACATTTCTTTAAAATTAGATGACCTGTTCATACTACAAAATAATATTGATTCTGTGAGAGTCAAATCATGTTACAAATCTGTCACAAAATGACTTTTATGTTACAACAAATTAACTTTTCTATCACAAACTCGTAGCTAATAGGCTCGTCACAAAAAAACCCGTCACAAAATAATTTAAAACTATGTGTCCCACTTCCGAATTTCCCCCACCAAGGTGAAAAACAAAATGAAACTGTACCAAATTCCAGTTTACAAAATAACCCCAATTTTCTATGACTGGAAAACATATTCCAAGTACATATACTCCTTTATTCTCAAATTTTCTTTTCTAAACCTCTAAAATTAGATCCACCATGTATATTTTCGTTTTGAAAACCTGTAAATCTAACCTGAAAAATGAAAACGGAAGGTATGCATCATCAATGCTCAGATAAAGCTTTAAAAACTCTATTCAAAACTTTAAAAAGCTTACACTTTTTATGGTTTTATCATAGCTCTTACAACAACAAAAATTAGCTAAGATTTCACTTTTTTAAAACACTGGTCTTCATAGAGTAAACAGATATACCTTAATAAAAATTAAAGTTTACTCACCCATGCTCATATAAAAATCGGACTTCACTGGCTCGTCACAATTTAGAAACACAGCCACGAATTCATCATTAACCTCTAAATCATTAGAATAGGTAGAGGTAAATCTTTCGACATAATTTGAGTTATTCAATGAACCGTCAACTACTCGCATCTTTCTTCTTCTATAATCAATTTCTTTGACTATGTATCTGAACAAAGTAAGTACGTAAAAGATGCAAAATGTCATTTTAACACATTAAGCCTCAATTCGTGTGTCAACCATATATATCCAATAAAAAATTGACATATATTGATGGTGAGGAAAATCTACATTTTTAATTTTTATCAATTGTGAATGCATAAGAGTATATTCCCAAAGTGAAAAGCTGTAAAAAGAAAGAACTTGTAGCAAAAAGAGAGATACAAAACAAAATCGAACACGTTGAAAATTAGTATCTTTTAGTAACTTCAGGGGAATAAAAGACTTGACATATAGGTGTTTTGGTTTAATAAATATGAATGTCAATATTTAATCAAACGATATAACGTTGAACTAGAAACTTTATTTAGCAACAGTTTACATACAATTCAGTTGATAACATGAGCATTTGCAACAGATATTCTAAATTGATCATCTATTTTACATCATCAAACCACTTATATCTATTTTACACTACATCTAAATATATATCTTTTATAGCAGAACATCTATATATGTATTTTACAAATTCTCTAAATACGATTTCTCACAGCAGATCATCAAAAATACACATTCATAAAACATTAATACGATAGTCACTCCTTTATACATGATTATGAAAAAAAAACAATTTTTTTTAATGATACAAATAAGTAGCATTGCATAAAATAAATAAAATGATTGTTTTTAGGTAAAAACTGAAATTAATAACTCATAAGTTATTTTGATCAATGTTAATAAGTAATAATGAATGTCATCGTCAAATTTTTAATGAAAGACCAATAATGAAGCAATTATTGTAACCTCAAATGAAAAGAGGAGAGAGATAAGTGGGCCCAGCTCATACATGAATTTAGAGTAAAATGCTACTTTTACCATTTTACTGTAAAAAAAGAAGAAGGTAAACTTAGCTATAGCAAAATATGGGGATATGAACAGTTTGTTCGGGCCCTGTTTTGTATCTCGTCCGTCAATTTTTTTCATAAAATGAACGACACGTACTTACACGTGACTAAATTCTATTAACTTCTTTTAATGACAAGTGTATTTTGGTCATTTATAACATAAGTCCAATAAATAAATAAAAAAAATAAAAAATAAAAAATAAAGACAAATGACAGAATAATACATTTTTCTATTTTCGGTTCATCCCAATTCTTACCAAATATAAACTTAACTTATAAAAACAGCAAAAGTTAGTCGCATACAGTCACGTGTCGTCATTTTTGTGAATGAATTGACGGATGATGTACAAAAATGAATGGATTGATATTGTACAAGGTTTTAAAATGAAAAAAATAGAATAGAGGAAATAAAAAATTAAATTTTTAATAAAATAAAAAATAGTAAAATGTTCATATCCCCAAAATATGTAGTCTTGCATACATGTCTAAAGTACCCATTGCTATACCCATTCTGCTATAGCAATATATATAGTTTGAATACCATAGCTAAACTAGCTTAAATACCTCTTTTACACATGCTGCTTCAAATGCTCTTAATAAATCATCACTTTTTAAATCAAGACAAGAAAGTGGTGGCACAAAAGACATTTATCATAGAATACAAAATAATTATTATGTCCCCTTAATATTTTTGATTCATAACATTCAACCAATAAATTTGAGACGGAAGTAGTTTACATACTCCATCCGTTTTCAATTAACTATCATTATGAAAATATATGCAATTTTAACTGACCAATAACTTGTATCAAAATTGTCGGAATAAAATTTTTCAAAAGTAAATCATATAGTTCAAATATTAAATTAGATGATTTAGTTTTGAAAATTTTCATTTGACAATTTTGATACATGTTATAAGCCGGACAAAATTGTACGTAATTTTGTAAATAACAATTAATTAGAAAGTGATGGAGTACAAATTAATAATTATGGATATACCTAATAGTGATGAAGAAGCCATCTTCCTCCACCAAGGTACCGTTGTAGATGACGGTGGTGCGATTGTTGTCCTCACATACCAGGTTATAAACATATCCAGGGAATATGGATTTATTAGTCGTGGTTAGGCAGAATGATGAATTGGAAAGTGTGAAGGGGCATTTGATATTAGTGAGATTCCCACATGATGAAGGGTACCCTGATTCTTGAGCTTGGGAATTATTTACAGAAAATATAATAAAAAAGAAGAAGATGATGGTGTATATGACATGTTGAGTGTTGGACATAGCTACGAACAAAGATAGAAAAAAAATGAAGTGTGTACTACAAAAGAGAGAAATGGGTTAGAATGAGAATGAGAATGAGAATGTGAATGAGAATGAGACGCTATTTTATGAAGATTTTAGTCAATTTTATTTATTTATTTATTGCATTAACCCTTCATGATACCCTAAATGTTACTTTAGTAAAAACAACCACATCACCCTTTTTACAATTCTTTTCATATTTAACACAACTTATACAAAATATCAGGCTCTCTATTGCATAATTTATCACAATTGTAAATTACATTTTATTCACTAATTTTATCAAATATCCTCTCTCATCTTAAACAACCTAACACATTATATATATACACATACATACACACATATATATATATATAGTATGTAACACACTAACACCTTAATTTTTTCACCAATATATAACCTTTCGTGAACTTTTTTACACGATCAAGACATATTTTACATCTATGTATGTCAAATTTAAAACCTCAGATTTGTTGTTAAAATAAGGAAAAATATATGAAAATGAAAATAAGAAAGGATTAGTTTCACTTGAAAATTGTCTGTATGTATATCAACGGGGGAGAAGACAATAAAGAGGTGTTATAATATTATTAGTATCGTGAGACTCATGTTATAACTTATTTATGTACATAAATTGCACTTGATATTATATAAGGGATAATAATAATTATACTATAATTTATGCTTATAAGAGGATATGATTTATGTTATATCGTGGTATTATCTATTCTACTAATAGTATCTAGTTATAAATTATATACTTTTATACCATACTGCAAACAAAATAAAGTACGAATATTTAATAAATGCATAGTAGGTAAAGCTAGCTAATTATAACATGCATAGTAGGTGGTTCGTTTAATTTTTGGCGATTGCGTTTTTCGATTGTCTTTTCTGACGATAAGTTTTAGATCCTTCTTTTCTGGTATACGTATATACAAACTCACATATATGCTATTATATAGACCGTCTCCGATATACTCACAAACAAACCAGTTTTCTTTTTCCTTTCTATACATATACCAACTCATATATATACATACACAATAATATCGTTCTTCAGTTTACTATTCTGTAAGTATTTTTCAATTATAACTCAAACAAAATCTTAATTATAATTGAAACGCGTAACAGCATTCGAAATATTATGTAAACGTATTTTTCAGAGTTGAACGAGGGAGATGAAGACGCAAAGAAGATAGCAAGAAAGCTAACTATAGTAAGTCTATGGTGTATACAATGTGGTCCAATGGATAGACCTTCCATGAAAGTGGTGGAGCAAATGCTTGAAGGTGATGGTAGTGCTTTCTTTGGTTGTGCCACCAAACTAATTTGTAGCAAAACAAACATCAATAATGGAATCATTTATGGGTGATACTGTTGGTTTCCGTGTACGAAATAACAATTAATAATAATAAAAGGACTAAACAAGAATGAATTAAAACCAGTGTAATCTTTATTAATTTCCAAATGAAATACAATAAACTGATTATAACATGTAGGTACTGAAAAATAATTAAAGCAAACGTTATCAGATTATTATTAATTAATAATCTGATATACTGAATTGCAATAAATAGAAACTGCCGGACTGGAAAGTACAAACTTAACAGCCGGACTGTTCTGTTTGAAATTGAAATTACAGGACTGAATTGAAACTATTCTAATTACAGAATTAAATTACAGAATAGTAATTACAGCAAAAAACAGAACTTTAAACTAATTACAGATAAGTACAAACAGAATATAAAAGCTACAGCTAAGGACAGCAATTGAAATACTGAAATAAAAAAGGACAGAATTGAATGCGTAAATGAAATGGACAGAATTAAAAGACGTAAATGAAATGGACAGAATAGAATAAAATAAGACGAGGCTACTGTTAACAGTATGCTCTTAACCGATATTCGTCCAACCACCTTAAGGTTTCTGGTTGCGTTGGCGCTTTTGTCACGCTCCAAAATCCATAAACACGGATATCGAGGCATGACCTTTTGAAAACAAAAGAAAATAGAACCTGTTGGTACGAAATTAAAAATTTTAAAAGAAAAAAAATTGCGAGCTTAAAGGAACAATTAAACAATTACTGAAAGGTGTTTGCCAAACGCGGCTACAAGACGAGACAGCTTTGACAAATTTATAAAAAGAAATAAACAAATGTAAATTGCCCGTAGGCTACAACCTCAGAATAAAATCTAAGTGAAAAGGAAATGAAAGCCCGAGCCCATGTGATGTATTGCCGTAGCTTCTAACCGAACGTCTCAACCTAAAATGTACCTGAAATACAAAATTGTAACGGTGAGTCCCACGCACCTAACTAGACGGGACGGCATCACAAATACCGTCACCCCATCCCATAAATGCAAGAGCTCACTAATCCTACTACTATAAAAAGAAATATAATGACATTCTATAACTACGATAAATTAAATAAATTAAATACACATCAACAGCATACATGGACCTCTCACGCCACCTACCCCAGTCCGTAAGGTAGGTCATTCCCTATCCCTTCGGCCGTCTTCTGTCCCCGAAATTAGGGAGAGACAGAGACCATTGCAACATAAAAGTAGATTTATAGTGCGCACTTGGACCTCTCACGCCACTCGTCCCAGTCCGTAAGACGAGTCATTCCCTATCCAAAAGAGAGATACATAGATAGATAGATAGATAAAAAATGACGTGTGTACTACGAATATTTAATAAATGCATAGTAGGTAAAGCTAGCTAATTATAACATGCATAGTAGGTGGTTCGTTTAATTTGTGGCGATTGCGTTTTTCGATCGTCTTTTCTGACGATAAGTTTTAGATCCTTCTTTTCCGGTATACGTATATACAAACTCACGTATATGCTATTATATAGACCGTCTCCGATATACTCACAAACAAACCAGTTTTCTTTTTCGTTTCTATACATATACCAACTCATATATATACATACACAATAATATCGTTCTCCGATATGTTTTCTTTGTTTTCTCTGATTCATTTTTTTTTTCTGATTCCGACAATTCATCCTTCTTCTTCTTCGGCTATATGCCATTTTACTGATGATATGGATGCTACTCCGACGATGATATAGAGTTTTCTCCGGCGATAATATAGAGGCGGTTAGTTCTCTCTCTATATCTATGTGTATATATCTTTTTCTATGTGTCAAAGTGACGCAGGGAAGTTGGGATTGGTTTTGGATGTCCTGAAAAATTCAAGCCAGCCTGCCTTGAATTTTTCAGGCAGCAAAATGGATCCGGTTTGGATCCATTTAGTATATTTTTGGATTCATTAATAAGTGTTAAGTTTTTAATTTTAGGGTAGATATTTTTTAGTTTTAATTTTAAATTAATTTTAGGGTAGATATTTTTGGGTTCATTAACATGTGTTAGGTTTTTAGTATTTTTTAGTTTTTAGTTTTAATTTTGAATTAATTTTAGAGTAAATATTTTTGGGTTCATTAACATGTGTTAGATTTTTAGTATTTTTTAGTTTTAATTTTAAATTAATCTTAGGGTATATATTTTTGAGTTCATTAACATGTGTTAGCTTTTTAGTATTTTTTAGTTTTAATTTTGAATTAATTTTATGATATATATTTTTGGGTTCATTAATATGTGTTAGTTTTTTAGTATATGATACACCCTAAATAATAATGGACTAGATTCACGATAGTGTTAATCGTTCGATGTTAATTCCAAAACATTAAAACAAAAATGTAACATACAAAAGTACATTATTTCAAAAAAAAAAAAAAAAACAGCCAAAATTATCCATTTTGCTGCTTGAAAAATTCAAGGCAGTAAAAATTGATCCGGAAAGTTGGGATAGATTTGCAGTTTCGGTTAATTACCCCGTGGTCCTCAATATTTGGGATATATTCTGAATAATTATTGTGTTTGGGAAAAATCCAAAGAGCTCCTTGTTGAGTTTTATGGTTATTACCTAATTGGTCCTTGATGTTTGGTACGAGATACAAGTTGGTTAATTTCGTTGTGGTAACTACATAATAGTCCTTATGAGTTTACTTCTTCTCCATTATGGTCCCACAGAGTTTGGAAATATTACAGTTTGGTCCAAAAGTTTGGATCTAGTGCCTAATTGGCCTTTGTTTTTGCATTTATGGCATTTTCGGTCCTTAGTGGGCATTTCTTTTGGCCCCTAGCTAGTAGCTTTTATGCCCATAGTTGGCTTGCCTTTTATGGGTTTGATGTTTCGGTCGTTTGTGAACATTTTATCAGTTATTTAGCCATTTGATACTCATTATTGGCTTGCCCGAGTGGCGTTTGTTGCCTTTTATGGTTTTGATACCGTCTTTTATAGTGTTTTAGGTTGCAGCAAAACAAACAACAATAATGGAATCATTTATGGGTGATACAACATCATCATACACCCAATCCTTAGACGTTATTATTGAATGGGAGTGAAAAAGAGAGTTTTAATAAGATGAAATTGGTGCTTTATATATAAATTTGTAAGAAACCAACTTGCTATAGTAGAAACTGCAACCATGCTTGGGAATTCCAACTTGCCTTTAACTGAAACTGCAAGTTTCTCACAGTTACGGCTCAAATGGTGCTGTTTTTGTATTATAGGTGACTAGTTTCAAATAATAATTGCGTAAATTTATTTAGTTATTCACTTTTGTTTCCTTTCCCCTAATATTTGTAAGGTCGCAGTTTAATTTTCTTGTTATGCACAGAATTCAAATCGGCCCTTCATGCAGAGATACAAGGACTAAATAACATACATATGCACATAATACTTCATTCATCTGATAGATACAATATATATACAGATAACCAACCTAAAATTCCATACTAATCTACATAACTGGAACTTAATTTTAGAGACCACCTAGTTTGCATGCGTTAGGGATCCGTCAATGTCATATTAGATGTGCCCAGCAGAACAAGTTAGGAAAATCGTTAAATGAATGCAACATATGTTCACTAAACAAAACAAACTCCAAGAAGACATATATTTCACTTTGAAAAGGTAAAACGTCTTGAGTTGAGTTTGAACTCACGACAGGCGCGTGCCATCACCGTTGTCTAGTAGAAACTCGGGATCCTCATTTACACCCTCGTTAACGATTGGATTTGCGATCAACTCCCGATCACCATTTTAACAATGTTTCTTATCTCTCTCAAACTACTGTCTCTCCTTTCCATTTACTCCCACTGCCTCTTTCACTGTGTATATTGCATTTTATTTATATTTCTTTTAATTTGATTTTCTCTAGTGTTATTAATTTTATTTAGTTTGGTTTTCTTCATTTCTTTATGTTTTTTTTTTCGATACTCTACTTTTTCTTTTGGTACCGTTTGTTACTCTTTAAAATTTGTTTGGTGCTATTTTATGTTTTTTATTTCGTTTTATACGCTTGGTGCTTTTTGTTGCTATCTAAGCTTTGTTTGGCGTTGGTATGATATTCTCCATTTTCCCTATTTAATTACATTTTATTATACTGATGTTTAATAAACTTTTTTATTATTTTTACAATTAATTTAAATCCAGAAGTTATCATATTTAAAAGGATATCTAGGAAAGGACAAATGTTAAAAAATAAATAAATAATTGTATTTCTTAATATTAGGATCATATAAATTTAGTAAAAATAAATTCTCCTTAAATTTTACCCTAGATAATTTCATTGAATTTGTCTTTCATATGTTTGGCTTTAGGAAAAAGAGTATTCCCCTACATACACATCAACATTATAAAACAAAAGGACTTGACTATTTTTTTCGGCAGGTCTTCTTATTACAATTATTGTTCAGTGTATTTGAGTAAAGTGGTGAATACTAGACCATGCCTTGTTTCTCTTAAATTGATTGAAAATGGGAGAGGTTTACAAGTCAACTATGCGTACAACCTTGCATGGGTCCCATTACTCCTCAGTTATGACTCTTCAATTTACTATTCTTTCAGAATTTTTCAATTATAACTCAAACAAAATCTTAGTTATAACTGAAACGTGTAACAACATTCGAAACATTAGGTAAACGTATTTTTCAGAGTTGGACGAAGGAGATGAAGACCAAAGAAGATGGCAAGAAAGCTAACATTGATGTTTTTTGTTGCTATCTAAGCTTTGTTTGGCGTTGGTATGATATTCTCCATTTTCCCTATTTAATTACATTTTATTATAATGATGTTTAATAAACTTTTTATTTTTATTTTTACAATTAATTTAAATCAAGAAGTTATCATATTTAAAAGAATATATAGTAGAAGACAAATGTTAAAAAAGAAATAAATAATTGTATTTCTTAATATTATGATCATAGCAACTTAGTAAAAATAAATTCCCCTTAAATTTTACACTAGATAGCTTCATTGAATTTGTCTTCATATATTTGGTTTTAGAAAAAAAGATTATTCCCCTACATAATTGACTTGACTATCTTGTCATTGAGTCTTCTTATTAATTATTAAATTGACAAGTCAATTATGTACAACCTTGCATGGGTCCCATTAATTATGGGGTGAATTTGGAGTAAAATTAACTTAGTTAGACCGGTTATAAAAAAAGAATTTGAACCAAAAAAACATGTTGCATCAATTATCCTTTTTAACCATTTCATTCCAATAATTAAGGAACCAGAGATGGGGGAATGGACATCTGGTGTGGTGATGATGGAAAATTATTACATTTTATTATATATTAATTAGCTATATTAACATTATAATGTACTTTTTTTGGATGATTTTGTTCATATATTATCTTTACATTTTCTTTTGCAGTAAATAGTTTTTTTGTTATTTTGTAATTTTATATAATTTGTTTACTTTTTATACTATTTAATATGAGTTTTTTTTCCAACATATGTATCCATTAAAAATAACATGTTTAGCTCATTATTTATATTTAGTTCTAATTCTAAGAACCACACAAAAGCTTATTAGTTTTTGGTTTTGTTTTGAAGGGAAATATAATGTTTTAGTAAGTACATAAGTTTTCAATGGTATAATAGTAAAACAACATAAAAAATGGCTCATGACGCGCACATGTTAACTCTCAATCCGTTTTGTGGACGGAATGATACGAGAAGAAAACATTGCAATAGTTGAAGGTACTAAATAAAAAAGTTAAAGATTATGGTATAAAAACAAAAACAAACTATAGTTAATGGTATTAAAGTATAATTAACTCCTCTAAACACGCCCTGTTGTATCCCTAGGTGCTTATCTCTTTATCCATAATCCATACTGTCCCCACTGTTTCTCCTTTTCATTTACTCATGTGTAAACTATTCAACATTTTTATTTAAAAAAAAAAAAAACTTTTCAACATTTCTTCCACTCCCTCTCTCACCGTGTATATTGCATTTTATTTATATTTCTTTTAATTTGATTTTCTCCATATTTATATTCTCTAGTGTTATTAATTTTGTTTAGTTTGGTTTTCTATATTTCTATTCTTTATTGATGCTTTTTTCTTTTTCTTACTTTATTATTTTTTCTTTGATGCTTTTACTTTTACTTATCATTTATTTATTTTCGATACTCTAGTTTTTCTTTTGGTGCTCTTTGTTACTCTTTAAAATATCTTTGGTGTTATTTTATGCTAGCTTTTGATTGGTGTTATGAGGTTTAACCTTTTAATTTGTTGTTTGATGGTCGTAGTTTCCCTTTGATTCTCTATATATGTTTTATTTTATTGAGTTTTAGATATTATTGAGTATTTTTATATTATTGTTGACTATCGTTTTCACCGGGTCTTCTCAAGTATGTGGATGCAATGCACTATGGAATTGAGTCAATTGCGCATGGGTCCCATTAAATTAATGGGGGTGAATTTGGAGTAAAATTAATGTAATTTAGACCACTTGCATCAATTTGTGAAAATCACAATTAAAAATATTTTCACTATTCGCTTCTTATTTTATTATCGTGAGAGAAATTAAGATAAAATTTGTACTTTTGTTCTGTAACAAGTGTTGGGAATAATGTTAGAGTAATGAACATAGCAAAAATCACATTGTTTCCTCAAGAAATTTAAAACAAAAAACATGTTGCATCAATAATCATTAACCATCTCTATATTAACTTTCTTACAAACTTCCCTTAAATATAAAAAACATAAACTCTATGTATAAAATATAAACTAAATTAAATAGTGATATATATAGAAGAGAAAGATTTTGCTTTCATTATAAATAATGATGGAGAGAGAATATGTTAATAAAATAATTGATTGGTTATCAATGTTAAAATAGTGAAGTTGATACTTGTATATAATTAAATTGTTACCCTAAATATGCAAGTTAAAAGAAACGTATATGATAATTACTGTGGTTTCTCTAGAATATTAAGCAATATAAATAGCAGTATATATGAGCTAATTTTTCCTTTTTTTTCATAATCAATAAAATTATATTAAGAAATAAGATGTAAGACAAACGGGCAACAAGTAGTGCCACTAGCATTTTATAAATTTAAACATCACTCATCTTAAACGTTAAATCGATATGCACAACCGTCATGAGATTATTATACATTACTCTTTCAACTCTCTTGAAAAGCGCCACATCGTCTGGTACTATTCAATAAGTTCCATTTTTATATGTGGGTTTTGGTTAGGACACTAGGGCTTCAAATGAACTGAACCCATGAATATATCGTGTTCAGTTCTAACATGGTCGTTCGTGTTCGCTCATTAAATAAATGAATAGAACATGAAGAGAAATTAATGATGGTTAAGTAAATAAACCGAACATGAACACTACAACGTTCGTTAAACACCATTTTACTGTTACAAAATGTGTAAAACATACCTTTATGTTGACTATCGTTTTCACCGGGTCTTCTCAAGTATGTGGATGCATTGTGGTGAGTCAGTGACCATGCAATGCACTGTGGAATTGAGTCAATTGCGCATGGGTCCCATTAAATTAATGTAATTTAGACCACTTGCATTAATTTGTGAAAATGACGATTAAAGATATTTTCACTATTCTATCACTTTTTATTTTATTATTGTGAGAGAAATTAAGACAAAATTTGTATTTTTGTCCTGTAATACAGTTAAACCTCGATAAATGAATGCTCTTGGGACCAGCAAAAAATATTCGTTTAGTGAGTTTATTTACTTATCGATAAATGAATATATTATTCATTTATCGATAAATGAATTTTTATTCATTTAGATAGTATTTTTACATTTTTATTTTTTCGTATGATTATTTATTTTACATCTAATGTACAAATACGTATATAGACTATGTACATGCATCATGTAATTATAAGATTCTATGTATGGAATACTTAGAGTCTAAATACATGCAACATATACTAATAATAATATTCTATGTATGGAATACTTAGAGACTAAGACAATGTACCTAACCTACCTACAAACTAATATATATATTTTTCTAGAGTCTTGGTTTGGTAAATAATTCATTCTAATCTTTCTTAATATTCAGTCTGATGGCTTCCGATCACCAGTCAAAACCAACAACAAAATCAACTTTGACCGACCAGATAAGGAGGGCCATATGTGAGCATAAGAAGGAACAACCAAGTCTTACGCAAAAGGATATGCAAGCATGGGTGAAGGAAAAGTTTGATTTGGATACCAGCCAAACTACAATATCAAATACACTCAAAAGATCAGCAGTGTATTTGTCAGAGGAGATGAAAAATAGCGATGCTAAGAGGCACAAGTCAGCTAAGTACCCCGATTTAGAGAAAGTTTTATATGAATGGATTCTTCAAAGACAAGAAAAAGTGAATATGTCAGGAGAAATGATCCAAAGCAAAGCAAAAGAGTTTTTTCAAAAAATGTATGGTGAAACAAATCAAGAATTCAGCTTTTCGAGTGGATGGTTAGAACGTTTCAAGGCAAGATATTCAATCAAGTCCTACCGACGATTCGGTGAAAGCGGTTCCGTAAACATGGAGGACATTGAAAATGCTTTACCTGGAATACGGTCAAAATTAGACCAATTTCAGTTGAAAGATATTTACAATATGGATGAAACTGGATTATTTTATCGGTTAGAAGCTGACCATTCACTTGCCACAAAGCAGCTTGAAGGACGAAAGAAAGACAAGGAGAGAATCACTGTTGCGGTTTGCTGTAATGGTGATGGATCCAACAAAGTACCCCTTTGGGTTATTGGTAAGTATGCAAAACCTAGATGCTTTAAAAATGTGAACATGAACAATCTTAGTTGCGAGTATCGGTTCAACAAGAAAGCTTGGATGACTGGTTTGCTTTTTCAAGAATTTTGCCATTGGTTTGATAAGAGAATGAATGACAGAAAGGTTTTCTTGTTAGTAGATAATTGCCCAGCTCATCCAAAGGTTGTTGAAGGGTTGAATAATGTAGAGTTATTTTTCTTGCCCCCTAACACAACGTCTAAAATTCAACCATGTGATGCTAGGATTATTCGGGCATTCAAACTTCATTATCGACGTCGTTATTATTCTAGCATCTTACAGAGCCTTGAAGTTGACTCATCAAATCTTGAAAAGATTAACATTTTGGATGCTATTAATTTTGCTACAATGGCTTGGAGATTTGATGTAAAGGAAAAAACAATTGCAAATTGTTTCCGGCATTGCAAGATACGGTCTGAAGATATTGATGTTCCCGAAGAAGAAGTTGATCAACTAGAAGAAGATATCCAAGGATTAACGAATGTCATTTCTAATTTACGCTACAGAAATGTGATGGACGTCGAACATCTTTTGAACTATCCTAACGAGAATAATGCAGTTATGGAATTGCCTACAGACGAAGAAATTATCGACTCCGTACTAAATGATGAGAATGATCCAGAACCAGATGATAGTGGCGTCACACCAAATGTGTCATCAAAAGAAGCCTTTCAAGCAGTAATCACCCTACGAAACTATTTGCTACAGCATGAGCAGAATATTTCAGAAGTTGTGTTTGCACTAGAAAAAGTCGCAGATGTGATGCATTTTGGTGGAAGGAAAAAACAAACAACTTTAGACGCTTTTTTGGTGAAGAAATGACTTCTTGTATGAACATTGTTGATTGGAAGAAATATTTTTGTTTTTAGGATAAATATATATATATATATATATATATATATATATATCTTATGAATTTTAATGATTATTCATTTATATTTACATGGGGTCTTTAAGGATTCAAAAAAAATTATTCGTTAATGCATTTAGCGAGGTTATTCATTTAGCCCATTTGCCCAAGTCGGGACCGGAGAAAATTATTCATTTGGCGAGGTTATTCGTTTATCGAACATTCATTTATCGAGGTTTAACTGTAGGTGTTAGGAAGAATGTTAGAATAGTGAACATAGCAAAAATCAAATTGTTTCCTCAAGAAATTTGAAACAAAAAACATGTTGCATCAATAATCATTAACCATTTCTATATTAACTTTCTTACAAACTTCCCTTAAATATAGAAAGCATAAACTCTATGTATAAAATATAAACTAAATTAAATAATGATATATATAGAAGAGAAAGATTTTGCTTTCATTATAAATTATGATGGAAAGAGAATATGTTAATAAAATAATTGATTGCTTATGATAAGGATGTTAAAATAGTGAAGTTGATACTGGTATATAATTAAATTGTTAACCTAAATATGCAAGTTAAAAGAAAGATATGATATTTACTGTGGTTTCTCTAGAATATTAAGCAATATAAATAGCAGTATATATGAGCTAATTTTTCCTTTTTTTTGTTCATATATTATCTTTACATTTTCTTTTGCAGTAAATAGTCTTTTTGTTATTTTGTAATTTTATATCATTTGTTTACTTTTTATACTATTTAATATGAGTTTTTTTTCCAACATATGTATCCATTAAAAATAACATGTTTAGCTCATTATTTATATTTAGTTCTAATTCTAAGAACCACACAAAAGCTTATTAGTTTTTGTTTTTGTTTTGAAGGGAAATATAATGTTTTAGTAATTACATAAGTTTTCAATGGTATAATAGTAAAACAATATAAAAAATGGCTCATGACGCGCACATGTTAACTCTCAATCTGTTTTGTGGATGGAATGATACGAGAAGAAAACATTGCAATAGTTGAAGGTACTAAATAAAAAAGTTAAAGATTATGGTATAAAAACGAAAACAAACTATTGTTAATGGTATTAAAGTATAATTAACTCCTCTAAACACGCCCTGTTGTATCCCTAGGTGCTCATCTCTTTATCCATAATCCATACTGTCCCCACTGTTTCTCCTTTTCATTTACTCATGTGTAAACTATTCAACATTTTTATTTAAAAAAAAAAAAAAAAACTTTTCAACATTTCTTCCACTCCCTCTCTCACAGTGTATATTGCATTTTATTTATATTTCTTTTAATTTGATTTTCTCCATATTTATATTCTCTAGTGTTATTAATTTTATTTAGTTTGGTTTTCTATATTTCTATTCTTTATTGATGCTTTTTTCTTTTTCTTAATTTTTTTTTTCTTTGATGCTTTTACTTTTACTTATCATTTATTTATTTTCGATACTCTAGTTTTTCTTTTGGTGCTCTTTGTTACTCTTTAAAATATCTTTGGTGTTGTTTTATGCTAGCTTTTGATTGGTGTTATGAGGTTTAACCTTTTAATTTGTTGTTTGATGGTCGTAGTTTCTCTTTGATTCTCTATATATGTTTTATTTTATTGAGTTTTAGATATTATTGAGTATTTTTATATTATTGTTGACTATCGTTTTCACCGGGTCTTCTCAAGTATGTGGATGCATTGTGGTGAGTCAGTGACTATTAAATTAATGGGGGTGAATTTGGAGTAAAATTAATGTAATTTAGACCACTTGCATCAATTTGTGAAAATCACAATTAAAAATATTTTCACTATTCTATAATTTTTATTTATTATTGTGAGAGAAATTTAGACAAAATTTGTATTTTTGTCCTGTAAGTAACAGGTGTTAGGAAGAATGTTAGAATAGTGAACATAGCAAAAATCACATTGTTTCCTCAAGAAATTTGAAAAAAAAAACATGTTGCATCAATAATCATTAACCATCTCTATATTAACTTTCTTACAAACTTCCCTTAAATATAGAAAGCATAAACTCTATGTATAAAATATAAACTAAATTAAATAATGATATATATAGAAGAGAAAGATTTTGCTTTCATTATAAATAAGGGGCAATTAACAAAAATATACCTTAACTCTATTATATTACCAAAAACATACCTCCAAAACTTAAATTACAAAAAACATACCTATATATACTTATTATTTCTCTAATTCTAATCAAACCATAATCTAACCCCTCTATCTCTAACCGCAACTCTCTCTCTCTCTAATCGTACATCTCTCTCTAACACACGATAATCGCGCCTCTTTCTAATACATGCTAATCACCCATCTCTCTCTCTCAAAATGACTAAAAACTCACAAAATATTCATATGCTAATTATAAAATGTCATACCCTAAATGTTCTGCATTACAATCAAATATCTAAAAAAGAGTTCATACCCTAATTTCAAAACTTCATACCCTAATTTCAAAACTTCATACCCTAATTTTAAAATTTCATACCCTACATATGAATTTTTCTCAATACTATACATATGGATTCTCATCCTTCAACTTTAAACCCACAAGTTTTACAATAGTTTCAAACCTCAATAAATAAAAAACAATCTCACCAATTTCATATATTTTTCATATATTACGGGATAGAAAACAATCTCACCAATTTCATATATTTTTCATATATTACGGGGTATCAATCAGTGTAATATTTGTGTATTACGTATGTATATATATGTATTTATATGTTTATATAATTTAGATGGTATTCGGTAGTTAGTGGCGGATTTTCGTGGTGGATGGGGGAAGAGAGATAGAGTGGAATATAAAAGAAAGATACAAACAACAATGGAGGAGAGAGACTAAGATCAGAGAGAGATGTAGAGAAGAATCGGTGAGAGAGAGAAGAATGGAGGAGATAGATAATAAGGGAGGAGAGAGAGAGTAAATGAGAGATAGAGAAAAAAGAGAATAAACAACATTAAATTTGTTTGGTATGTTTTTGATATTTAAAGTTGTAAGGGTATGTTTTTAGTAATTTAGTTTCAAAAATAGTATGTTTTGTTAATTTATCCTATAAATAATGATGGAGAGAGAATATGTTAATAAAATAATTGATTGCTTATGGTAAGGATGTTAAAATAGTGAAGTTGATACTGGTATATAATTAAATTGTTAACCTAAATATGCAAGTTAAAAGAAACATATATCATATTTACTGTGGTTTCTCTAGAATATTAAGCAATATAAATAGCAGTATATACGAGCTAATTTTTTAATAGCAGTATATACGAGCTAATTTTTTACAGATTTAAGTTCTTTTACAGATAATAGTAACATCTATAACATACAAGTAAACTACCTGGCCACATTGGGTTATTGAAATACACTTTCTTTGCAGCGTCGCCTACGGAAAAGGTAAAATACGTAGCATCAGATATAACTACGATATACATTCATACCAAACATCACAATAGCATGAAGAAGGTATGACAAAAATAGAGAAAGAAAATAGATTAATTACCCGAGTACGACTCAACCTCTGAGAACCATCCCGAGACAACCGTGGAGTGGCATTTAGCTTGAAGCTCGGGATCAAAAACCGTAGCTTTTAAACAACAAGAAGGGATATTGCCATTTTCACTACTCGCCTTATCATCCATAATCTTCTGGTGTAACAATAATTTAGAAAATTATAAATAGTGGCACTATTCCAATGATAAATAATTGAACAAGTTAACTGAAAATGATTTTTTTGTAAACGATAAGAAATATAGGTGAAGGGGAATGAGTTTGTAGAATAATTTCATTCAATTTATCCTTTTAACACCAATCATAATTATAAACTAATAATGTGTAGTATCAAATTATAATTGCATTTTCTTTAAAAAATAAAAATATCATTATATCAATACAATGATGGCATATACATAAAAATAAATATAACTAGCTAGTGAATTATCATGTAACGTCAATGTCAAAATAGTTGAGCAATAACGTCAATGTCATAATTATCTTCTGGTGTATCAATAACTTAGAAAATAAATAGTGGCACTATTCCAATAATAAATAGTTGAACAAGTAAAATTTATAATGATTTTGTAAAACGATAATAAATACCGTATATGTGAACTGATGTGGTAGTTTTCTCCTTTTATCATAAATCATAAATCTTGAACCAAGGGTAACCGATATTTGTGTCCCCCGTTACCGCTATAGGTGGAGACAGGACGGATTGAGACGGATTAATTAGGACGGATTTATGTCTTCGACGAATATGTCGGGACTTTCCATTATACATATGATCCTGCGCCCGTCCAATAGCCGACTGACTATCGCAGTGCATGCTTATTGCTGGGACAGGTTTCGGCCACATTGGAATTCCTTCCAGAAAGCTTCTCAGCCAATCAACCTCTTCTGTTGCTAGATCCAACGCTATGAACTTGGATTCCATAGTTGATCTAGCTATGCACGTCTGCTCGGATGATCTCCATGAGACAGCTGCTCCTCCCATCACGAACACATATCCGCTAGTGGATCGTGTACTGTTGGAATCCGAGATCCAGTTTGCATCAGAATACCCTTCCAGTACAGCTGGATATCTGGTATAATGCAACCCTCGGTCTGCTGTGTATCTCATGTATCTGAGAAGTCTCATGATGGCCTTCCAGTGTTCCTCATTGGGATTACTGGTATACCTACTCAGTCTACTCACTGAGTTGGCTATGTCTGGTCTAGTACAGTTCATGACGTACATCAGACTGCCTATTATTCGAGAATATTCCAATTGTCTCACACTCTCCCCAAAATTCTTTTTCAGGGTGGTTGAGATCTCTATCGGAGTTCTGATGTAGCTCTACTATCTTTATCAAATTTGTCAAGCATCTGCCTGACATAGTGAGTTTGAGATAGCGCATATCCGTCTGATGTCTTGGTAATTTTCATACCAAGTATAACATCAGCGACACCCAAGTCTTTCATGTCGAATTTTTGTGACAACATTTTCTTAGTGGAGTTGATGTTATTAATACTCCCTATTATTATCACGTCATCTACGTAGAGGCAGACTACCACGTAGTCCCTTTCATTTCCTTTTACGTAAACGCATTTGTCACATTCGTTTATCCGAAAACCGTTTGATAGCATCACTCTATCAAATTTTTCATGCCATTGTTTAGGTGCTTGTTTAAGTCCATACAAGGACTTCACAAGTTTACACACCTTGTGAGCTTTACCTGGAACCACAAACCCTTCCGGTTGTTCCATGTAAATTTCCTCTTCCAACTCACCATTCAAGAACGCCGTTTTAACATTCATTTTATGTATTTCCAGATCGAACAGTGCTGCGAGAGCAATGACTATCCGGATTGACGTCTTCCTGGAGACAGGAGCATAGGTGTCGAAATAGTCGACACCTTCGGTTTGTCTAAAACCTTTCACTACAAGCCTAGCCTTGTATTTCTCGATTGTTCCATCGAGCTTTCTCTTCCTCTTGAAGATCCACTTGTGTCCTAGTGGCTTACACCCGGGTGGTAGATCCACTAGTTCCCAAGTGTGATTTTGTAATATCGATTCAACCTCATTATTGATCGCTTCCTCCCAATATTGGGCTTCCGGGGATGACATTGCTTGTTTGAATGTCGCCGTTTCGCCTTCTATCATGAAGGTTACAAAATCTGGACCGAAAGACGTTTCCTTTCTAGCCCTTTTACTACGTCGAGGCTCTTCTTCTTCTTCTTCCTCCAATGGTTCACTTGCCCCCACATTTTCCTCACTGTTTGACTCCTCAGTCTCTACAGTTATGAAAGACTTATGGGGAAAGATCTCCTCGAAGAAAGAAGCTTCTCGAGCTTCGATGATAGTATCTACATGCACGTCGGGATTATCCGACTTGTGCACGAGAAAACGATAAGCACTACTATTGTGTGCATATCCTATGAACACACAGTCTACCGTCTTCGGCCCTATTCTCGTTCTTTTTGGAAGCGAGACAAGGACCTTCGCGAGACAACCCCAAACCCTTAAGAATTTATAGCTCGGCCGATGGCCTTTCCATAGTTCATAAGGTGGTTTATCACGTTTCTTATGCGGTAGCTTGTTCAATACATAGTTGGCGGAAAGCAGCGCTTCCCCCCACATGTTCTGGGGTAACCCAGAACTTATTAACATAGCATTCATCATTTCCTTGAGCGTCCTATTCTTACGCTCGGCAACCCCATTCTGCTCCGGAGAGTATGGGGCTGTGGTTTGATGTATAATACCATTTTCTGCGCATATCTGCGCAAACGGTGCCTCGTATTCACCGCCTCTATCACTCCTCAACATTTTAATCTTTTTATTGAGTTGATTTTCTACTTCGGTCTTATAAAGAGCGAATTTCTCTACCGCTTCGTCTTTACTTCTCATTAAGTAGACATAGCAGTATCTAGTACAATCATCTATAAACGTGATGAAATACTTTTTTCCTCCTCGCGTTTGTATAAACTTTAAGTCGCATACATCCGTATGTATTAGACCGAGAGGTTCAGTACTTCGTTCAATATGTTGATACGAAGACTTAGTTAATTTTGCTTCAACACAAATCTCACATTTATGTTGTTTATCAAATACAAAATTAGGTAGTAGATTCAGTGATATTAATTTCTTCATAGAATTAGCATTCACATGACCTAATCTACCATGCCATAAATTAAATGAATCGCAAGAATAAGCAAAAGACGTTTTATTAGCCACTTGATCAACTTTTGAAAATTTTCATTCCGACAATTTCGATACAAATTCTTGCCCGGTTAGAATTGCACGTAGTTTCGTAATGGACAAATAAATGAGAACGGAGAGAGTATATTATTATTTCTATGTGTAAAAAAGAGAAAATAGGTTGAAGAACACAGTATATGTGTATATATTTTCCACTGTTTTAAAAAGCTCGCAACGTTGCGCAACGTTGTGCGATATAGTGGTTTTTAAAGAAAAACGCAACGCTAAAACACTATTTGGATGGAAAAACGCTAAATTCGCGCTATAGAAACGCTATTTATGCTATAGCGGGTGCAGTACAAAAAAAAAAAAAAATATTTTTGGTAAAAATTTTAATCAAATTATTGGAGTTTAAAGAGAATCAATCCCCAAAACTCTTGCAAACAAAGTAAATACTCTGGCATCTCAAGTATAATCATTTTGTGATTATTAGTTACAATTTTTTATATATATTTAGTTAATTTTTATTAGATATTTTGAATTTAATGTTATATTTATATGTATTTAGGCAAAAAAAAAAATATATACCGCAAAACGCTATGTAGCAACGCTATTTGCGCTTTTAACGTTTCTCTCGAAAAAACGCTACGGTAGCGATAACGCTATTTAAAACATTCATATTTGCAACCCATGCAGTTTAATAGACAATTGCTTTATATTGAGACAAGGCTCGAATTCGTAACCGGTTCTCTTAAGTTTTTGCTACTAGTCATGTAAATGAACACACAGTTGTGAAGGGGATTACGAGATTGCAAATTTGCAATGATTATTATTTTATACAGAATGCGATTACTACTTTCTTTCTTTTTTTTAATTTCCAATTTGGTTTCAATTTTACAGGTGAAACTAATAGTAAAGGATATTGATTACCAGAAGAGGACTATGCAAGTACACCACCCCTGTTTTCTCAAATATTTCGCAAGTCTCAACTTGTCGAATACCAACTACACAATAGAATCAAGTGGAATACTATACAATGGAATCAAGTGGAATACTACACTAAATATAAGCTTTTTCAGTTGCGACATAATTAATATGGATTACGACATAATTAAACATTATGAGCCCCTTTCATCAACATGCTTCGGAAGGGTCAACGTGTACGCGATCAGTTCGAATCTATATGGATTACGAGATGGGTCTTGCAAGAAGATGTATACCAACTATTCCATTCCAGCAGGGATACTTTACGAACCTTTTAGCCTAACACTGAATTGGTCTGTACCTGATAATAATTTCATATACACCGGCATCCCAACATCACATACCACAGGTGCAAAGATATTAAAAAATTATCATTTTGTTTGGCAATACTTACAAACATTGCACATGACCATCAACGAACATTTAGGACTTTTATCAAAAGAGAACCTTACATTTATATGATGATTTGTATTGCAGATCTGCTACGCGGCTTGTTCCTTCTTATCGCAATCATCATTGCTGCTTACTGTATTATCATGACAATAAAAAATAGGAAAGACGATGAGAAAAAAATTGAGAAGTTTTTGATCGATTATAGAGCTTTCAAGCAGGCCCGATACACCTATGCCGATATCAGAAAAATCACCTCAAAGTTCAAGTACAAGATTGGCCAGGGGGGTTACGGAACAGTTTACAAAGGAAAACTCTCCAACAAAGTCTATGTTGCGGTGAAAATACTCAACAATGTTAAGGCAAATGGCGACGACTTCATCAACAAAGTGAAAACAATAGGTCGAATTCACCACATAAATGTTGTACGTTTAGTAGGTTTCTGTTCCGATGGGTTCAAAAGAGCTCTTGTTTACGAGTTTTTACCAAACCATTCTCTTGACAAATACATCTCATGCGATAAGGAAAAGCAAGCCCTAGGGTGGGCGAGGCTCGAAAGTATCGCTATTGGTGTAGCCAAAGGGATCGAGTACCTTCACCAAGGATGTGATCAACGGATCCTTCATTTCGACATAAAACCAAATAATATTTTGTTGGACCACAATTTCCATCCAAAGATAGCCGATTTTGGACTAGCAAAGCTCTGCTCAAAGGATCAGAGTGCAGTGTCGATGACTGTGGCTAGAGGGACGATAGGATACATCGCGCCGGAAGTTTTTTCACGCAATTTTGGACACGTGTCATACAAATCCGATGTGTATAGCTTTGGGATGTTATTGTTGGAAATGGTAGGGGTGAGGAACAAAAAGAACGTAGTGGAGAAAAGCACGAGCGAGGTTTACTTTCCGGAATGGATTTATAGTCGAATAGATCATGGAGAAGAGCTAGGGATCGGGTTGGACGAGGAAGATGAAGACGCAAAGAAGATAGCAAGAAAGCTAACTATAGTAGGTCTATGGTGTATACAATGGGGTCCTATGGATAGACCTTCGATGAAAGTGGTGGAGCAAATGCTTGAAGGTAATGGAAGTGCTTTGGTTGTGCCACCAAACTCATTTGCAGCAAAACAACCATCAATAATGGAATCATTTATGGGTGAATCATCATCATCATACACCCAATCCTTAGATGTTATTGTTGAATGTGAGTAAAAATATATATTCAATTAGATATACTATGTGCTTATAGAGTGTTTTAGTATGTGGATTTGTATGAAATTAACTTGTTATAATAGAAAAATATGTGCTGGGAGTGGAATGCTATTAGAGTTATGTTGTCCTAAATTGTTAACATATCGATTAAATTTGTGGTCTATAAATGGGTTTCTCTTCATCCTATATGATCGGGACATTTTAGTGAGATTGGATGAACCCTTACTTGGTATCAGGGCGTGTCATCGAAGTTGACGCTCACCTCCATCTATTTAAATATATTTACTCGTTGAGTCTTTGAAATATTGGGCCACAATATAATAGTGTTGAGTTATTTTATTGTCTCACATCGATATATCGGTTAACATGTTGTTTATAAATGATTTTTTTTCATTAATAGAGATTTTAGTGGGTCGATCGTACTGTTACAACTGTTGCTACAGTATAAACTGCCCCCATACTTTGAACTCCAAATGTAAATGCATTGTAATTTTCACAATGGGTTTAGGCAATAGGCAAATCCTTTTTAAGTAGAGTATTATATGTATATACCTTTGTCCACTAAACAAAACAAATCCCAAGAGGCCCAAGACACATATTTAGTCGAATAAATAGTTGCATTTCACGTTGAAATCGTTGAACGTCGTCTTGGGTTGATTTGCACTCACGCCAGCCGCGTGTCATTAGGCCCATTACCGTTGCCTAGCCAAAACTCACGATACTCATTTACACCCTCGTTAACGATCGGATAATGAGAATTAGGCTTGGGGGCATCTCCAATGCTTCAATACTCCCTTCAAGCATCTCAACAACTCTGTTCATTGAAGGACGGTCACTCGGATTAGTTTTTATACACCACAAAGCCACAAGTATCAATTTTCTCACCATTTCCCTTTCCCTCTCGCTAACAGTCTCTCCCATTTCGATTTCAATTCCGTTTACTAATTGGTCGTGCACCCATGAAGGAAAATATACTTGGCTAATGTTATTCACTAGTGCATCCATGTTGCGCCTCTTACCCGCAATTTCCATCAACAACATACCTGTTAGAGAATGACAAAAATGATTAAACAGTTGCCCTTATAACTTGATGTTCGAGTTCTAGTAAAATTTGTAACTTAACTTCCCCCCCTATTAACATTAGAAATGAAATTTTCATTCCATTAGGGTACATAAGGAAGTTATATAACAAAAGAACATGTCTCATGTATCCCGAAAATTGGCTTTGTTTAGAATTAATATTCCGATGTATAGAAAACTGTAAAAAAAATTAAAAAAATTGTCAACACAACAATTTCGAACCATACCATAAGTGTAAACGTCTGCTTTATATGAAACCCCTCCGATGTTTTTATAAAATAGTCCGGGAGCCATATAACCCATCGTTCCTCTTACTGCAGTGAGGGTAACAATGCTATCGTCGGTGGGATACAATTTCGCTTGCCCGAAATCCGACACATTTGGGGTGATGCTCTCGTCTAGTAGAATGTTATGAGGCTTCATATGAAAATGCAAAATTTGCATATCACAACCTCTATGCAAATACTCTATTCCCCGTGCCACCCCTACGGAAATCGCGTACAACTTTTCGCAACTTAGGGAAAAGTCGCCTTCTTATGAGAAAACATATTTTTCGAGGGACCCATTGGGCATGAAGTCATATACTAGAGCGCGTCTAGATCTCTCCGCACAATATCCAACTAATCTCACCACATTGAAATGATGAATGGTACCGATTGTAGCAATTTCGTTAATGAACTCTTGGCCATTGGCATTAGGCCTTTTCAATAGTTTCACTGCAACGATTTGACCACTTTTGAGCCTTCCCTTGAAAACCGATCCATATCCCCCTTCTCCCAACTTTTCGGTGAAACCTTTCGTAATCCTTCTAATGTCGGTGTAATTAAGAGTACCTTATGGGCAAAAGATTGTTGTTGTAAAATCTCATATTTTATTTATATTTTATATTTTCTGTTAGTTGTTATAATATCTTTTTCTTAGGACTATTTGAATATTTTGGTTACATAAAGTTCGTTTAGTAATTAGAAATGAGTTGGATATCAACTCGTAATAATAAAGCTGTAATTAAGATACAGTAAAGTGGATGTTACGTTCTTTGTATCATAATTGCACTGCTCATTTAATTGTATCCTAGTCCACATTTCTTAATAGAGAGTTACATATGTTTATACGATAATAAGAAGTATATAGTAACGTATAAAACTCAAGAGGCATAATAAGTATTAGGAATTAAACTTTGACTATTTTACTTTTGCATGTAACATATATGAGCATTTAGTTTACCAACCTATTTTATATATAGACGTGTGATACCATAAGTCTTTCAGAATAAAATTAAAGTCCATTGGCTTATCTTATCGTCATTCGCTCGGTAATTATGTGAGTAGTTTTATAAAGTATCTTGTTGCATATATTTTTAACAAGTATTACATGCTCGCTATTATTATTTTTAACTATCATCCATATATATATATATGTATATATTGATTTTGTTTATCATTGCAAGAAAGAAAGAAACGAGTTTATTTCGGGGAGTTACGAAAATAAATGACTTTATTTGGTGAATGTCCGAAAAGAGTAGTTTATTTCGGGAAGGTCCGACAAGAGTAGTTTATTTTGGTGAGTCCGACAAGAAAGTAGTTTAGTTCGGAGAGTCCGAAAATAGTAGTTTATTTTGGGGAATCCAAAAAGAAAGAATAAAATAACTCATATATACTAATTTAATGATTCTTAAGATTTAATTTTTCAAAATATTGAAAATGATTATAAGAAAGATAGAAATATTATGCTTAGAAATTTTAGCAAACTAGATGTTGAACAGGTAACGATTAGTAATTTACTTTTTTATGATTATTGTAGTACTAAAAACCATAGCCAATATAGGGTTATATGCTTGCAATTTTTGCTAATTTTATTCCTAGGCTTTTTAGAATCATTCCTAAGTTCAGCAAACACAACCAGTGAGAACTTACAATACCAAGAGCAATTACATCGGTTCATTTATATGACTCATTTATCTTAAATATGATAAAATTATTATAAAATTGTACACCCATCAGTTTTATTATCCATTATTTTAAATTTAGATAACTCAAATATTACTCAAATATAAGCGATCAAGATATTCCTTCTAATTAAAACAATAATTTAACTCTCTTATTTTTCTCTTATTCTCTCTCATTTATTTGTATTTTTCATATATAAATTAATAAAATAACAAAAAGATGAGTTGTATAATTTTGATAGAGAAATTGATAAAAAAAAAAAACTAATAATTTGTATAAACCAAAACGTTTACTTATAAGTTGTAAAAATGTACTTTTTCCTATAAATACGAGAAAACTTGTAACTTATTTAATGGTATTGTTCTAGTAAATTTTCTTTAGGTACTTTTCTTTAGATGCAATCTAATTTCGGGACGAAATTTCTTTATCGGGGAAGGGTTGTAACGCCTAGAGTTTGGTGTTTATTTTATTAGAGTTTAGTTTACTAGAAATACCCGTACGTTGAGTTTTGGGTACGTTTAAAATTTTTGAGTTGTTGTCTCTTATTATGTTGGATATTGCATATAGGTGTTTACCTTATTTGAGATTCTTACATGTAGTTCATGTATTTTGAGTTTTGTAGACGTTGTGGAGTTGTTGAGGTAGAAGCATGTCATCTTGGTTGTCGAGCTAGAAACGTGTTACCTTCGTTACATTATTGTCTTTTATTTTATTGGTCATTGTTCTACATTATCGAGATACTTACGTACCTTTCGTTTACTTGAGTTATGGATGGAAGAGTGGTATGAGTTGTGTAGCCTGAGTATTTTATTGCTTACATGATGACACGCATTATACGTTTAAATTTTATGGCCTTGTTTATAAAGTTTATTATTTCTGGGTATAGTTGCTTAGAGAGAAAATTTCGGGACGAAATTCTTTTAAGGAGGGTTAGTTGTAACATCCTGTATTTTTATAAATGGTTTTAATTATGATTTCACTTATCCAAAAACGTTTTATTCAAAATTTTACCAAAAACCGGTCACTCGACTAATTTTTAGCCAAAAACCGAAACTCTTCCGAAAAACTTTATTTTAAAAACCTGTTACTAATTTTACTAATAAAGAGGACCCAATGGATTTGTTTTTAAAAGATTTGTTATTTTGAGTAGTAAAACTTTATTTTTGGATTAAGAGTTAACTTTTAGAACTTTGGGGACCAAATAGTTCGTTACCTCAAACTTTATCAAAACAGCTTTTTATAACACTTTCCAGCCACTTTTCAGTAGCTAAAATCAGTAAAAACAAATAGAAGAGAGAAGAAGAGAGAGAAAGAGAGAGAAATAGAGAAGAAGAAGAAGAAGAAGAGGAAGAAGAGGATAAGGAAACCACCGTTAGCGGGTTTTTACCGGGAGCATCTCTTCTACACGCTAAGGTAACGGGGGTTATCCATTGCGACTAGACGAGGGTGTATGTTAGGATTAGGTTTTACGTTTATTATAAATTGGGGGTTTTTGGCTTTTATATTAATTATGTTCTTATATTGTTAATTGGGGTTAGTTGTTACACTTTTAATTATATTTATTTGAATAGTAGAGGTTGAGACCTTAGATGTATTGATTTCGGATTGATGAGAATATTGATGGGTTTGCGTGTTTTATGCGTTAAATATATGTTATTATGGTTGTTGATAGAATTGGGTGAAATATTGTTGAATAGAGATGAGTTTTAGATGGTGCATACTAGGTGTTTGTTAAAATGCCCGAATGGGATTTTACGCTATTGAAGTTGTTTGGCTAGTTGCGAATCTAGTACATGTGGTTATATGTTACGTTGTATTACGTTACGTGACGTATGAGATGGTGTTATTTGATTGGTATAATATTATTGGCCGAGGCCGTATGAGAATGTGTTATTTACGTGGATTTATATTATCGGCTGAGGCCTTGTGTGTTAGCTGTAGTGGCAATGGTCTCTGTCTCTCCCTAATTCCGGGGACAGAAGACGGCCGAGGGGATAGGGAATAACTCGTCTTACGGACCGGGGCGAGTGGCGTGAGAGGTCCCAGTGTGCACTATTTACTTTTATGTTAGCAATGGTCTATGTCTCTCCCTAATTCCGGGGACATATGACGGCCGAAGGGATAGGGAATGACTCGTCTTACGGACTGGGGCGAGTGGCGTGAGAGGTCCAAGTGCGCACTATAAATCTACTTTTATGTTGCAATGGTCTATGTCTCTCCCTAATTCCGGGGACATATGACGGCCTAAGGGATAGGGAATGACCTACCTTACGGACCGGGGTAGGTGGCGTGAGAGGTCCATGTATGCTTTAGATGTGTGTTGATGTTAGTTAATTTATTTAGTTTATCGTAGTTGTAGAATGTCGTTATATTCTTTTTGATTCGTAGATTATCGTAGTTGTAGAATGTCATTATTTTTGTTTTATACGTCGTTTATCGTAGTTGTAGAATTTGTGAGTTCTTGCATTTCTGGGATGGAGTGACGGTGTCTGTGGTGCCGTCTCGTCTAGTTATGTGCGTGGGACTCACTGTTACAATTTTTGTCTTTCAGGTACAAATTAGCTTGAGGCGTTGGCTAGGTGCATTAGCGCGGTATTGCATGGGTTCGGGCTTTTGCTTTCTTTTCATGTATATTTTATTTTGAGGTTGTAGCCTACGGGCAATTCACATTCGTTTATTTTATCTCGTCTTGTAGCCGCGTTTGGCAAATACTTTTATTTATTGTTTAATCGTTCCTTTAGCCCGCTTGTGTTTTCTTTTAAAAAATTTTAAATTCGTACCAACAGGTTCTCTTTTCCTTTATTTAAAAAGGTCATGCCTCGATGTCCGTGTTCTATGGATTTTGGGGCGTGACAGTTGTTGATTACGTGCAATAATCGTCGGACAGTTGCGGTTGTGTTGGTATGCTTGTATCTTAAACATTCTGTATCAGCTTTGGTACTTTAATAAGCATTTACATAATCTGATAAACATACCCATTATAGTTTGTACTTTAATAAGCTCAACATCAAGGCTTATCAATGTTATTAACTGCACTGGGTCCGTAATTTCTGCGACAAAATTAAATATTTCTTGAGCTCTATGTTGTATATATTTAGGCCATGCTAATTTGTTCGCGATATGTGGGGATTGATTTTTAATTCTAATGTTCGACCCATCTTATATCATGTATATTTACATAATTTGTACAGTAATTGTTAGTAATCAGGTATGGTACTATTTGTATTACATTTTATGTTAATAAGAGTGTATAACTAATAATACGTATACACTTTTATTATTTATATCACTATACACTTTTATTATTTATATCACTCATAATACTTAGTTACAAATTGTACATTGTATATTATAATGCAAACAAACATGGCCATAATATGTATATGATCAGCTGCTGGAAAAACTTAACATACTCTTTAGTTGATTTTTAAGCTTAGTTTCTCAGTATCACATTATAACTGATACACCGATATACACATACATTTTATAATAGATTTATAGACAATATCGATCGATAGCAACAAGAAACAGGTTTTGAAGGCAACCAAAAAGCAAAAAAATATAATTACTAATAAAGCGACAACTTAGACCCAATATGTGAGGAAAATAGGGCAGGCCTAACTGTAGATAATTACACCACATTTGAACCGGTAAATGGTAGAAGTATATACATAACAAAGCCGTGCATAAGTACTTAGTATTAAATACTCCGATTGGAGTACATCAGTTCGTGCGAAAATATACACTTTCACTTTTGGTATCGATCGTAAGCAATTTAACCTTGAGTGCACGTGCAATCACATTTGGCTTTTGCAGAATCCCGAAGAAGAGTAACTTCCCTCTTGACGAATGAAGGCAAGGCAAATGCAGCTCTGTGCATCTGTAAGATTGAGAAAACCGACAAGTTAGTCAGCTCTGTGCATCTGTAAGATTGACGAATTATCTTGTAACGTCAATGTCATAATTATCTTCTGGTGTATCAATAACTTAGAAAATAAATAGTGGCACTATTCCAATAATAAATGGTTGAACAAGTAAAATCTATAATGATTTTGTAAAACGATAATAAATATTGTATATGTGAACTGATCTGGTAGTTTTCTCCCTTTTTATCATAAATCATAAATCTTGAACTAAGGGTAACCAACATTTATGTCCCCCGCTATATATAGATGGACACGGGACGGATTGATACGGATTAATTAGGACGGATTAACCTCAATTCTAATCCAACCCGCAAAATAAATGACGGGTGGATTGAAACGGTTTGATAAAATTTAAATGTCAATCCAATACAACTCGTTACAATTAAAACTCCAATCCAACCCAACACAACTCAACCCGCAAAATAAATTGCAGGTTGGGGCGGGAAGAATACTAGTCATGTATAGGTCGCCTTTTACAAAGATTTTTTAAATGAAGATACTGTGCCGAATTTTTTTTAAATTCTAGTCACCCGACCCAATAAAAAAAAGCTTAAAAGCTATTTTTAAGCTTAAAAAATAACTTATAATCTATACAGGAAAGATATTAAAATATAAAAAAAAGTTTAAAAGTTGTTTTTAATCTTAAAAAAAAGATATTATAATATACACGAGAAAGATATCAAAGTGTAAAAAAATAACTTAAAAGTTGTTTTTTAGGTTTTTTTTAGTGTTTGTTTGAATTATTAAGTAAAAAAAAATAGCAAAAATTTATGAAAATAATATTTTTTTTTATCACTTGTAAGTTGACATACAGTGAGTAGTGATCTACGAACAAAAATCTTATTGAAAGATGACCTCCCACCGATGAGCCCTGGAGCGGATTGAGTTTATATTGATCTTACATTTTTATTTTGGTCCTTTATTTTTCATAATTTGCATAATTAACCTAAATTTTAAAATAAATTGAATTTTTTTAAATAGAAATATAAATTAAAACCAATCAAAATACGTTTAAAACATTCGAGAACAAGTAAAAAAACTAAAATATAACAGTAATGAAATGTTGATATCTTAAAATACACACAATATATATATATATACTGCGGATTAAAACGGGTTGTGACAGATTAACCAGCGATTTGTTAAACTCAACCCGTAAAATATATAGCGGATTGGGGCGGGACGAATTGATTTTTTTAGGCACTCAACAGATATATTTTCTGCGTTTTAACTCTTCTTTTTTTTTTCGAACTCAATCAACCAAACTAAAAAGGCTAAAATTACAGATCCTAACTTGAATTGTAACACAACAAAAAAGACAAAGAGAGAGAGAGAGAAAAATTACAAGAAAGAAGTTAATTTAGGATTTTTAATTTAAAAGTTACAAAACGAAATACATGGAAACCGATAATTATTTAAGAAATCAAATTAATAATCGATGCACTTCCAAAACCATTTCATCTAATTTTTATTTATTATATAGTCTATAGTCTTAAATAATTATTTGTTTAGGAAGAAAATCAATTCATTAGGCAATGTATTGCTTTTTTTTTTAACTGAAATTTGGAAAAAAGAACCGTAGACTAGTAGTATTTTAGTAAGTATCATATAATTGGCAATCTATTTCATAATTTATCTCTGCCAATAGGGCATACAATATTGTTAATTTATCACACAATATTGTTAAATCTAATAGAACTATAGGAGTATTTTATTTTTCATTCAATCTTGTATTCAATATATTGTACAGTATTATTTAGTCATCAATCATTACAACATACCAAAAATAGCAAAATTGATAACACAACAGTATTAATTCTTTTTATTAGTAATATATACTACGGGCCCATGACACATATTTTAGTCGAATAAATAGTTGCATTTCATGTTCAAAACGTGAAGCGTCTTGAGTTGAGCTTGAACTCACGGCAAACGCGTGCCATCACCGTTGTCTAGCCGAAACTCGGGATCCTCATTTACACCCTTGTTAACAATCGGATAATGAGAATTAGGTTTAGGGGGCATCTCTAATACTTCAATACTTCCTTCAAGCATCTCAACAACTCTGTTCATTGAAGGACGATCACCCGGATTAGTTTGTATACACCACAAAGCCACAAGTATCATTTTTCTCACCATTTCCCTTTCCCTCTCGCTAATACTCTCTCCCATTTCGATTTCCATTCCGTTTTCTAATCGTTCGTGCACCCATGAGGGAAAATATACTTGGCTAATGTTATCTACTAGTGCATCCACGTTGCGTCTCTTTCCCGCAATTTCCATCAACAACATACCTGTAAGAGAATGACAAAAATGATTAAGCAGTTGTACGTCCTTGTACTACTTTGTCAAGAGTGATTTTGTGTATAATTTTGCAGTGTATTTTAGATAAATAAAGTGTCAAGAATGATTTTGAGTATTACTTTACCAAACTAGTTTGGCAGACTTTCGAAACAATATGGACCTGGAAATATGTGTTTTCACAAAATAAGTAGCCAAAATTGTTACTCTACTTCCTTAAGACTAAAACAATAAGAAAAAAACAGTAGTAGAGTAATTATTTTTTGAAGTCATCCGTTTAAGCTCCCCAAGATTGGATTGAATTACAATGAATCCGATACACGTTATAGTAGTGTTGGAGAATACTGCAGTAAAAATGATTACCATAGCTGTAAACATCTGCTTTATACGAAACCCCTCCGATGTTTTTATAAAATAATTCGGGTGCCATATAACCCATCGTTCCTCTTGCTGCAGTGAGGGAAACAATGCTATCATCAGTCGGATACAATTTTGCCAGTCCAAAATCCGACACCTTTGGGGTGAAGCTGTCGTCTAGGAGAATGTTATGAGGCTTGATATCAAAATGCAAAATTTGCATATCACAACCTCTATGCAGATACTCAATTCCGCGTGCCACTCCTAGGGAAATCTCGTACAACTTTTCGCAACTTAGGGAAAAGTCCCCCTCTTTTGAGAATATATATTTTTCTAGGGACCCATTAGGCATGAAATCGTATACAAGGGCACGTCTGGATCTTTCCGTACAATATCCTACTAATCTCACCACATTGAAATGATGAATCGTACCGATCGTAGCCACTTCGCTAATGAAATCTTGGCCGTTGGCATTAGGCCTATTCAATAGTTTCACTGCGACAATTTGACCACTTTTGAGCTTTCCTTTGAAAACCGAGCCATAGCCTCCTTCTCCCAGCTTTTCGGTGAATCCTTTCGTAATCCTTCTAATGTCGGTATAAGAGTACCTTATGGGCATAAGATTGTTGTGGCTTTCAAGAAAACTCTCGATGTTATCGAGATCTAGCGAACGCATTCTTTTGCACTCAAATATAAAAACTAAACATATAAATAGAAGCGAACAAAAATATTTTGCCACCATCAGCCACAATATTACTGCAAAATGGTTACGATAAATCAAATGTCCATTAAAGCATGTTTAAATTATGAAAGCACGTGAACTGAGAGAAAATCTTCGATCATCTACTAAAAAGTAAAAACCATAAATGAAATTGTTAGGTCCTATCTTCGATGCTCTAATTATCCCTCTATTTGTTATTGCAGCTGTGGTAAAATTAAGAGTGATTTAATTATCAAATATACAGTTGTTACTGTACTTATCTATTAAGTACTTGTCAAAATACAAGACAGTTGCGACTCGGTTCCATGAGATAAACGGCGGTCAAAATTTTGTTCGTTGATATGATATATATGTTAGACTGCAAATCAAGTTCGAAAGATGTGAAAAGTCAAAAATCATGAAGATGAAGAAAGTAGTATTTATGAAGTAATTCCTTGATAAACTGAAATCTTTTTAATTGCTATAGATATTCCTATAAAGATGTAGTATTAGGTGCCTTTTTTAACAAAATCCCCCCATTTTACGTAAGCGTTACATACGAAAATACGTGTAAATTTGACTCGTAAAATTTTCGTATTTATGAATTTAATTTTGCAAAATTTGATCACATAATTCAAGATTAGTACTATATGAATGAATTCTTAAGTTTAACATTTCTGGAATTTAGATATGAAAATACACGAGAGTTTATAGAGAGCTGAACACTCAAAATACACAAGGTGATATGACATTGATAGTTGATTAGGCACAATTGTGAGATCGAGAGTTACTTGAGAGGATTCATAATATGGTAAGTCTTGAGTTTTACAATTTTAAATTTAACAATATTAATAAATATTGAGTGAGTGTTTCAGAGATGTAGATATAAGCATAATTAAGCTTAGATCAAACTTCATCAACTTACTTTTGATTGTTGTTTAAATTATCTTCTGTTATATTTCATAAGAAGTTTTCAGTTGTACTTTTAGTTACAACTGGTTTGCAACTGAAACATTTAAATAACAAAAACTTGAAAAATAAAATGGTATAATGATTATGGTAAATGAATGTGTTATATATTGCCAAGTGACAATAAGGAACATGGACAAACTTAGTATGGTTTGCTTGTCTAAACTAGAAGTTTGTACCCTTGTTATTCAAGTTCGAAAATCAGATATATTTTATCCTTATATCGTATTTAGTTTTAGTTGTCAAAACTTTGATCCAAGTAATGTATTTTAAATTTATCTTTTGGGGATTTCATTTTCATTTTTTTTTAAATTTCGGTGCCCTCTCAATTTGGTATCATGCAAGTGTGTCACTCATGTTACATTTAGTGTTTTGGGGCTGTAGCCCATTAAAAAAAAATAGGGCATTTTGCGTAGTAAAATAGCATTAAATTTAAAGATATAAAAGATAAATAAATAGCAAAATATTCATCTCAAATTTATCAAAATGCGATAAACTGAGTAAACATAATTAAGTATACAATAATCAAAAGTAATATCTTATACAAATTTTATCAAAAAAAACCCGAAATCAAAATCATATTAGGGAAAAAAAAAAAAGAACAAGTATGTTATTATTATTTTTTAAAGTATACATTTTCCGTCGACATTTAATATATAAAACCTAAAAAAATATAAGTTCAAACTATGGGTTTCACATATACAATTAGTTTTGTAAAAAGTAAGCAAAAAAGATGTGTATAGGGTGGTTCGAACATAGGACTATAATGAACCAAATGTTTAAACTTACAATTGTAACCATTTCTATAACAGTTTTAATTGAGAGAATTAGGCAAACAATTATACATAAGAAGAATTTCTGGAATTAAAATAAGTCGGTTTCTGGGGCTCTAAAATGGTAATCAGGGTCTGTGTTTCACGTGTTAAAACTTGTTTGGGATACCAAAACTCTGTTAATTTTTAGATTCATATTGAAAAATCACTTGTGAAGCCAACACGATTGGACCAAAGCAATACGCAATTGAGTCATTGACATGTATGAAATGAAATTGCTTACTCGTTATACATTGGAATAGGACTAGAAGCCACACTGAATCTGCAATACATTTAAAATAAGAATAAGAAAGAAAAGAACATTGACAAAATGCATAACATTGAAAATGAAAATGCAAAACATTATAAATCATAGCTGTGCTAGATGTTGGACAAGTTATCTCTTCCTTTTTATATGCATGTATTTAAATGAAATTTCTTACCCCTTATCCAATATTTTAGTTTTTGAGGCCGCATTAACCCTGCAATACATTTAAAATGAGAATAAGAAAGAAAAGAAAAGAACATTGACAAAATGCATAACATTGAAAATGAAAATGAAAATGCAAAACATTATAAATCATAGCTGTGCTAGATGTTGGACAAGTTATCTCTTCCTTTTTGTGTGTATGTATTTAAATGAAATTTCTTACCCACTATCGTAAATATTAGGTATTGACGCCATATTGACCCTGCAATACATTTAAAATGAGAATAAGAAAGAAAAGAAAAGAACATTGACAAAATGCATAACATTGAAAATGAAAATGAAAATAAAAATGCAAAACATTATAAATCATAGCTGTGCTAGATGTTGTTCCCTTATATGAAATCTTTGTTCTCCGAAAGAAAAAATTGGAACCCTTTTTTCCATTGTTGTTCATAATTAAATATTTTAACAGTAATATAATTTAACTTCAACTCTCAAATGGAAAAAAAAAAATCATCAATATAAACCAAAATCATCTTAATACAATATTCTAGTCAAATTAAAAAAATAAATTATCTCTATATAACATCTTTACTTCTATTTTTTTCTTAACAACTTTTGCAGTTTTCGACAATGATATTTACTTCACCACAATCATTTTATGTGCATTTTCCTTTCATATATATTTACACAAATGTTTTTTTTACATATATATAATTTTATTCTTTTATTTGTCGGTGTCATAGAGCCCTGAACAATTATCCGAAACCGTGAATTCCGGTGCGGCCACACTTCCAGCATCTCTTCTAAACCACCTTGAGTTGTAATCATTACGATCATTGTAAGAAAATCCAATGGACCATATATCATTAACAACTTCATTTCCTACTGTTTTTAAGAATTCTTTGCGAAACAAATGACCAAGTTAAACTGTTTATATATCTAGTAAATCCAAGTCAATAAAGGCGAATCCGTTTGCTGAGAAGCAAAGTATGTACATCAAGTAAAGGAGTGAAAGACCTATCATAGATGCAACAATATTAGGAACAAAATAATGTCTGTTTTTTAATTTATTTATAAGAAATCTGTTTGCATTAATTATCTTATTTGGGGAAGGAACTATATATGGACAATCGGGACTACAGCCTCCCATTTTCGAATTTTTTTAATGGAAAAATAGATTTTTTCTATGCATTTTGATCAAAACATTTAAATTTTAGTGTTTCAGCCCTTATTCTGTAAAATAACTTCATATAAGATATAAAAAAAAATTATATAGAAAATCAGCCCGTCCATTTCGTAATCCTGGTTCCGTCACTAATCTTAATTATTGAACTTCTACACTTTTTAAATCACTCTTAGTTAGTGCATTAGTGGTGTGTTATTGTATATATTACATAGGCGTGAATATGGGTCAAAAAAGAAACTTTAGGTATTAAACTAAAACACGAATAATAGGCTTTTGTTGGAGTACCTCGGCGCTGCTGGTAAAATCCTACCTCAAAACCATAAGCCATGACTTTACGGACATCTTCGTAGGTATAGTCCTGTGCATCAGCTATGCCACGTTTGAGCCGTGGCATGATCGGGACTACGTATGCTACCGTACATGTGTCCACTATATCTACCATTCTAACTTCACCCATCATTACATACGAATATTGTCCTTTTACCTGACCTTTTCACAAAACAAAAGTGCAAGGGGTATGATGTATTTGAAACAACAAGTAAAAGGCATAAAGCGCACCATAATAAGAGCATTTTTCAATGGTCTATCTAAGAAACTTTTATCTATTTCATGAGTCACATATTTTACTACAAAACACATATTTTACTCTTTATTCCAAACATGTACGCACATAGTTTTAAATTTGATTCCATTTCACACACATATGGTATCATTTGTTCCAAAAAGATACATTTCTTTAAAATTAGATGACTTGTTCATACTACAAAATAATGTTGATTCTGTTAGAGTCAAATCATGTTACAAATCTGTCACAAAATGACTTTTATGTCACCACAAATTCACTTTTCTGTCACAAATCCGTTGCTAATAAACTCGTCATAAAAAAAAACGTCACAAAATAATTTAAAACTATGTGTCCCACTTCCGAATTTCCCGCACCAAGGTGAAAAACAAAATGAAACTGTACCAAATTCCAGTTTACAATAACCCCAATTTTCTATGACTGGAAAATATATACATATACTCCTTTATTCTCAAATTTTCTTTTCTAAACCTCTAAAATTAGATCCAGCATGTATATTTTGGTTTTGAAAACCTGTAAATCTAACCTGAAAAATGAAAACGGAAGGTATGCATCATCAATGCTCAGATAAAGCTTTAAAAACTCTATTCAAAGCTTTAAAAAGCTTACACTTCTTATGGTTTTATCATAGTTCTTACAAAAAAAATTTAGCTAAGATTTCACTTTTTTAAAACATTGGTCTTGATAGACTAAACAGATATACCTTAATAAAAATTAAAGTTTACTCACCCACAATGCTCATATAAAGATTGGACTTCACTGGCTCGTCACAATTTAGAAACGCAACCACGAATTCATCATTAACATCTAAATCAAGATCGGAGGCAGAGGTAAATCTTTCGACATAATTTGAGTTATTCAATGAACCGTCAACTACTCGCATCATGTTTCTTCTATAATCAATTTCTTCGACTATGTATCTGAACAAAGTAAGTACGTAAAAGATGCAAAATGTCATTTTAACACATTAAGCCTCAATTCGTGTGTCAACCATATATATCCAATAAAAATTTGACATATATTGATGATGAGGAAAATCTACATTTTTAATTTTTATCAATTGTGAATGCATAAGAGTATATTCCCAAAGTGAAAAGCTGTAAAAAGAGAGATACAAAACAAAATCGAACACGTTGAAAATTAGTATCTTTTGGTAACGTCAGGGGAATAAAAGACTTGATAGGTGTTTTGGTTTAATAAATATGAATGTCAATATTTAATCAAACGATATAACGTTGAACTAGAAACTTTATTTAGCAACAGTTTACACACAATTCAGTTGATAACATGAGCATTTGCAGCAGATATTCTAAATTGATCATGTATTTTACATCATCAAACCACTTATATCTATTTTACACTACATCTAAATATATAACTTTTATAGCAGAACATCTAAATATGTATTTTACAAATTCTCTAAAACATCCATAAAACATTAATACAATAGTCACTCCTTTATACATGATTATGAAAAAAAAACGATTTTTTTTAATGATACAAATAAGTAGCATTGCATAAAATAAATAAAATGATTGTTTTTAGGTAAAAACTGAAATTAATAACTCATAAGTTATTTTGATCAATGTTAATAAGTAATAATGAATGTCATCGTCAAATTTTTAAAGAAAGACCAATAATGAAGCAATTATTGTAACCTCAAATGAAAAGAGGAGAGAGATAAGTGGACCCAACTCATACATGAATTTACAGTAAAATGCTACTTTTACCATTTTACTGTAAAAAAAGAAGAAGGTAAACTTAGCTATAGCAAAATATGGGGATATGAACAGTTTGTTCGGGCCCTGTTTTGTATCTCGTCCGTCAATTTTTTTCATAAAATGAACGACACGTACTTACACGTGACTAAATTCTATTAACTTCTTTTAATGACAAGTGTATTTTGGTCATTTATAACATAAGTCCAATAAATAAATAAAAAAAATAAAAAATAAAAAATAAAGACAAATGACAGAATAATACATTTTTCTATTTTCGGTTCATTCCAATTCTTACCAAATATAAACTTAACTTATAAAAACAGCAAAAGTTAGTCGCATACAGTCACGTGTCGTCATTTTTGTGAATGAATTGACGGATGATGTACAAAAATGAATGGATTGATATTGTACAGGGTTTTAAAATGAAAAAAATAGAATAGAGGAAATAAAAAATTAAATTTTTAATAAAATAAAAAATAGTAAAATGTTCATATCCCCAAAATATGTAGTCTTGCATACATGTCTAAAGTACCCATTGCTATACCTATTCTGCTATAGCAATATATATAGTTTGAATACCATAGCTAAACTAGCTTAAATACCTCTTTTACACATGCTGCTTCAAATGCTCTTAATAAATCATCACTTTTTAAATCAAGTCAAGAAAGTGGTGGCACAAAAGACATTTATCATAGAATACAAAATAATTATTATGCCCCCTTAATATTTTTGATTCATAACATTGAACCAATAAATTTGAGACGGAAGTAGTTTACATACTCCATCCGTTTTCAATTAACTGTCCACTATGAAAATATGGGTTATTGTATCATTGTCGGAATAAAAAATTTCAAATGTAAATCATATAGTTCAAATATTAAATTAGATGATTTAGTTTTGAAAATTTTCATTTGACAATTTTGATACATGTTATAAGCCGGACAAAATTGCACGTAATTTTGTAAATTACAATTAATTAGGAAGAGACGGAGTACAAATTAATAATTATGGATATACCTAATATGCATATTCCTGCTGTAGATGACGGCGGTGCGATTATTGTCCTCACATACCAGGTTATAAACAGTTGCATAGAATATGGATTCATTAGTCGTGGTTAGGCAGAATAATGAATTGGAAAGTGTGAAGGGGCATATAATATTAGTGAGATTCCCACATGATGAAGGGTACCCTGATTCTTGAGCTTGGGAATTATTTACAGAAAATATAATAAAAAAGAAGAAGATGATGGTGTATATGACATGTTGAGAATTGGACATAGCTAGGAACAAAGAGAGATACATAGATAGAATACAAAAGAGAGAAATGGGTTAGAATGATCCTCTGCTTTCTATGAATACACTTAGACAAATTGTATGTGCATTATAAATTGTTTTTTTTACTTCATTAAATATTAACACAATTATTATGTTAATCATCCCCATACTTTCTCATAATACACATATGTATGAGTATTATGAGAAATGGGTTAGAATGAGAATGAGACGCTATTTTATGAAGATTTTAGTCAATTTTATTTATTTATTTATTGCATTAACCCTTCATGATACGCTAAATGTTACTTTAGTAAAAATAACCACATCACCCTTTTTACAATTCTTTTCATATTTAACACAACTTATACAAAATATCAGGCTCTCTATTGCATAATTTATCACAATTGTAAATTACATTATATTTACTAATTTTATCAAATATCCTCCCTCATCTTAAACAACCTAATATATATACACATACATACACATATATATAAGTATGTAACACACTAACACCTTCATTTTTTCACCAATATATAACCTTTCGTGATCTTTTTTACACGATCAAGACATATTTTACATCTATGTATGTCATATTTAAAACCTCATATTTGTTGTTAAAATAAGGAAAAATATATGAAAATGAAAATAAGAAAGGATTAGTTTCACTTGAAAATTGTCTGTATGTATATCAACGGGGGAGAAGACAATAAAGAGGTGTTATAATATTATTAGTATCGTGAGACTCATGCTATAACTTATTTATCTACATAAATTGCACTTGATATTATATAAGTGATAATAATAATTATACTATAATTTATGCTTATAAGAGGGTATAATTTATGTTATATCGTGGTATTATCTATTATACTAATAGTATCTAGTTATAAATTATCTACTTTTATACTATACTACAAACAAAATAAAGTACGAATATTTAATAAATGCATAGTAGGTAAAGCTAGCTAATTATAACATGCATAGTAGGTGGTTCGTTTAATTTTTGGCGATTGCGTTTTTCGATCGTCTTTTCTGACGATAAGTTTTAGATCCTTCTATTCCGGTATACGTATATACAAACTCACATATATGCTATTATATAGACCGTCTCCGATATACTCACAAACAAACCAGTTTTCTTTTCCGTTTCTATACATATACCAACTCATATATATATATATACATACACAATAATATCGTTCTCCGATATGTTTTCTTTGTTTTCTGTGATTCGTTTTTTTTTTTTCTGATTCCGACAATTCATCCTTCTTCTTCTTCGGCTATATGCCATTTTACTGATAATATGGATGTTATTCCGATGATGATATAGAGTTTTCTCTGGCGATAATATAGAGGCAGTTAGTTCTCTCTCTATATCTATGTGTATATATCTTTTTCTATGTGTCAAAGTGACGCATGGAAGTTTTGATTGGTTTTGGATATCCTGAAAAATTCAATGCAGCCTGTCTTGAATTTTTCAGGCAGCAAAATGGATCCGGTTTGGATCCATTTAGTATATTTTTGGGTTCATTAATGAGTGTTATGTTTTTAATTTTAGGGTAGATATTTTTTAGTTTTAATTTTAAATTAATTTTAGGGTAGATATTTTTGGGTTCATTAACATGTGTTTGGTTTTTAGTATTTTTTAGTTTTAATTTTGAATTAATTTTAGAGTAGATATTTTTGGGTTCATTAACATGTGTTAGGTTTTTAGTATTTTTTAGTTTTAATTTTAAATTAATTTTAGGGTAGATATTTTTGAGTTCATTAACATGTGTTAGGTTTTTAGTATTTTTTAGTTTTAATTTTAGAATATATATTTTTGGGTTTATTAATATGTGTTAGTTTTTTAGTATATTACACACCCTAAATAATAATGGACTAGATTCACGATAGTGTTAATCGTTCGATGTTAATTCTAAAACATTAAAACAAAAATGTAACATACAAAAGTACATTATTTCAAAAAAAAAAAAAAAACAACCAAAATTATCCATTTTGCTGCCTGAAAAATTCAAGGCAACAAAAATGGATCCGGGATGTTGGGATAGATTTGCAGTTTGGGTTAATTACCCGTGGTTCTCAGTTTCGGTTATTGTGTTTGGGAAAAATCCAAAGAGCTCCTTGTTGAGTTTTATGGTTATTACCTAATTAGTCCTTGATGTATGGTACGAGATACAAGTTGGTTTATTTCGTTGTGGTAACTACATAATAGTCCTTATGAGTTTACTTCTTCTCCGATATGGTCCCACAGAGTTTGGAAATATTACAGTTTGGTCCAAAAGTTTGGATCTAGTGCCTAATTGGCCTTTGTTTTTGCATTTATGGCATTTTCGGTCCTTAGTGGGCATTTCTTTTGGCCCCTAGCTAGTAGCTTTTATGCCCATAGTTGACTTGCCTTTTATGGGTTTGATGTTTCGGTCGTTTGTGAACATTTTATCAGTTATTTAGCCATTTGATACTCATTGTTGGCTTGCTCGAGTGGCGTTTGTTGCCTTTTATGGTTTTGATACCGTCTTTTATAGTGTTTTAGGTTGTTTGTGACCATTTGATGCCCATTGTGGCTTGTTTGGCCCGACGTGGTCATTTGTTTTCAATTGTGGCATTTGTTTGACCATACGTGGTCGTTTCTAGCCAGTTATGACATTTATTGTCCCTATGTGGTCGTTTCTAGCCGTTGTTGCATTTTTTTTTCGTTGTTACTTTTATGTTTGTTTTTTTCCGATACACTACTTTTTCTTTTGGTGCTGTTTGTTACTCTTTAAAATTTGTTTGGTGCTATTTTATGCTATCTAATTTATGTTTTTTTATTTCGTTTTATACGCTTGGTGCTTTTTGTTGCTATCTAAGCTTTGTTTGGTGTTGGTATGATATTCTCCATTTTCCCTATTTAATTATATTTTATTATACTGATGTTTAATAGACGTTTTTTTTTCTTTTTACAATTAATTTAAATCCAAAAGTTATCATATTTAAGAGGAAAAATATTAGGTAGTAGATAATTAAGAGAGTAGAAAGATTTAAAAAGGATATCTAGGAGAGGACAAATGTTAAAAAAGAAATAAATAATTGTATTTATTAATATTAGGATCATAGCAACTTAGTAAAAATAAATTCCTCTTAAATTCTACACTAGATAATTTCATTGAATTTGCCTTTCATATATTTGGTTTTAAGAAAAAGATTATTCACCTACATACACATCAACATTATAAATTAAGAGGACCTGACTATCCTTTTCAGCGGGTCTTCTTATTAATTATGTGTACAGTGTACTTAAGTAGAGTGGTGAATACTAGAGACCATGCATTGTTTCTCTTAAATTGACTGAAAATGAAGAAGTTTTACAAGTCAACTGCGTACAACCTTGCAAGGGTCCCATTACTCCTCGGTTATGACTCTTCAGTTTACTATTCTGTAAGTATTTTTCAATTATAACTCAAACAAAATCTTAATTATAACTGAAACGCGTAACAACATTCGAAACATTATGTAAACGTATTTTTCAGAGTTGAACGAGGGAGATGAAGACGCAAAAAAGATAGCAAGAAAGCTAACTATAACAGGTCTATGGTGTATACAATGGGGTCCAATGGAGATAGCATGAAAGCTAACTATAGTAGGTCTATGGTGTATACAATGGGGTCCAATGGATAGACCTTCCATGAAAGTGGTGGAGCAAATGCTTTTATGAGATGGAGGAATAGACGAATGTTAAAAAAAAAAAAAAATTATTTCTTAATATTAGGATCATAGAAATTTAGTAAAAATAAATTCCCCTTAAATTTTACACTAGATAATTTCATTGAATTTGTCTTCATATGTTTGGCTTTAGGAAAAAGAGTATTCCCCTACATACACATCAACATTATAAAACAAGAGGACTTGACTATCCTTTTCAGCAAGTCTTCTTATTACAATTATGTGGTCAGTGTATTTGAGTAAACTGGTGAATACTAGACCATGCATTGTTTCTCTTAAATTGACTGAAACTGGGAGAAGTTTACAAGTCAACTATACGTACAACCTTGCATGGGTCCCATTACTCCTCAGTTATGACTCTTCAATTTACTATTCTTTTAGAAATTTTCAATTATAACTCAAACAAAATCTTAGTTATAACTGAAACGCGTACAACATTCGAAATATTAGGTAAACGTATTTTTCAGAGTTGGACAAAGGAGATGAAGACCAAAGAAGATAGCAAGAAAGCTAACAATAGTAGGTATACACCATAGGGTCCAATAGATAGACCTTCCATGAAAGTGGTGGAGCAAATGCTTTTATGAGATGGAGGAATAGACAAATGTTAAAAAAGAAATAAATAATTGTATTTCTTAATATTAGGATCATAGAAATTTAGTAAAAATAAATTCCCCTTAAATTTTACACTAGATAATTTCATTGAATTTGTCTTCATATGTTTGGCTTTAGGAAAAAGAGTATTCCCCTACATACACATCAACATTATAAAACAAGAGGACTTGACTATCCTTTTCAGCAAGTCTTCTTATTACAATTATGTGGTCAGTGTATTTGAGTAAACTGGTGAATACTAGACCATGCATTGTTTCTCTTAAATTGATTGAAAATGGGAGAAGTTTACAAGTCAACTATACGTACAACCTTGCATGGGTCCCATTACTCCTCAGTTATGACTCTTCAATTTACTATTCTTTCAGAATTTTTCAATTACAACTCAAACAAAATCTTAGTTATAACTGAAACGCGTACAACATTCGAAATATTAGGTAAACGTATTTTTCAGAGTTGGACAAAGGAGATGAAGACCAAAGAAGATACCAAGAAAGCTAACAATAGTAGGTCTATGGTGTATACAATGGGGTCCAATGGATAGACCTTCCATGAAAGTGGTGGAGCAAATGCTTTTATGAGATGGAGGAATAGACAAATGTTAAAAAAGAAATAAATAATTGTATTTCTTAATATTAGGATCATAGAAATTTAGTAAAAATAAATTCCCCTTAAATTTTACACTAGATAATTTCATTGAATTTGTCTTCATATGTTTGGCTTTAGGAAAAAGAGTATTCCCCTACATACACATCAACATTATAAAACAAGAGTACTTGACTATCCTTTTCAGCAAGTCTTCTTATTATAATTATGTGGTCAGTGTATTTGAGTAAACTGGTGAACACTAGACCATGCATTGTTTCTCTTAAATTGACTGAAAATGGGAGAAGTTTACAAGTCAACTATACGTACAACCTTGCATGGGTCCCATTACTCCCCAGTTATGACTCTTCAATTTACTATTCTTTCAGAAATTTTCAATTATAACTCAAACAAAATCTTAGTTATAACTGAAACGCGTACAACATTCGAAATATTAGGTAAACGTATTTTTCAGAGTTGGACAAAGGAGATGAAAGACCAAAGAAGATAGCAAGAAAGCTAACTATAGTAGGTTTATGGTGTATACAATGGGGTCCAATGGATAGACCTTCGATGAAAGTGGTGGAGCAAATGATTTTATGAGATGGAGGAATAGACAAATGTTAAAAAAGAAATAAATAATTGTATTTCTTAATATTAGGATCATAGAAATTTAGTAAAAATAAATTCCCCTTAAATTTACACTAGATAATTTCATTGAATTTGTCTTCATATGTTTGGTTTTAGGAAAAAGATTATTCTCATACATACACATCAACATTGACTTGACTATCCTTTTCAGTGAGTCTTCTTATTAATTATTAAATTGACAAGTCAATTAATTGTATTTCTTAATATTAGGATCATAGCAACTTAGTAAAAATAACTTCCCCTCAAATTTTACACTAGATAACTTCATTGAATTTGTCTTCATATATTTGGTTTTAGGAAAAAAGATTATTCCCCTACATACACATCAATATTGACTTGACTATCCTTTTCAATGAGTTTTCTTATTAATTATTAAATTGACAAGACAATTATGTACAACCTTGCATGGGTCTCATTAATTATGGGGTGAATTTGGAGTAAAATTAACTTTGTTAGACCGGTTATAAAAAAAGAATTTGAACCAAAAAAACATGTTGCATCATCATTATCCTTTTAACCATTTCATTCCAATAATTAAGGAACCAGAGATGGGGGAATGGACATCTGGTGTGGTGATGATGGAAAATTATTACATTTTATTATATATTAATTAGCTATATTAACATTATAATGTACTTTTTTTTGATTATTTTGTTCATATATTATCTTTACATTTTCTTTTGCAGTAAATAGTCTTTTTGTTATTTTGTAATTTTATATCATTTGTTTACTTTTTATACTATTTAATATGAGTTTTTTTTCCAACATATGTATCCATTAAAAATAACATGTTTAGCTCATTATTTATATTTAGTTCTAATTCTAAGAACCACACAAAAGCTTATTAGTTTTTGTTTTTGTTTTGAAGGGAAATATAATGTTTTAGTAAGTTCATAAGTTTTCAATGGTATAATAGTAAAACAACATAAAAAATGGCTCATGACGCGCACATGTTAACTCTCAATCCGTTTTGTGGACGGAATGATACGAGAAGAAAACATTGCAATAGTTGAAGGTACTAAATAAAAAAGTTAAAGATTATGGTATAAAAACGAAAACAAACTATAGTTAATGGTATTAAAGTATAATTAACTCCTCTAAACACGCCCTGTTGCAAGCCGGAGAAACTCATCAATTTAAAATAACGGACATTACCCTCCTTGCCCTCAAGAAAATAATTGTCAAGGAAAAAAAATGTGTTTAAAACTTGCCAAAGAAATATTCCATGAAATCCATTTTATATGTGAGTTTTGGGTAGGGCTTCAAATGAACCGAACGCATGAATATATCGTGTTTGGTTCTAATATAGCGGTTCGTGTTCGCTCATTAAATAAATGAATCGAACATGAAGAGAAATCTAACGATGGTTAAGTAAACAAACCGAACATGAACACTACAACGTTCGTTAAGAATTGTTAAGAGCTCGGTTCGCTAAAAAATTGAAAAATAAGTTAGATTCATTTCTATGACATGAATGCTAGAAGACAAGAAAATTCGGAATACCACAATCATTTTGCACATGATCCATGTTTACAAAGAAGCAACGTAAGGATAACGAGTGCTCCAACCGCTTGGCGGGCGGCAGGAGCAGTGGGCAAGTGTTTGGTAAGCTAACAACCCAATGAACTGGGCTAGGCATCATTTAGATACTGAGCAAATACAAACTAAAAAAACTTAACATATGGTTAGCTACGTATGCATTTTAACAGTAGTTCCAAAATGACTAAAACATCCTAAAAAAATACCTAATAGAGTATCACATACACACTCACATGCAAGTGCTCTTAGAAGAAGAGAAAATCAGATAGAAACTAATAGCAATGGCAGTGACCATGGCAGCCATCACTTTATCTCTCATGTTCTGCCTTATCTCGGCCGGACGGGAGCCTTGCTTATGACAGTGCGATGGCAATCCCATCATCCAATACCCGTTCTCTCTCCTAAAGCCGCCATGTCCATACTCCTTGGCCTTCATGCTCGTCTGTTCGGACAATAACACCACCATTATTGAGCTCCCAAACTCGGTAATGTTAATTCTTTGGTATTTTGAAAGGAGAAAAATGATTAAAATGCTAATTTGGAAGGTTGATTATTAATCTAAAAAATAGATTGATTATTAAAATAGGTTGATTATGAAAATTTAAGAATCAATCTCAACTCAACCCGCCCCAATCCGTAATTTATTTTGCGGATTGAGTTGAGGTTTTAATTGTAACGGGTTGGGTTGAGTTGACATTTAAATTTTATCACCCTGCATCAATGCGTCTCGTAATTTATTTTACGGATTAGATTACGATTGAAATCAATCTAAACGTAATACATCCGGTGCACATCCCTAGGTGCTTCTCTCTTTATCCATACTCCATACTGTGTCCCCACTGTTTCTCATTTCCATTTACTCATGTGTAAACTATTCAACATTTTTATTTAAAAGAAAAAAAAAACTTTTCAACATTTCTTCCACTCCCTCTCTCACCGTGTATATTGCATTTTATTTATATTTATTTTAATTTGATTTTCTCCATATTTATATTCTCTAGTGTTATTAATTTTATTTAGTTTGGTTTTCTATATTTCTATTCTTTATTGATGCTTTTTTCTTTTTCTTAATTTATTATTTTTTTCTTTGATGCTTTTACTTTTACTAATCATTTATTTATTTTCGATACTCTAGTTTTTCTTTTGATGCTCTTTGTTACTCTTTAAAATATCTTTAGTGTTATTTTATGCTAGCTTTTGATTGGTGTTATGAGGTTTAACCTTTTAATTTGTTGTTTGATGGTCGTAGTTTCCCTTTGATTCTCTATATATGTTTTATTTTATTGAGTTTTAGATATTATTGAGTATTTTTATATTATTGTTGACTATCGTTTTCATCGGGTCTTCTCAAGTATGTGGATGCAATGCACTGTGGAATTGAGTCAATTGCGCATGGGTCCCATTAAATTAATTGGGGTGAATTTGGAGTAAAATTAATGTAATTTAGACCACTTGCATCAATTTGTGAAAATCACAATTAAAAATATTTTCACTATTCGCTTCTTATTTTATTATCGTGAGAGAAATTAAGATAAAATTTGTATTTTTGTCCTGGTGTTGGGAATAATGTTAAGAGTAATGAACATAGCAAAAATCACATTGTTTCCTCAAGAAATTTAAAACAAAAAACATGTTGCATCAATAATCATTAACCATCTCTATGTTAACTTTCTTACAAACTTCCCTTAAATATAGAAAGCATAAACTCTATGTATAAAATATAAACTAAATTAAATAGGGATATATATATAGAAGAGAAAGATTTTGCTTTCATTATAAATAATGATGGAGAGAGAATATGTTAATAAAATAATTGATTGTTATGATAAGGATGTTAAAATAGTGAAGTTGATACTGATATATAATTAAATTGTTAACCTAAATATGCAAGTTAAAAGAAACGTATATGATATTTACTGTGGTTTCTCTAGAATATTAAGCAATATAAATAGCAGTATATACGAGCTAATTTTTCCTTTTTTTTCATAATCAATAAAATTATATTAAGAAATAAGATGTAAGACAAATGGGCAACAAGTAGTGCCACTAGCATTTTATAAATTTAAACACCACTCATCTTAAACGTTAAATCGATATGCACAACCGTCATGAGATTATTATACATTACTCTTTCAACTCTCTTGAAAAGCGCCACATCGTCTGATACTATTCAATAAGTTCTATTTTATATGTGGGTTTTGGTTAGGACACTAGGGCTTCAAACCCATGAATATATCGTGTTCAGTTTCTAACATGGTTGTTCGTGTTCGCTCATTAAATAAATGAATAGAACATGAAGAGAAATTAACGATGGTTAAGTAAATAAACCGAACATGAACACTACAATGTTCGTTAAGAGCTTGGTTAGTTAAAAATCTAAAAAATAAGTTAAATTCATTTGTATTATATATTATGAATAGATAAATAATAAAGTATAATAAAAATGCTACGAGACGAGAAAATCCTGAATACCACATTCATTTTCGCATAGCGGGTCGCACGAATAGCGGGCAAGTTCTTGGTAGGTCAATAATCCAGTGAACTGGGCTAGGCATCATTTACATACTGAGTAAATACGTACTAAAAAAATTTAACACATGTTTAGCAACATATGAATTTCAAATGCATTTTTATATTTCCAAATTGATTAAAACATCCTAAGGATAATAATTCATAAGGCCGAGAATCGTTTAATATATACCATAGTCCACTATTACTTGTATTACAAAATGACAAGTCTAAAGTTCAACAATATAATAAGAAGTTGGGGAAGAGAAAATCAGATAGAAACTAATGGCAATGGCCACTGTCATGGCAGCCTTCACACTCTCTCTCATGTTCTCCCTCATCTCGGCCAAAAAGGTATCGGAGCTTTGCTTACAACAGCCAAAAGCTTGCTCACCTAGCAATGGCAATCCCGTCATCCAATTCCCGTTCTCTCTCCGAAAGCATTGTGCATACTCCCCGGCCTTCATCCTCACCTGTTCAGACAATAACACCACCGTTATTGAGCTCCCAAACTCCGTAAAGTTTACTTAATGTTATACTGATATTTTGGTGTCTTGATAGGAGAAATGATTTAAGCATGGAATTCTGAAATGTTGATTCATTAATATATACACATATATATATATATATATATATATAATAGTTTTATTTTAAAGATGGATCTTAAATCTTAAGTCTAGTGTGTGAATTTCACTCACAGGCTCTGAGCCAATAAAAAATCTCATTTCTAGGGCGTGGTCCGGACTTCTTGATAATTCTTTATAACCTGCGCATGAACAGCTAAGATCAAGGGAAACTTGTTCTTTTGACCACCGTTTAACCTTTTTCGCCGGATGGAGCTGTGAGAACGTTAAATCTCTAGGGTTTAGATAATAAGTATAAAGTGTGTTGAATGTCAGTAGGGTTAATAATAACCGATAATTAAGTATATGTCTGAGTTCATGATCTTTTTCTTGGATTATGAGCCCCTTATATAAGTAGTGGAGACGATGTAGGGCGTATCTTTCATGATTGGTATGATATTACCAATCATATCTTCTTTATATCTTCGTGTATCGCTAATGTCATATTGAGATATATTCTACTATATCTCATGTATCTTTCCACCGACTTGCCTATCACGAATGGGTGACGTAAATTCTGCTCGCTAACGAGTGGAGCTCTTATGTGGACCATGTCTCTTTTATTAGCTTTCGAATGCGTTGTTCTCGTAGATTTATCCCTTCAGATAGTCGAATATCACCTGACGACGATGCCGTGACGTGGGCTACTCGCCTATTTTCTAGTCTCGCTGAGGGATATACTTTCTTTTGTGTTTAACAAATATATCTTTAAAAGTTTGATCTGATTTTTATAAGATATGTCTGTATAGATTTGGTGTTTTCTTTCCTTCATGTGATATCTGATTGCTTATCTAAATATATGAGTATCTTTTAGAGGTTATCTCGCTGATAAGGTCCTCAGCGAGGGAAGCGGGTTCAGAACCCTATATACTCCCCTCGATGGGGCCATTAAATACTCATCAACTTCGTCTTCACTGCTAGCAACAGTATTCAACCTACAATAAAATGTTGGGATATCAGCATGCATCTTTTAGTGACACTTGACTCTAACCGTGTCGGTTGCTATCTCGATATTTTTATATAGTGTATGCTATAATTGATGTTGAATGTTATGCTTTTTTTTTATGAACACAATAGATCTCTAAGTACTGTAAAAAGCCAGATTTTCGTAGAAAAATACCGTGGTGAGAAAGAAATCTATCACTCACTACGTAGATATATGAGTAGCTAATGGTATATAAGATATGAGTAGGGATGACAATTTTTCGGGTTTTGACGGGTCGGGTAAAAGTGCAAATTTATTTGGGTCGGGTCTGACCGGGTCAAATTGGATAAAAGTGCAAATTTAGACAACTTAATACTCTATCATTTCTCTCTTTCCTCTCTCTCCTTGCTATATATTAATTTCTATGTTTCTCCTGTAGTAATGGTATGTAATACATATACATACGTTTAAGTGATTTTCTAAATAAATATTGTATACATTAATTAATTATATTTATGTTAAATGTTAATATGTAATTAATGACTTTAGTGATACATTATCGTCATTATTTTTAGAACAATTTACGGGAAACAAATATCATATCAATCATATACATTTATATTACATTTTTACATATATTAATGTTTTAATTGACGAAATTAACGATACCAAATTAATTCAATAAACATGTAAATGTCAAAAATAAGATTGCAAAATTTAAATCACTAAATTAATATGAAAGGGTATTTAATATCACATTAGGATTTATATATTATCTTTATAAATCAAATGATTTTTACTTTATCATATGGATTTTTAACAAATTCTCTTCCAAATTTAGACATTTATGAGATTTATTTTTCAAAAGGAAATAAAAGGTTATAAAAAACGGGTCAAATGAGTCGGTCGGGTCAAATGGATAAAAGTTCAACTTTGTACGTGGGTCGGGTCGGATCGGGTTTTGAATGATCCGGCCCAATTGTCATCCCTGGCTATGAGTATCTACTTCTTATCACCAAAATGTTTTAAAACCGTGCGACCCAAGAAGTCAGTATGAAATTGGATCAAAGCAGACAATATTAGTGGTATAAATCAGATTGTGCCGTTTCGATCGGAGGACTGAGTCGTTACAATTGGTATCAGAACCGCTATCTAGCCGATGTCGGGAGTAACAGGAGTAAGTGAACTCCGGAAGGACGGCGTGCCCGACGAGTTTGTTGTGGGGAAGAGTGGAAGAGTATATATCATCTTTCTTATCATCTCGAAATTTGGCCAAAACAGATAATATTAATGATAAAAAGCAGATGATAACAGTTTGGTCGGATGACTGAGTCGTTACAATTAGATAAGATACAAAGTTAATATATACTATATTTTTCTTTCTATTTCTAGTTCAAGAATTAAAAGATACTGGGTCACGTTAAATAAGTTTTAAAGTGTATTGCTTTAAAAGACTTCATCATGAAACATTTTGCAATAGAACAAGAAAGACAGAAACAGCATGATACCCCGTATAAAACATGTGTAGATCTAATTAACTTAAGAGAAGGGGAGATGGGGATTTGAAGATTGCATATTAGTAATTTTTGTTTTTATTTTATAAAGAATGTTTTTTCTTTTAAAGTTTCATTTTAGTTTAAATTTACAGGTGAAACTAACAGTAGAAAATATCGATTACCAACAGTGGACTATGCAAATACACGATCCAACTTGTTTGCTCAAACACTTCGCACGTCTCAACCTGTCGAACACCCCCTACGCAATAAAATCATATGTTAATCCAAGCATAGCCTTTTTCAGTTGCAAGATTAATATGACATATTATAAACCCCTTTCATCAACATGCTTCGGAAGGGACAACGTGTACGGGTTCTTTTCGGAGGATTCTGTATATAGATTCCAAGGTGGGTCTTGCAAGAAGATGTATACCAACTATTCCATTCCATCTGAGATACTTTACGAACCTTTTAAGCTAACTCTGAGTTGGTCTGTACCTGATAATAGTTTCATATACACCGGCATCCCAACATCACATACCACAGGTGCAAAGATATTAAAAAGTTATCATTTTGTTTGGCAATACTTACAAACATTGCACATGACCATCAATGAACATTTAGGACTTTTATCAAAAGAGAACCTTACATTTATATGATGATTTCTATTGCAGATCTGCTACGCGGCTTGTTCCTTCTTATCGCAATCATCATTGCTGCTTACTGTATTATCATGACAATAAAAAATAGGAAAGACGATGAAAAAAAAATTGAGAAGTTTTTGATAGATTATAGAGCTTTCAAGCAGGCCCGATACACCTATGCCGATATCAGAAAAATCACCTCAAAGTTCAAATACAAGATTGGCCAGGGGGGTTACGGAACAGTTTACAAAGGAAAACTCTCCAACAAAGTCTATGTTGCGGTGAAAATACTCAACAACGTTAAGGCAAATGGCGACGACTTCATCAACGAAGTGAAAACAATAGGTCGAATTCACCACATAAATGTTGTACGTTTAGTAGGTTTCTGTTCCGATGGGTTCAAAAGAGCTCTTGTTTACGAGTTTTTACCAAACCATTCTCTTGACAAATACATCTCATGCGATAAGGACAAGCAAGCCCTAGGGTGGGCGAGGCTCGAAAGTATCGCTATTGGTGTAGCCAAAGGGATCGAGTACCTTCACCAAGGATGTGATCAACGGATCCTTCACTTTGACATTAAACCAAATAATATTTTGCTGGACCAAAATTTCCATCCAAAGATAGCTGATTTTGGACTAGCAAAGCTCTGCTCAAAAGATCAGAGTGCAGTGTCGATGACTGTGGCTAGAGGGACGATAGGATACATCGCGCCGGAAGTTTTTTCACGCAATTTTGGACACGTGTCATACAAATCCGACGTGTATAGCTTTGGGATGTTATTGTTGGAAATGGTAGGGGTGAGGAACAAAAAGAACGTAGTAGAGAAAAGCACGAGCGAGGTTTACTTTCCGGAATGGATTTATAGTCGAATAGATCATGGAGAAGAGCTAGGGATCGAGTTGGACGAGGGAGATGAAGACGCAAAGAAGATAACAAGAAAGCTAACGATAGTAGGTCTATGGTGTATACAATGGGGTCCAATGGATAGACCTTCGATGAAAGTGGTGGAGCAAATGCTTGAAGGTGATGGAAGTGCTTTGGTTGTGCCACCAAACTCATTTGCAGCAAAACAACCATCAATAATGGAATCATTTATGGGTGAATCATCATCATCATACACCCAATCATTAGATGTTATTGTTGAATGTGAGTAAAAATATATATTCAATTAGATATACTATGTGCTTATAGAGTGTTTTAGTATGTGGATTTGTAAGAAATTAACTTGTTATAGTAGAAAAATATGTGCTGGGAGTGGAATGCTATTAGAGTTACATATGTTGTCCTAAATTGGCTAATGTTATTCACTAGTGCATCCATTCCGTTTATTTTGAGGGTTTCATATTATTTAACTATACAATATGGATTTTGAGGGTTTCATATTATTCCATAGTGGAATAATTAAAAAGACCCGCTTGAATATAATAGTCAACAAAGGAACGAACATAAAAAAATGTTAAATTTATAATGCTGGAGTGCATAAATTATGTAGTAATTATCTTGTTCATAAAGGGCAGATGGATGTATGAAGACAAATTCAAATTTATTTAACACCAACACTACAAGAAATATGACAGATAGCAACACCGAAAAATAATGAGCCAATTTCTGTTGCTGATTAGCAACAGAATACAAATAAAACAGCAACATAAATTGTAAGAAATATTTAGCAACAAAAACACCAACTTTTTAGCAACTTAAATTTAGTAATACCGTAATTTGTTGCTAAAAAAGTTGCCAACTTTTTCCGGTAAAATCAGCAACAAAACTACAAACAATATGGCCTCTCCATAAAATTAGCAACATAAAAATATGTTACTATAATTAAATGTTTATTTTCAATTACAAATATCAACGGACTTGTATCAGGTTTTAGGAACATAAATTTATTGGAGTTAAAATTGTGATATATTACTAGTAGATTTTTTCATACAATAAATTTTCAATAAGCAATAATCCATAGTAAGGCTTGAAAGATATTTCTTTACCTATATTTAACAAAGTATCAAATCTTATTAAAGTATATAGGTCTCCTTTTTCTTTTTCTTTTTACATCAAATATTTGATAATTAATTACACAACATGTACAATAAAATTTGGAGTTGTACAAAATATATCGGTGGCAATTTAAGTAATTTCTTGTCTTAGATTAAATTTAATTGAAATTTTGGAAGTGACTAATTGGGCTTTTTTTTTCGTTTAAGAATTTTTTTAAGATGTTTTGATTTGATGTTGGGATCGCTTATTTCATAAATCCGAGCACTCTCCAAATCCGATCCAAATTATCGAGTCTGCAAATCCCCACCAAACCAAATTGATATGTTGGTTTGGATTGCAACTACGAGTGGTTTGATTCAGATTCAAAAGAAATATTCGATATGTTCTTATTGGATTGCATTAGATTTGAGGATAATCCGTTAAAATCCGGACCGTTTACACCCATATTGTTATTTCTTTATATTCGTGATTTTTTTAGACTATATGTAATGTATGTAGTAGGTATAATAATTATTTTTATTGATTTTGATATCAAATGAAATCTAGTTTTAGGTATGAAACTATATTTGGAAGTTAGTGTAAATTGGTGATTTTTATTGGGTTTTTGTTGTTAGTATTGGATATATACATGGGCCAATTGGTAAACATTTAAAATTTTGAAAGCAAAATAGATTGTAAAAGATTTAGTCTAGTTACAAACACTAAGAACTATACAAGATATATCTCAAATCTCAATCTCAAGAGAGAGAGAGATGCGACGCCACCGCTCAACTATATATTAGAGAAAATTAAGTATTGGTCCACGAAAACAAAAGTATTTAAGGATTGGTCCCGCTATAAAATTCATTTAAGGATTGGTCCATTATTTATGAAACTAATTAAGAATTGGTCCATTTCTCCTAATTAACAAATAAAAATAAAAAAAATCAGAAAAAATAAAAAAATTTCAGAAAATAAAAATGCAAAAATGAAAAAAAAAAATATATGAAAAAAAAATAATAATAATAAAAGAGGCAAAACCCCGAAAAAACACGATTTTTTTTTTTTAAAAATCTCAAAAAATCAAAAAAAAATCCCAAAAAATCAACAAAAATCTAAAATTAACAAAAATCCGAAAACGCAAAAAAAAACAGTTCAGACTGTTTTTAAAATAGTTCAGACTGTTTTTAAAATGACTTAAAAATAGTTCAGACTGTTTTTAAAAAAAACAGTTCAGACTGTTTTAAAAAAAACAGTTCAGAATGTTTTTTTAAAAAAAAGTTCAGACTGTTTTTTAAAAAAAACAGTTCAGACTGTTTTAAAAAAAAAAACAGTTCGGACTGTTTTTAAAAAAAAAAAAATAAAAACAGTTCGGACTGTTTTAAAAAAAAAAAACAGTTCGGACTGTTTTAAAAAAAAAACAGTTCGGACTGTTTTAAAAAAAAACAGTTCGGACTGTTTTTAAAAAAAAACAGTTCGGACAGTTTTAAAAAAAAAAACAGTTCGGACTGTTTTAAAAAAAAAACAGTTCGGACTGTTTTAAAAAAAAAACAGTTCGGACTGTTTTAAAAAAAAAACAGTTCGGACTGTTTTTAAAAAAAAAAGTCCGGACTGTTTTAAAAAAAAAACAGTCGACAGTCCGGACTGTTTTAAAAAAAAAACAGTCCGGACTGTTTTTAAAATAGTTCAGACTGTTTTTCAAATGACTTAAAAATAGTTCAGACTGTTTTAAAAAAAAACAGTTCAGACTGTTTTTAAAAAAAAAAAGTTCGGACTGTTTTAAAAAAAAACAGTTCGGACTGTTTTTAAAAAAAACAGTTCGGACTGTTTTTAAAAAAAACAGTTCGGACTGTTTTTAAAAAAAACAGTTCGGACTGTTTTTAAAAAAAAAAGTTCGGACTGTTTTAAAAAAAAAACAGTTCGGACTGTTTAAAAAAAAACAGTTCGGACTGTTTTTAAAAAAAAAACAGTTCGGACTGTTTAAAAAAAAAACAGTTCGGACTGTTTAAAAAAAAAACAGTTCGGAACTGTTTTAAAAAAAAAAACAGTCCGGACTGTTTTAAAAAAAAAACAGTCCGGACTGTTTTAAAAAAAAAACAGTCCGGACTGTTTAAAAAAAAACAGTCCGGACTGTTTAAAAAAAAAAAACAGTTCGGACTGTTTTTAAAATGACTTAAAAAAGTTCAGACTGTTTTTGGTTCAGACTGTTTTTAAAATGACTTAAAATAGTTCAGACTGTTTTTTTTTTTTACCAGAAGAGGACTATAGAAGTACACCACCCAACCTGTTTTCTCAAATACTTCGCAAGTCTCGACTTGCCGAACACCCCCTACACAATAGAATCAAGTAGATATGTTTATCCAAGTATAAGCTTTTTCAGTTGCGACATAATTAATATGGCAGATTATGAGCCCCTTTCATCAACATGCTTCGGAAGGGGCAACGTGTACGCGATCAGTTCGAATCTATATGGATTACGATATGGGTCTTGCAAGAAGATGTATACCACCTATTACAAACCTTTTAAGCTAACACTGAGTTGGTCTGTACCTGATAATAATTTCATATACACCGGCATCCCAACATCACATACCACAGGTGCAAAGATATTAAAAAATTATCATTTTGTTTGGCAATACTTACAAACATTGCACATGACCATCAACGAACATTTAGGACTTTTATCAAAAGAGAACCTTACATTTATATGATGATTTCTATTGCAGATCTGCTACGCGGCTTGGTTGTTCTTATCGCAATCATCATTGCTGCTTACTGTATTATCATGACAATAAAAAATAAGAAAGACGATGAGAAAAAAATTGAGAAGTTTTTGATAGATTATAGAGCTTTCAAGCAGGCCCGATACACCTATGCCGATATCAGAAAAATCACCTCAAAGTTCAAGTACAAGATTGGCCAGGGGGGTTACGGAACAGTTTACAAAGGAAAACTCTCCAACAAAGTCTATGTTGCGGTGAAAATACTCAACAATGTTAAGGCAAATGGCGACGACTTCATCAACGAAGTGAAAACAATAGGTCGAATTCACCACATAAATGTTGTACGTTTAGTAGGTTTCTGTTCCGATGGGTTCAAAAGAGCTCTTGTTTACGAGTTTTTACCAAACCATTCTCTTGACAAATACATCTCATGCGATAAGGACAAGCAAGCCCTAGGGTGGGCGAGGCTCGAAAGTATCGCTATTGGTGTAGCCAAAGGGATCGAGTACCTTCACCAAGGATGTGAGCAACGGATCCTTCACTTTGACATTAAACCAAATAATATTTTATTGGACCAAAACTTCCATCCAAAGATAGCCGATTTTGGATTAGCAAAGCTTTGCTCAAAGGATCAGAGTGCAGTGTCGATGACTGTAGCCAGGGGAACTGTGGGATACATCGCGCCCGAAGTCTTTTCACGCAATTTTGGACATGTGTCTTACAAATCCGACGTGTATAGCTTTGGGATGTTATTGTTGGAAATGGTAGGGGTAAGGAACAAAAACAATGTCGTGGAGAAAAGCACGAGCGAGGTTTATTTTCCGGAATGGATTTATAATCGAATAGATCATGGAGAAGAGCTAGGGATCGAGTTGGACGAGGGAGATGAAGACGCAAAGAAGATAACAAGAAAGCTAACGATAGTAGGTCTATGGTGTATACAATGGGGTCCAATGGATAGACCTTCGATGAAAGTGGTGGAGCAAATGCTTGAAGGTGATGGAAGTGCTTTGGTTGTGCCACCAAACTCATTTGCAGCAAAACAACCATCAATAATGGAATCATTTATGGGTGAATCATCATCATCATACACCCAATCATTAGATGTTATTGTTGAATGTGAGTAAAAATATATATTCAATTAGATATACTATGTGCTTATAGAGTGTTTTAGTATGTGGATTTGTAAGAAATTAACTTGTTATAATAGAAAAATATGTGCTGGGAGTGGAATGCTATTAGAGTTATGTTGTCCTAAATTGTTAACATATCGATTAAATTTGTGGTCTATAAATGAGTTTCTCTTCATCCTATATGATCGGGACATTTTAGTGAGATTGGATGAACCCTTATTTGATATCAGGGCGTGTCGTCGAAGTTGACGCTCACCTCCATCTATTTAAATATATTCACTCGTTGAGTCTTTGAAATATTGGGCCACAATTAATATAATAGTGTTGAGTTATTATATTGTCTCACATCCATATATCGGTTAACATGTTGTTTAATAAATGATTTTTTTTCATTAATAGAGATCTTAGTGGGGTCGATTGTACTGTTACAACTGTCGCTACGGTATAAACTGCCCCCATACTTTGAACTCCAAATGTAAATGCATTGTAATTTTCACAATGGGTTTAGGCAATAGGTAAATCCACTAAACAAAACAAATCCCAAGAGGCCCAAGACACATATTTAGTCGAATAAATAGCTGCATTTCACGTTGAAATCGTTGAACGTCTTGGGTTGATTTGCACTCACGCCAGCCGCGTGCCATTAGGCCCATTACCGTTGCCTAGCCAAAACTCACGATACTCATTTACACCCTCGTTAACGATCGGATAATGAGAATTAGTCTTGGGGGGCATCTCCAATGCTTCAATACTCCCTTCAAGCATCTCAACAACTCTGTTCATTGAAGGACGGTTACTCGGATTAGTTTTTATACACCACAAAGCCACAAGTATCAATTTTCTCACCATTTCCCTTTCCCTCTTGCTAACAGTCTCTCCCATTTCGATTTCAATTCCGTTTACTAATTGGTCGTGCACCCATGAAGGAAAATATACTTGGCTAATGTTATTCACTAGTGCATCCATGTTGCGCCTCTTACCCGCAATTTCCATCAACAACATACCTGTTAGAGAATGACAAAAATGATTAAACAGTTGCCCTTATAACTTGATGTTCGAGTTCTAGTAAAATTTGTAACTTAACTTCCCCCCCTATTAACATTACAAATGAAATTTTCATTCCATTAGGGTACATAAGGAAGTTATATAACAAAAGAACATGTCTCATGTATCCCGAAAATTGGCTTTGTTTAGAACTAATATTCCGATGTATAGAAAACTGTAAAAAAAATTTAAAAAATTGTCAACACAACAATTTCGAACCATACCATAAGTGTAAACGTCTGCTTTATACGAAACCCCTCCGATGATTTTATAAAATAGTCCGGGAGCCATATAACCCATCGTTCCTCGTGCTGCAGTGAGGGTAACAATGCTATCGTCGGTGGGATACAATTTCGCTTGCCCGAAATCCGACACATTTGGGGTGAAGCTCTCGTCTAGTAGAATGTTACGAGGCTTGATATGAAAATGCAAAATTTTCATATCACAACCTCTATGCAAATACTCTATTCCCCGTGCCACCCCTACGGAAATCGTGTACAACTTTTCGCAACTTAGGGAAAAGTCGCCTTCTTATGAGAAAACATATTTTTCGAGGGACCCATTGGGCATGAAGTCATATACTAGAGCGCGTCTAGATCTCTCCACACAATATCCAACTAATCTCACCACATTGAAATGATGAATGGTACCGATTGTAGCAATTTCGTTAATGAACTCTTGGCCATTGGCATTAGGCCTTTTCAATAGTTTCACTGCAACGATTTGACCACATTTGAGCCATATCCCCCTTCTCCCAACTTTTCGGTGAAACCTTTCGTAATCCTTCTAATGTCGGTGTAATTAAGAGTACCTTATGGGCAAAAGATTGTTGTTGTAAAATCTCATATTTTATTTATATTTTATATTTTCTGTTAGTTGTTATAATATCTTTTTCTTAGGACTATTTGGATATTTTGGTTACATAAAGTTCGTTTAGTAATTAGAAATGAGTTGGATATCAACTCGTAATAATAAAGCTGTAATTAAGATACAGTAAAGTGGATGTTACGTTCTTTGTATCATATTCTTTGTATCATAATTGCACTGCTCAGAATAAAGTTTACCAACCTATTTTATATATAGACGTGTGATACCATAAGTCTTTCAGAATAAAATTAAACTCCATTGGCTTATCTTATCGTCATTCGTTCGGTAATTATGTGAGTAGTTTTATAAAGTATCTTGTTGTATATATTTTTAACAAGTATTACATGCTCGCTATTATTATTTTTAAGTATCATCCATATATGTATGTATTGATTTTGTTTATCATTGCAAGAAAGAAAGAAATGAGTTTATTTCGGGGAGTTACGAAAATAAATGACTTTATTTCGTGAAGGTCCGAAAAAAGTAGTTTATTTCGGGAAGGTCCGACAAGAGTATTTTATTTTGGTGAGTCCGACAAGAAAGTAGTTTATTTCGGGGAGTCCGAAAATAGTAGTTTATTTTGGGAAATCCAAAAAGAAAGAATAAAATAATTCATATACAGTAAAACCTCTATAAATTAATATAGTTGGGACCATAGAAATTTATTAATTTAGAGAGGTATTAATTAATAGATAAATTTAGTATATATTAATTTAAATAGGTTTTTTATTGATTAAATAAATATACTCGTTAGTAAAGTCTAATACACTGCTTCAATTACTAATATATAAATTTTGATGCATCTTAAACCACCGTGTATGAAACTAAGAAAAGTCATTAATACATTAAACTAGCCATGAGCTTCAAGTAGATTTAAATTTTAAAGGGAATCAAATGAATATAGAGTCATATTTCACTAAATCGTTCTGGTAATGCTTGTCATTTTGAACAATTATTAATTTATGATTTTGCGGGCCCAAATATTTATATAAGATTTTCCAAAATTTTATTATCTTATTAATTTATTGAAATTAGTCATTTTTTACATTGGCCCAAGTCGGGACCGGAGAAAAATATTATTTTAGAGAGATTATTAATTTACCGAGTATTAATTTAAAGAGGTTCTACTGTATACTAATTTAATGATTTTTAAGATTTAATTTTTCAAAATATTGAAAATGATTATAAGAAAGTTAGAAATATTATCTTTATGTTGTAAGATATTATTGGACTATTGGGCCTTACTCATAGTGGATCTAAATTGGGCTTTCTATCTTATATAACCCTAACCTCTAGTATATAAAGAAGGTTAGGGTCCCCTTGTATTCATACATTATGATTAATAAAGACCTACTGTTCTCCCTTCTCTCTACTTCTGTCTCCCTAAATACCTAGCTAATAGTTGTATTACAACACGTTATCAGCACGACTCTCGGAGATTGAAGTACGAATTATAGATTCAATAAACCTTGAGGTTTATCCGGATTTTTTATTAGGATTTTGCTATATCGACCTTCACCAACATACCGTGCGTAAGGTACCGATTTTCAAAACTCATATAACTAGCCTCGTATGTTCGTGTTACTACGGCTACATGCTATATTTTGTTTAGGATTAATTTGCATATTGTATGTGATTTAATTCTGTTAATTAAATAATATTAACACGAACAAGTTGTATGCATATAAGGTCTATATGGTTACTGAAGTACTATATATAAAATCCAGTGTTTATGAAATCCAGTGTTTATTTCATACTAGTTGTATGGAATCCAGTGTTTATTTCACCAGGCTACTATTAGTTAATGCATGTTTGTACTAATACTGTACTAAATTTACTAAAAGTATTACAGCCGCATGTTTGTACTAAATTTACTATCATGTGTATATATTTTAATGCATGTTTGTATGTTACTGTATGTTACTGTATATTTGTACTGTGATCTGCATAGGCCACAATGTGACCTTGTTTAAAAGCTTATGTATAAACATAAACATGACCTATGTTATAATTTTGTTTATTAAACATACTAATATGCATCTGTCAGATTAAATCTGTAACAAACTGAAACTTGTCTGAAATTCTGGACTGTATATGTAATAATGCTGTAAATAGATATATAGTTTGTTGTATTTACATGCATGGTCCTGTAGTATAATACTTATATAAAAACAGTACATATGGTTGATAAGTTATAATATTTGGAAAATATACACACACATGCATATATATCTTTTTATTAAAAGGCAAGTGAATAAAAATTGCATGTTAATTGATTAAATTGATTTGATTTGATATGTTAGAATCTTCATGGATTGATTGATAATCTTAAATTAATTTGATTTGATATGTTAGAATCTTCATGGATTGATTGATAATCTTAAATTGATTTGATTTGATATGTTAGAATCTTTATGGATTGAATGATAATCTTAAATTGATTTGTTTATAACACCAAATCTACTGCATGATTAGATAGATCCTAAAATATATTTACTGCATGTTTATATATATATGTGGTTAATCTAGATATATATTGTCTATGCTGTTAATATTATTGCCATATATAAAATACGAAAATCGTATATATTCACATTTAAGTTGAAAAAATTATGAATCTTCCCCAAATAGGCTCACCTATTTGGATACGATGTCTAGGAAAGATATAGGCGGAAGTCGATATCCTAATGAGGTCGGGTTTTAAGTGGCATTCGTGCCCTCCACCCTCACCGTCTTTCCTGGTCGTTTTTCAAGTAGAGCTACCGAAAGGGGTTGACTAAATAATAATTTCCCCGAGTGTGTTTATATAGTGACGTATGTTTCGCCGAATTGGTGTTTCAGTATCGACCCGTCGTTCGATCAATGAGAACCGATTCACATGAGAAGCAAAACTAATGTTTTCGAACCTGTCGTTTCGAAAAAAAAGTTTGTGCTTGTGCAAACCATAAACATATAAACCAGTCGTTTTATATGATAAATAATCCAGAACTCCCAACACATGTTGGATGCCATCTATGATGAGAAAAATCGTAAAACATACTTGCGAAATGACTGTTTAAACGTTGATTTTAATCCGTCACCACATGTTACTCACCCTGATGTGTGAAAATATGATGCCCAAATTTTTTTGGATGCCATCTTTGATGAGTAAAACACGAGTTTGTTGTTACCATCAGGATGAATGCTAAGGCGTTGATTTTATTCCGCCGCCACATTTGAGATGTGATGACGTCTATGGTGAACAAATGTCTGAAATTGACATATTGGAGCTATGCTTCACCAAAAATACTAGCTTGGAAATTGTATTCCATACGCAGTATCGTGAATTTATATTCACCATGTTCCTTTATCGCTCATCTGTTATTGGATAAGAAAATTACCCCGATGAGTAGTTTTAATCCTATTGGGTCAATGGCGAATTGTTTGCCTGATATTAATGCTCTTCGTGTACATTTTTTTTTCCACGAATCGAGAACCGAGACAAGTGTTATTTGTCTCGAACTGTCGCGATCCCGATGAATCGCCTAGCCAAGCGAGATTTTAGACAATCGTCAAAATCAAAAACCTGTGGCTCCAAGACAGTAATTGAAAGGAACAATATGGCCCATTGTCACAAAAACAAGAGATAATGCTCAAGGAGCCAACTCTATGCTATAAAGACAAATGTCATGCACGGTTACTCCTTAAATAGTTCACAACTATTGTAAAGGTGGAAAAACCGATGCTAATGTGGTTAAAGCTAACTGAAAGGAAACTCTTGAGACCCCCGATTTTGTGGCTCAAATGAGTTTGATACATTTCTTTATAGATTTTGATAAATCATTGAGCAATTTTTTCGCTCATCTGGATTATGTTTTCCATTTGGATTATTATTTTTCCATTTGGACCATACTTTTGGATTATGGTTTGCCTGTTTACGAAATTTCTCAAAATAATTTAAAGTGTTTTGAGCAAATTCCTTTGAAAAATATGACCAAACTTTAAATTATGAAATTTTAGGCAATACTTGTGGTGTAGTTGGTTTTTTGGAAATAGTGGGTAACAGTGTACCATATAATTTTACCAACTACTTGCCTAAAAGAGCACTCAGTGACAACGATTCTGGACCTGTCGTTCCAAAATCGAAATCTTTGGTAAAGCCAAATTGATTTGTCAAATATGAGGCGTTATACTCATGCAGGTCATGTCGTACCTTGTTGAGTTATAAAATATTCGAGAAAACCAGTGTTATCTGGTAATAGCTCATGAAAGAATTAAAATTTCTTTACATAACCTCCATTCAATACGACCAAAAGCGTATTTTAGAGGAGTTGAAATTCTTTCAAGTGGTTGCTACCACATTCTTTAAAGCATTTAAAGTTACCTTATCATTTCGCCTGTCGTCGAAATGATAAATGATTTAGATGCTAAGACATGATTGTCTATACTATCATTCGCCTGTCGTCGATTGATAAGAGCATTTTGACATTGTGGCATTGATCGGATGAGATATTCCTGGGTCAAAATACGATGGTTGATTTATAATCGCATCGCATTTGGATTCTCTATGAGAATATATTTTGTGATTAATCCGAAATTAATGCCACTAATGCTCACTTTGAAAGACTAGTATTTGTAAAGATCACGAAATGAACTCGTAGAATTCTTGTAAAGAATTGAAGGAGTTATTGTGGACTTATCCAACCATAAGACGGACCATAAATATAAATGGCTATGGTTGATGCATCGACAATATGGTCACATTTTAATATTGTCCACATAAATGCAGCATTTTCCAAACTTTTAGCCCTATCATTAAGTTGATGGCCCATGATCCGGATTATCCTGAAAAGTCTAGTCGACTTGATAATTCCGAAGAGTAAGAATCGAAATTTCGATTTGAATTACTTGAGTTTGGAAATTGAAATTGAACATCCTGTCGATTATGTTCAGACCCAAATGGACTCACGGAAAGTTTGATGATGCGACTGCAAATGATTGCACGCATTTCTTGGTCTTGCGCACCAAGATTTATATTTCCGTGTGGGGTTATGCTATTTTGCTGCATTGGTCCGTCATGAGGCCCATAGACACTCAAACACCATATGTGTACCAGCTGGTTACTGGTTATGAGCCAGAAGTCTCATATTAACGCATGTTTAGAGTGATTAATTAATATTTTGATTGAGCCGCTATAGCGTTCAAAATATGGACCTCTGAAGGGGACATAAGTCGATTATGAATCTCCTGCCTATCATTTGATAGAGTAACCTTGGCAAGCGATCTCTTTACCGCATGATATGCGAAAGTGACATCGCTAAGACTGTTCTCCCCATCGTTAGGGGGAGATTTGCACGTTACCTTTGATAAGGAACGACGTGAAGTAGCGTGGCATAACCCACTCAGTCTTAGCTTGATCCCCAAAACTGCACTTAGTGATAAGTAAGTGCATAGACTCCCTTAAGTCTAACTAAATGCTAAACGCATTTAACGACTTTATGAGATGTCACGAGATTATTTATACCTGCTGCAAAATGCTTGCAAGGATAGACGTCTTTGTCGGACGCCGTGTTCCAGTCGTAACACATTGCTTTGGCCGAACCCGCCAAGCAAAGGACGCTGTCGTCGGCCGTCAGTCTGTCGTCCTTCCCAAGATGCGAGGAAGTTGACCGGTTCTTAATTCGTTTAGCCCCAGAGGTGGTGAACTGAAAATCGTTTGTCGCACGAGATTATAAAGGATCAAGGAGATGTGTGATTTCCTCCTCATCCTAAGAATCTCGAAATATCTGTCGATCATGATATCTTAGACGATATTGAAGCAAAACGAGAATGTCATTGATTACTTGTTCATATATTCGGTGACGACTGATAATATGAGCAAATTATGACAGAGAACCATGTACCGTTGCCTGAAGTTAACGGAGAATAGACTGGACTAATGGAAACTTGTAATCCAAGTAGACTCCTTAGCGAAAGTGTGTTCGAAAGAGTTACGAAAATAAATGACTTTATTTCGTGAAGGTCCGAAAAAAGTAGTTTATTTCGGGAAGATCCGACAAGAGTATTTTATTTTGGTGAGTCCGACAAGAAAGTAGTTTATTTCGGGGATTCCGAAAATAGTAATTTATTTTGGGGAATCCAAAAAGAAAGAATAAAATAATTCATATATACTAATTTAATGATTCTTAAGATTTAATTTTTCAAAATATTGAAAATGATTATAAGAAAGATAGAAATATTATGCTTAGAAATTTTAGCTAACTAGATGTTGAACAGGTAACGATTAGTAATTTACTTTTTTATGATTATTGTAGTACTAAAAACCATAGCCAATATAGGGTTATATGTTCGTAGTCATTGCCCAAGTTTGTCTGTATATATATCTGCACACGCTTGCAATTTTTGTTAATTTTATTCCTAATTTCAGCAAACACAGCCAGTGAGAACTTACAGAGCAATTATACATCAGTTTATTTATATGACTCATTTAACTTAAATATGATGAGATTGTTCTAAAATTATACACGCATCAGTTTTCTTATTCATTACTTTAAATTTAGATAACTCAAATATTCCTCAAATATAAACGATCAAGATATTCCTTCTAATTAAAACAATAATTTCACTCTCTTACTTTTCTCTTATTCCCTCTATTTTATTTGTACTTTTCACATATAAATTAATAAAATAATAAAAAGATGAGTTGTATAGTTTTGATCGAGAAATTGATTAAAAAAAATTGATAATTTGTATAAACCAAAACGTTTACTTATAAGTTGTAAAAGTGTACTTTTTCCTATAAATACGAGAAAACTTGTAACTTATTTAATGGGATTGTTCTAGTAAATTAATTTGGGTTGAAAAAAATTGATAGAGGTATATTAAAATATAGTAATGTTTAGTTATGATAATAAATTTGATAGTAAAGCTGAAAAATGTATAAATTTAAACTGTTATCCTAAAAATATAAAAGTGATATTAATTACATTAAATATGAGTAAAAATGTAAGTAAACTGGTGCGGATGTGAATTAGATTGATCTATAAGAGAGCTAAAATGGGTTGATAAATCACAAATAGACTCCATTACTAGATTTGATCATATCGGCCACAAAACGTATTAATTTTCTTTTTCCAAAGCCTGAATATACAGAAATTGTATGAGTACCATCAGGTCCAAATTTTATCTCAAAACCAGAAACCATGGCATTATGGACATCATCGTAGGTATGCCACGGTTATGTCGTGGCATGATCGGAACTACCTTTGCTACCATACATGTTAACTCAAAATGATTTTTTTTTGTTGTAAAAGATAAGAAATATAGGTGAAGTTGGGACTGAGTTTGTAGAATTTTCTCATTCAGTTTATCCTTTTTACACTAATTATATATTCTGAACTAAGGGTCGCCGACATCCCATACTACATCTCATTAATAAAATAATAATGTATAGTATCAAAATATCATTGTATTTTCTTCAAAAAATAAAATAAAAACATCATTATATATATCAGTAAAATTATGACATACATAAAAGATAAATATAACTAGTGAAATCTGATGTAACGTTAATGTCAAAATAGTTGAAGAGTTAGTCAATGTCATAATTATCTTTTGGTGTAACAATAACTTAGAAAATAAATAATGGCACTATTCAGATGATAAATAGTTGAACAAGTAAAACTGATAATGATTTTGTAAAACGATAAGAAATATATGTGAACTGAGTTTGTAGTTTTATCATTTAGTTTATTATTTTAACATCAATCATAAATTCTGAACTAAGGACATTTGTGTCCCACACTATGGCCATTTAATAAAGCAACAATATAAAGCAACAATATGATTTTGTAAAACGATAAGAAATATATGAGAACTGAGGGTCACCAACATTTTTGTCCCATTGTTCCTCTTGCTGCAGTGAGGGTAACAATGCTATCGTCGGTGGGATACAATTTCGCTAGCCCAAAATCTGACACCTTTGGAGTGAAGCTCTCGTCTAGGAGAATGTTATGAGGATTGATATCAAAATGCAAAATTTGCATATCACAACCTCTATGCAAATACTCTATTCCGCGTGCCACTCCTAGGGAAATCTCGCACAACTTTTCACAACTTAGGGAAAAGTCCCCCTCTTTCACGAAAACATATTTTTCGAGTGACCCATTAGACATGAAATCGTATACAAGAGCTCGCCTAGATCTCTCCGCACAATATCCGACTAATCTCACCACATTGAAATGATGAATCATACCGATTGTAGCAACTTCGTTAATGAACTCCTGGCCGTTGGCATTAGGCCTATTCAATAGTTTCACTGCGACGATTTGACCACTTTTGAGTTTTCCTTTGAAAACCGAGCCATAGCCTCCTTCTCCCAACTTTTCGGTGAAACCTTTTGTGATCCTTCTAATGTCGGTGTAAGAGTACCTTATGGGTATAAGACTGTTGTAGCTTTCAAGGAAACTCTCGATGTTATCGAGATCTAGCGAACGCATTCTTTTGTACTCGAATATAAAAACACAACATATAAACGGAAGCAGACACAATTTTTTTGCCCGCATCGCCATCATTGCTGGAAAATAGCATTGGCAGAAGTCAAATGTCCATAATTAAAAATATGAAAGCACGGTTTTAATCTTCTAGTGAAAGTGTAAATATTGGTGTTGGTAATATTTTAAAAAAGCTCATTTATATCAAAAGTTAACAGTAAAAAACCTTTTTCCATCATCTCATATACTCGTGTATATGATTATATACACAATTGTCTATTGACTAGTTTTTTCGTTGATGAGTATTTAGTAATTGTCACCAAGTGAGTATTTTACCTACACGACCTTGTGAGCTAGAAAATGCATGATATTAGTGAATATACAATATATAGTTTTTATTCTTTTCAATGTTAGTGCACTTTTTGTAAACTTGAAAAAACATTTTTCCCTATAAATTCATTTTCACAAAACTGTAAATTAAGCTATTCTTGTCTTTTTGTCTTAACAAAATTTGTTTGACTAACTAACCTAGATTCTAAAATTGTGTTGGAAAAAAAATATAACTAAATTGAATGTCGTTAAATTTAACAAACAATGTATTAACAAAATATATTTGCTAACTTTAACAGCATTCAGTTTAGCAACAAGCATATTCCTAGTATGGTTGACGTGTTGAACTTGTTTCGGATATTAACACTTAATTTTGAGATTCATATTTGAGGAAGACCATGTCTTTTCCTAGTACATATTTTCTCAATCAAGTGCATTTTCGCGCCTACTAGTTAAAGTTCGTAACTAAAAAAAAAAAGTTTTTTTGGACATTTTTCAAAATAAAAAGAACATTTTTTTTTAACCATAGAGGTTAGTCTGTTGTAATTTCGTTTGTCTTAGTCTGTTTCATTTCTCTTGTAAAAACTAAGTTAGGTCCCAATTATTATAAATATAAACTCATCTGTTCCTAAACAAATGTCCCCTTTGAAAATACGTGCAATTTTAACCTTAAAATTTTTCACATCAAAATTGTCGAAATGAAAAAAATTGAAAATTCCATCATATAGTTCTAACCATGAACTATATGATTAACTTTTCAAATAATTTTTTTCATCAATCTATATATGAAAAAATTATCGGTTAAAATTGCAAGTATTTTCGTAAGAAATATTTGTTTAGGCACGGGAAAGTATGTCGCTTTAAACAAAAAAATGCACCGTAACCACTTAGAAAATCACTTGTGAAACCAAAACCATTGGACCAAATTATAAACTAGATGAAATTGCTTACTCACCGAAAATACAAGTGGTCCAGATTACATACCACGTCCAATCTGCAAAACATTGGAAATGAAAATAAGAATGAAAAGAAATATAGTGCTTATATATATACATTGTGTGAAATACATATGATGGGTGTACATAATCACTAGTTACATAGGGCATAAAATCAAACTGTACCCTACCACTATTTACATATCACCTATTATTACATTTTACATACTTGTTCAGTGCATATACTCATTCTGTGGATATATTATTTCTCTTTTCGATAATTAAGAAATAAACAAAGTGTAGGTATTAAACTAAAACACAAATTATAGGCTGATAAAAATTAAGAAAATAAGAATGAAAAGAAATATAGTGCTTATATATACACATTGTGTGATCAATTGTTTCTTTTTTTACTATTGCTACTACCACCTATCCGATTATATATTGCATATAATGAAATACATACGGTGGGTGTACATAATGACTAATTACATAGGGTGGAAAATCAAACTGTACCCTACTATTATTTACATATCACCTATTATTACAGTTCACATACTTATTCAGTGCATATACTCATTCTGTGCATATATTATTTCTCTTTCCGATAATTAAGAAAAAAACAAAGTGTAGGTATTAAACTAAAACACAAATTATAGGCTTGATAAAAATGTCGGGAGACTGATAGATTTAATTAATCCTAGCTGAAACAGAAAATATTCTAGTACCTCGCGGCCGCGCAAATTCTATCTCAAAACCAGAAACCATGGCATTACGGACATCTTGGTACGTATAGTCCTGTGCATCAGTTATGTCACGGTTGTGCCGTGGCATGATTGGGACTACATTTGTTACCGTATATTTGTCTGCTAGATCCGCCACTGTGACTTCACCCATCATTACGTATGAATATTGTCCTTTTACCTGACATGTTCATCACAAAAATAATACAAGGGGCTTGAAGTATTTGATGTAGACATAAATTCTAATTACTCTAGAATTAGTTAGTGAATATGAATCGTTAAAATTTCACGATTTTAGAACAATAAAAGAGATTTGGAACTTATCTCGTTTTGGTCATGTGACAGACTTATTCATAATATTTTAAACAAAACATCATCAGACATATAATTAATTTCTTATATATTGGTTACATCATTATGTCAACATCAAATATAGACTAATATGGATTTTGACGGTTTCATATTATTTAACTATACAATTCCTTTCTCTCGATGTGCTCAATAAATGTCTTATGAGTCATATTATTCCATAGTGGAATAATTTATAATAGTCAACAAAGGAACCAACATAAAAAAATGTAAAATTTATAATGTTGGAGTGCATAAATTATGTAGTAATTATCTTGTTCATAAAGGGCAGATGCATGTATGAAGACAAATTCAAATTTATTTAACACCGACACTACAATAAATATGACAAATAGCACCACCGAAAAATAATGAGCGAATTTCTGTTGCTGATTAGCAACAGAATACAAACATAAATTGTAATAAATATTTAGCAACAAAAACATCAACTTTTTAGCAACTTAAATTTAGTAATACCGTAATTTGTTGCTAAAAAAGTTGCCAACTTTTTCCGGTAAAATCAACAACAAAACTACAAACAATATGGCCTCTCCATAAAATTAGTAACATGAAAATATGTTGCTATAATTAAATGTTTATTTTTAATTACAAATATCAACGGACTTGTATCAGGTTTTAGGAACATAAATTTATTGGAGTTAAAAATTGTGATATATTACTAGTAGATTTTTTCATACAATAAATTTTCAATAAGCAATAATCCATAGTAAGGCTTCAAAGATATTTCTTTACCTATATTTAACAAAGTATCAAATCTTATTAAAGTATCAAATTTTTCACATCAAAATTGCCGAAATGAAAAAATTGAAAATTTCATTATATAGTTCTAACCATGAACTATATGATTAACTTTTGAAATAATTTTTTTCATCAATCTATATATAAAAAAATTATCGATCAAAATTGCAAGTATTTTCGTAAGAAATATTTGATTAGGGACGAAGGGATGTTTAGGGACGGAGGAGTACGTCGCTTTAAAAAAAAATGCACCGTAACCACTTAGAAAATCACTTGTGAAACCAAAACCATTGGACCAAATTATAAACTAGATGAAATTGCTTACTCACCGAAAATACAAGTGGTCCAGATTACATACCACGTCCAATCTGCAAAACATTGGAAATGAAAATAAGAATGAAAATAAATATAGTGCTTATATATATACACATTGTGTGAAATACATATGATGGGTGTACATAATCACTAGTTACATAGGACAGAAAATCAAACTGTACCATATCACTATTTACATATCACCTATTATTACATTTTACATACTTGTTCGGTGCATGTACTTATTGTGTGGATATATTATTTCTCTTTTCGATAATTAAGAAAAAAACAAAGTGTAGGTATTAAACTAAAACACAAATTATAGGCCTATAAAAATTAAGAAAATAAGAATGAAAAGAAATACAGTGCTTATATATATACACATTGTGTGATCAATTGTTTCTTTTTTTTTTACTATTGCTACTACCACCTATCCTATTATATATTGCATATAATGAAATACATATAAAGGGTGTACATAATGACTAGTTACATAGGGCGGAAAATCAAACTGTACCGTACCACTATTTACATATCACCTATTATTACATTTCACATACTTGTTCAGTGCATGTACTTATTGTGTGCATATATTATTTCTCTTTCCGATAATTAAGCAAAAAAACAAAGTGTAGGTATTAAACTAAAACACAAATTATAGGCTGATAAAAATTAAGAATATAAGAATGAAAAGAAATATAGTGCTTATATATACACATTGTGTGATCAATTGTTTCTTTTTTTACTATTGCTACTACCACCTATCCTATTATATATTGCATATAATGAAATACATATAATGGTGGGTGTACATACCTAGAGATGCAAATATTTGTTAGTTTTGCTGAAAAGATCAAAGTTTTTGCTTTTACGATCTGAGGTGTGGTTTCTGCGCTGCAAACGTTCAACACGCTTAGGATTTGGTATAGACATGAATATACCAACTGTTGTTTTAAATGATCAAACTATGATTTCCATAACGTTCTTTCATGATGATTAGAAATTGTGTTTCGTAAATAAATATTAAATATAGCCTCTAGATTGCATTTTTTATAATTATATATTTCTGTTGGGTTATGTGTTTAATTTTTGTAAGTTTGACATATCGAATATGAATTATGCAATGTCGTTTTAACTGAACTAGTTTCTAACTTATATACTACAAATTTATGGAAAAATCAGGCTTTAGTAAATTCTTGCAAACACAATTTAGCCATGCTCTCAAGTTAGAAAAAAAATTCCATTTATTTGTGTTTATTTTTTATTTCTTCTAAACTTCTCAATATGACAGTTGAAGTCCTTGCGACAATTGGTGTTATTTTTAGGTGCTTCATTAATCTTTACATTAGTGTTGTTTTAAAAGGTTTTTTTCCTCTATGCTTCATGTATCTCTGCAGGTTGTAATTCTATTTGTAATCCGACAAATGGGTGGGTCAAGATCTCTTAATACAAAAAACTTGTTGAAATTCGTCGTGTTATTTCAGTATATACCGAGGATTATTCGAGTTTATCCATTGTATAACGAAGTCACTGTTGAGTTGTGGAGCCAAATGAGATTTGGCCATGTTTTCTAATTATCCCACATCACCTAGAATTGTAATATGACCCATGTTGGGTTCTATTTATATGCCCCAATATCTTGTATTTTAATTACACATTTACACAACACCTCTATATTATAAAGAGAAGAGTTCTATTTGCGAGAGAACCATAGCTTGTAACTAGGCTAGATTACGATTGTAATCCTCTTAATAATACTAAGTGCCACGTGTAGCGGCCCGGAGACGTAGCCAATTTGGGTGAACTCCGTTATCAAAGAGTGTGTGCTCGGTTTAAAGTTTTCTGTCTTTCTTTGTGTTCGCCTGTATCGACCCTAACAAGTGGTATCAGAGCTGAGGAAGATCGATGGCGAAAGAAGACAGAACCGCACACGGGATCGAGAAGTTCGACGGGAAGGACTTCGCATTCTGGAGAATGCAAATAGATGACTACCTGTACGGGAGGAAGATGCATCAGCCACTTCTCCTTGAGGAAAGGCCGACCACGACCACCGAGGAGGCGTGGAAACTCTTAGACCGACAAGTGTTGGGAGTGATCCGCCTAACACTATCTAGGAGTGTCGCACATAACGTCGCAAGAGAGACGACGACGATGGGGATGATGAAGGTCCTCACCGACATGTATGAGAAACCATCCGCGAACAACAAGGTACATCTCATGCGTAAGTTGTTCAACCTACGCATGGCTGAGGGGACACCTGTCGCGAGTCACGTGAACAAGTTCATCGACACCGTAAATCAATTGGATGCGGTGGAGATAACTTTTGAAGACGAAGTGAGAGCCCTTATACTGCTAGCATCTCTACCGAACAGTTGGGAATTCATGCGAGCTGCTGTTAGCAACTCAATTGGAAAGGAGAAACTGACTTACAACGGCATCCGAGATCAAATACTCGCTGAGGAACTCAGGAGATTGGATATGGGTGAATGCTCAAATGATGGAGCAGCCTTGAACATGGGTTCAAGAGACCGGGGTAAGGCCAGGGTATGGGACGTTAGAGGACGTTCGCAATCCCGAGGTAGAAGAGGGCTTAACCGAGGAGGTAAAGATAGCGACCGAAGTAAGAAGAATCTTCGGTGCTATAACTGCCAGGGTATGGGGCACTTCAGTCATGAGTGCAAGCAGCCGAAGAAGAGTACCGGCCGTGATCACGGGGCTAATGTTGCGAGCGACGAGGATTCGGATGACTGTTTAATGCTTGCCGTACAGAGAGACATAGATTCGTGGATTCTAGACTCTGGGGCATCATTTCACACGACCGCTCAGAAGGATTTATTCGAAAATTACCATGCGGGTAATTTCGGTAAAGTGTATCTAGCCGACGGAGAAGCGTTGGATGTTGTTGGAACTGGCGATGTGAAGATTCGCATTCCAAATGGGTCGGTATGGAAGCTAACGAAAGTGAGGCATGTCCCGAGGTTGACCAAGAATCTGATCTCAGTAGGTCAACTCGATGCCGAAAGGCACTCCATTTCGTTCAGCAGTGGAGCTTGGAAAGTTTCACGAGGAGCTATGGTGATAGCCCGAGGGAGTAAGGTCGGTACATTGTACATGACGACCGATGATGAGCGTACAATTGCGACAGCTGTGTCGCAGAACTGCTCGGAACTGTGGCATCGACGGTTGGGTCACATGAGTGAGAAGGGGATGAAGGTGTTAGCGAAGGACAGCAAACTTTCAGGCTTGAAGTCTGTCAACCTCGATATGTGTGAAGGTTGCATCTTCGGAAAGCAGAAGAAAGTGAGCTTCCGGAAAGGTGGAAAAGCTCCCAAGGAGGAGAAGCTAGCACTGGTCCACTCAGACGTATGGGGACCATCCCCAGTAACCTCACTGGGAGGAGCTCGGTACTATGTGACCTTCATCGATGATTCGACGAGGAAAACATGGGTCTACTTCTTGAAACACAAGTCTGAGGTGTTTAAGAAATTCCAAGAATGGAAGGCCATGGTCGAACTAGAGACCGGGAATAAACTCAAGTGTTTGAGGTCCGATAACGGCGGAGAGTACATTGATGCGAAGTTCGTAGAGTTCTGTGCTCAGAGAGGCATTCGAATGGAGAAGACCATCCGAAGAACGCCACAGCAGAATGGCGTGGCCGAGCGAATGAACCGAACAATCAATGAGCGTGCTAGGAGTATGAGACTGCAAAGTGGGTTGCCCAAAGCCTTGTGGGCACATGCAGTAAGCACGGCGGTTTACCTCATTAACCGCGGACCCTCAGTGCCCCTAGAAAGGAGGATTCCCGAGGAAGTGTGGATAGGAGAGCCTATCTCGTATGAACACTTGCGAGTGTTCGGTTGTCTGTCATATACCCATGTCCACATAAATGAACGTACCAAGCTTGACTCGAAATCCAAAGTGGGTTACTTTGTAGGGTACGGTGGAGCTGAATTCGGATATCGCTTCTGGGATGGTCAAGCAAAGAGGATCATTCGCAGTAAGGATGTCATCTTCAACGAAAGCATTTTGTACAAAGATCGTCAAAATGTAGTGGTGGAAGAAGATGCGCTCCCGTCCGAGGAAAGTGGTATGGTCGACATGAATGCGTTTCCAAGAATGTTGGAAAATGACATTGAAGATGAGCCTGTGGTGCTCGACAACCGACCAGCAGATGCTGAAGAGGCCGAGGAGCTGCCCCAAACTCCCCGACCTGAATTGGGCCGAGGTCATCGCGTGAGGAGACCTCCTGCCCGATACTCTCCTTCCCTGCATTACATATTGCTCAGTGATGCAGGAGAGCTCGAAAGTAGAGAAGAAGCTCTGGAGCTGAAAGACTCGAGCAAGTGGGAGCTCGCGATGAAGGATGAGATGAAGTCACTTGAGAAGAATGTGACTTGGCAGTTAGCCGAACTGCCCAAGGGGAAGAGGGCACTGAGCAATAAATGGGTGTTCCGACTGAAGGAGGAACAAGACGGCACGAAACGGTATAAGGCACGCCTAGTAGTCAAAGGGTTCCAGCAAAAGGCAGGAATTGACTACACCGAGATCTTTTCACCAGTCGTTAAGATGACGACTATTCGGCTATTGTTGAGCATTGTTGTAAATGCGAATCTTCATCTCGAGCAGTTAGATGTGAAAACTGCCTTTCTCCATGGAGATCTCGATGAGGAAATTTGCATGCTCCAACCTGAAGGGTTTGCCGAAAAGGGAAAAGAGAAACTGGTCTGCAAACTGCGGAAGAGCTTGTACGGGTTAAAACAAGCACCACGGCAGTGGTACAAGAAGTTTGACAGTTTCATGGCGGATACCGGGTTCGAAAGAAGTGATAGCGATCACTGCTGTTTCGTGAAGAGATTTGAGAACTCTTCTTATGTCATACTACTGTTGTACGTAGATGATATGTTGCTCGCCGGGTCGAGCCTTGTTGAGACTAACAAGGTGAAGCAACAGTTGGCGAAACAGTTCGAGATGAAGGATTTGGGTGCCGCAAATCAGATCCTCGGTATGAGGATATCTCGAGGAAGGGATGGGTCCCTGTTTCTGTCGCAAGCCGAGTATGTGAAGAAAGTGCTGGCACGGTTCAGCATGAGTGATGCCAAAGCTGTAGGCTCACCGCTAGCCGCACACTTTAGCTTGTCGAAGGAACAATCACCCTCAGACGAGGAAGGAAAGGATCGTATGTCGAACATACCCTATGCTTCAGCAATTGGTAGCTTGATGTACGCTATGGTGTGTACAAGACCGGACATTGCCCATGCAGTGGGAGTTGTCAGTCGTTACATAAGTAACCCAGGAAAGCACCATTGGGAAGCTGTGAAGTGGATATTGAGATATCTCTCGGGTACCGTGAGTTTGGCATTATGTTTCCGAAAGACCTCGGAAGGCCTGCACGGCTATGTGGATGCTGACATGGCCGGTGATCTGGACAGCCGAAAGAGCACAACGGGATGTGTTTGTACCTTCGGTGGTACTGCTGTGAGTTGGACATCGAAGCTGCAAAAGATCGTTGCACTGTCGACCACAGAGGCTGAGTACGTCGCGATGACGGAAGCAAGCAAAGAGATGATTTGGTTGCAAGGTTTCTTAAGGGAGCTCGGTCAGAAAACCGACAAGGGAGTTTTGCACTGTGATAGTCAAAGTGCAGTTCAGCTAGCCAAGAACCCTGTATTCCATTCACGCACAAAGCACATACAGATTCGTTACCATTTTATCCGGGCTGTTCTAGAAGAAGGAATCTTCGCGCTAGAAAAGATTGAGGGCGCTAAGAACCCCGCCGATATGCTAACGAAGACTGTTACAATCGACAAACTGAGGCTGTGTGCAACCTCAGTAGGGCTCCGAGCATGAGGCTCAGGGTCGCCGCTACACTAGAAGAATGAATAACTCGCCGATGACGGCAGAGTATCAATTACTATACAACGATACCGATGGGAGCATTCTGCTCGGTGGAGCACAGTGAGTTCGGTGGTCGGGGATGATTAGAGTTCTTTTGAAGCACTCGACATTTGACTCCAAGTGGGAGATTGTTGAGTTGTGGAGCCAAATGAGGTTTGGCCATGTTTTCTAATTATCCCACATCACCTAGAATTGTAATATGACCCATGTTGGGTTCTATTTATATGCCCCAATATCTTGTATTTTAATTACACCTTTACACAACACCTCTATATTATAAAGAGAAGAGTTCTATTTGCGAGAGAACCATAGCTTGTAACTAGGCTAGATTACGATTGTAATCCTCTTAATAATACTAAGTGCCACGTGTAGCGGCCCGGAGACGTAGCCAATTTGGGTGAACTCCGTTATCAAAGAGTGTGTGCTCGGTTTAAAGTTTTCTGTCTTTCTTTGTGTTCGCCTGTATCGACCCTAACAGTCACTCGAACCTCCGGTATTCTCACAGAAACAGCATGGGCTGGAGCTGCATCTAATCTCTTTCTTTATATGCTTGCTAGTCATGTAAGAAAAATCAAAAATAGTTTTAAGAATATTTACAGAATGACCATTAAGTGACTAATAAAAGCTTTAATTCACATTGTTTTACTACGAATCTTTACTTTCCCATTGATTGGCATACATTTCTATGTATATTTCAACTTTTGATGGTCATACAATTTAATTAGTAACTAATTATTTATTGACATACTTTTCAACAAATTCATTTTTCTCTTGATGCCTCTGATACACTGATTTTGGTATGAATACTAAATATAACACAGTAGTACTAAATGGGAATGAAAAGTTTCAGAATATGTCACTTAATGAGAACCACTCTCAAAATAGACGTTCACAATTTATATTTTTTTTATCATGTGATGATTTGACATACTTTAAGTTTAGGTGCTCGGGGCATTTTGGTACTTATTTTCTATAGAACGAGAAACTACATGCTGGAAAAAAGCCTGTGGAAAATTGGCTGGATGTTTTGAGTCGTCGGTATATTGCCATCACGGTGCGGAATTTGCAAGTTATTTGAATGGTTCGTGCCCAATAGAAACACCAAATAAAGCACTTTTTGATTTTGGTATCTTCCTCGATGCACTTCAGTCTGGTGTTCTTGAGTCGAGAAACTTTACAGAACAATTCTTTTACTGTTTCTGGTGGGGTTTACAGAATTTAAGGTATGTTTACATAGGTAGCTTCATTACTACACTTTCTTCTAAAACCATCTGTGAAAAAATCACTTTAGTGATCATTAATAATTTGAAAAACATTTATTAGGTTTTCATAATGTGAAGTTTTCATTTTTTTCATATTTTTTTTCATTTAGGTTCGCAGAGTACTTGCTTTGGCTTTCTCTGGCTATATTTGCTTCTCGTTATTGTTACATATGCTTTTGACTTCGATAGTATGTCCTTGTCCTGTTTCAGCTTAAGAACTATGTTTTTTTGTTTTGTTTTTGTTTTCCTCTAAAAGATACAACTTCTTAGGCTGAATGAACCGAGTTTTCAACAGCTTTTTGACTTATAAGCTGAAGCTAAACGTGACTTTTCATATCAACCGTTTTGCAATTACAGTACTACACTATCTGATCATATTTGCATTTGCCTACTTTTGCAGTTCTCTTGGTCAAAATCTACAAACGAGTACATATGTATTGGAGATCTGTTTTGCAGTTTCCATATCTATCGCTGGGTTGGTGTTATTCGCATTTCTTATCGGAAATATGCAGGTTAGTTTTGACATCTTCACTGCTTTTTATAGGTTCTTAAGTGAGCATGTTGTCTGGGTTATTTCTTTTAAGCAAATAAGATGACTATTTTAGATTGAGAAACAAGTTGGATTTATCCAACTTAAAGCTTTTAGCCTTTTCAGACTAATAAATCAAAAAACTTTAGCTTTGAAGCTGATCAACCAAATACGGTTCTACTTTTCACAAAAAAAATAGGAGGATTAAAACTTGCAATCAAACAAGGCCTGGTAATGGTTCGACCAAGTTACTTCAGTTATAATGCAATCGAACAAAGTTATGACAAATGTATTGGAGATTTATTTTGCAGTCGTGGTATTTGGTTGTAGCTTTTAAACCAATTTATTTGGATATTTCGAAGTTAAGAAAAAAACTTTTCATCCAGCTTATATTTACTAACTTTTTCCTGCCAAAATACCAGAAAAAATCAGCTTTTAAGCTGATGTTCCTATTGGAATTCAGGTTTTTAGGAAAAAAAAGCTAAACTTTAAATTTGCATCCAAACAAGAGCATGCTTATTTAGTTGCAGATTTTAGCAAATAAGCTTTTCTTTGATGTTGAGACAGCAAAAGTATGTCCATCCAGCTAACATTTTCTAGTTATTTCAATCCGCAAAACCAGACAAGCACTTTACAGCTTTTTAACTAAAATAAGTCCAAATCCTAACAAAGAATAACTAAAAGATCGTTTTAAAAGCTGCAATTAGACAATGACTTAGGCAGGCTTAAAAATCTGAAACTAAAATTTGTTTCGATAGACTTTTCTGCAATCAACTACGCTCAGATTGGAGGAGATGAGGGTGAAAAGGCGAGACGCTGAACAGTGGATGTCACACCGCCTGCTCCCCGAGACTCTTAGAGAGAGAATCAGGCGATACGAACATTACAAGTGGCAAGAAACAAGAGGTGTTGATGAAGAGAATCTGATACACGATCTTCCAAAAGACTTAAGGAGGGATATAAAACGACATCTCTGCTTAGCTTTGCTCACAAGGGTGAGGTTCTTTTGGTTCTAACTTCTACTTTTATCTTTTGTATGCTTAGCTCACAGAAAAGCATTGTTTGATAGGAGCCTAGTTTCAGAGCGATTTCGTGTAAAGTTTTAAAGGTTAAAACGAGACAGTTCGTTCTCTAGACTGTTTAACAAAATAAGCTTGTTACTAAACTGTGCACCAAAGAGCTTTTTCATAAAAAGCCATTTGAGTGGGTAGTTTAAATGTAATACTTGCCGGTTTAAGCAGGGGCATCGTTATCAAACTATGCCTTTATTGTTTCTTCCCAAATTTTTATGGGCAAAGTCTTTACTCAAATTGGCAACTTAGGAAAAATTGAGATCCCGAGGAAAGATGTTATTTTGGTTGATTCAACATACGAGTTTATTTGCTAGAGATTATTCGCCCACCTTAAAACCTACCTTTTTATTATTTCTGTAGGTCCCAATGTTCGAGAAAATGGATGAACAATTACTGGACGCAATGTGCGACCGTCTGAAACCTGTACTACACACGAAACACACCTTTATAGTCCGAGAGGGCGACCCGGTCGACCAAATGCTATTTGTGATGAGAGGAAAACTATACACCGTCACGACCAACGGTGGACGAACTGGGTTCTTCAACTCCGACTTCCTAAAAGCAGGTAATGATTTATAGTAATTTGTATGAAACTTCATATTAAATTTTTCAACCTAATTTCTAGTGATCTCACTTTATCATTTGGAACTCGGAAACTGTGAAGTATCTTAATCATTTTAGCGCTAATAATTATTTAACTTGAAAGACTCGGCTGGTTGCAGATTTTGAACATACGTTTTTGTGGTTGCAGCTTTTGTCCAGAATGATATGAATTCCATCCAGTTTAAAGCTACTAGCATTTTTAAGCCAAAGAACAGAAAAACTCAGATTTAAAGCTGCTCAACCTAATGCAATCCAGCTTTTAAGCAAAATTCAAGCTTAATCAAGTTGCACCCAAAAAACGCCTCGAATCTGTTTTATTAAGTTTGAGACATCTGATGAAGTAATTTTTTTTTCTGAATAGTCATACAAAGATCATTTGTTACTTCGTCTGCTTACGTACATCTTTTCAACATAAAAGCTGCATTTTTTAAGATAGTCGACAAAATCTGAATGTTGTTAAGCTGAGTGAAACAAGGGCGATAACTATAAAAATAAAGTGGTTAGGAATAAGTTAAAAGTCTAAAATAGGCTAGCTAAACCATTACTAAACAGGTGACTTTTGCGGGGAGGAGCTTCTAACTTGGGCTTTAGACCCTCACACAAACAACAACCTCCCGATCTCAACCCGAACCGTTGAAGCCCTATCCGAAGTCGAAGCCTTTGCTTTATTAGCCGATGATTTAAAGTTTGTAGCGTCCCAATTTCGTCGTCTACATAGTAAGCAACTCCGACATACTTTTAGATTCTATTCGCAACAATGGAAGACTTGGGCCGCTTGTTTCATACAAGTGGCTTGGAGAAGATATTGTCGTAAGAAAATGGAAGAGGCTTTGAGAGAAGAGGAGAGTCGGCTACAAGTGGCGATTGTGGGTCAAAATGTAGAGAGTTCACCAAGTTTAGGTGCGGCTATATACGCGTCTAGATTTGCGGCGAATGCTCTTCGTGCTTTGAGAAGAAACAAGACGACGAGGAGAGGGAGAGTGGTTCCCGATAGGTTGCTATTGCCTCCTATTATGCTTCAGAAGCCCTCTGAGCCCGATTTTACTGTCGAAGAATGAACATGTACCAGATGTAACAACAAAAATGTACTTTGGGTAAGAATGTCCCAGATAAGTAGCATTCGGCTGTTTTGTATTTTGACTTGTATAACTCGAGTATGCATGTGTAACGATTAACTGTAGTTCTTCAAGTGGTTTCTATGTAACTGTAAATAACTGTGTTGTATACGAGAGTTGTTGGTTACGTGCAATAATCGTCGGACAGTTGCGGTTGTGTTGGTATGCTTGTATCTTAAACATTCTGTATCAGCTTTGGTTTATCTAAACCATTTACATAATCTGATAAACATACCCATTATAGTTTGTACTTTAATAAGCTCAACATCAAGGCTTATCAATGTTATTAACTGCACTGGGTCCGTAATTTCTGCGACAAAATTAAATATTTCTTGAGCTTCATGTTGTATATATTTAGGCCATGTTAATTTGTTCGCGATATGTGGGGATTGAGTTTTAATTCTAATGTTCGACCCATCTTATATCATGTATATTTACATAATTTGTACAGTAATTGTTAGTAATCAGGTATGGTACTATTTGTATTACATTTTATGTTAATAAGAGTGTATAACTAATAATACCTAGAAACTTTTATTATTTATATCACTCATAATATTTAGTTACAAATTGTACCTTGTATATTATAATGCAAACAAACATGGCCATAATATGTATATGATCAGCTGCTGGAAAAACTTAACATACTCTTTAGTTGATTTTTAAGCTTAGTTTCACAGTATCACATTATGGCTGATACACCGATATACACATACATTTTATAATAGATTTATAGAGAATATCGATCGATAGCAACAAGAAACAGGTTGTGAAGGCAACCAAAAAGCAAAGAAATATAATTACTAATAAAGCGACAACTTAGACCCAATATGTCAGGAAAATAGGGCGGGCGTAACTGTAGATAATTACACCACATTTGAACCGGTAAATGGTAGAAGTATATACATAACAAAGCCGTGCATAAGTACTTAGTATTAAATACTCCGATTGGAGTATAGCAGTTCGTGCGAAAATATACACTTTCACTTTTAGTATCGATCGTAAGCAATTTAACCTTGAGTGCACGTGCAATCACATTTGGCTTTTGCAGAATCCCGAAGAAGAGTAACTTCCCTCTTGACGAATGAAGGCAAGGCAAATGCAGCTCTGTGCATCTGTAAGATTGAGAAAACCGACAAGTTAGTCAGCCCTTAAGTATTAAGCCTAATTTGTTATGTTTCTTTGTTTCATTTTACGCTCATATGTGCGACATGATCCGAGTGAGAAAAAGAATTACCTCAGAGTTGTAAAACATCAGTGCTCTTCGGTGCTCGAAAGCTCTGTTTATTTTTTCAATAGGATTGATAGGACGAAGAAAATCAACATGGGGACACTCCGTCGAACAAATCAAAAAACCAATCACGCCACTGCACATGTAAATACCTAACCTTGTTATGAAATTAGTAAAACCAAAATATTTTTATCTGCAATGAACTTATTCATAATCATGTACCTTGGGTATGTGGGAACATTAGCCCATGCGTAGCGAACGGATCCCTTAAATGTTTCGCGACAAATAGCAATCATGTCTTGAATAAGATGAGTGTGAAGCCACATACTCTCCGCCATGTTACAAAGGACGCCACCAGGCCTCAAAGCTCTCGCTATTGTCTCGAAGAAAGATTTTCCTATTAATTCAACAGCGGGACCTGAAGAAAATATAAGGCCATAAGAGGCCATTTGATGAAGTCAGAAAAGCAAAAACTATGTATATTTTAAAAAAGTTGTATAAATTATGGCAACAACTTTGGTTGTGACAAATAAGAGAATTGAAATGTCTTGTAGTGGTGTTCATGGATCTGAGGAATAAGAGCATATAAAAAAAGATAAGGGTTTTGCTTACCAACTGGATCTGATGAATCAACTATAACTGCATCGTACTTTCCGGCAGGAGCGCACCGTAAAAAGTCGATAGCTGTCATAATTATACAGTAAAATTAGAAGAAGAAGAAGTATAACCGTATTCTAATAAAATAAAATAAATAAATCGGATGGAATTTTATGTAATGGTTTATGAGTAGTGTTATTAAACTATATAAATGCACGCATGTAAACTTTCATCATGAATAACAGTCACTTATTCTACATTTCTACATACCGTCACCAACATGTAGCCGCACACGAGGATCTTCGTATCCGATGGCTAACTCTGGGAAAAACTTTTTACTAACCTATAGTTTCGAAAAAAGTAAGCATACTAATTAAATTAAGGTCTACGGTAAAGGTTAGAGAACAAGAGTAGACAAAAACTGAGGAAAAAAACCCTAAAAATTGAGTACTTACATCAATAACCATTTGATCAATCTCACAAATATCAATAAGCTCAATAGAGTTATGGCGAGATACTTCTCGTAGAACGCCCCCATCACCACCACCTACCACCAAAACCTTCATTTTCAAAATTTTCAGATTGCTTTGTTTGATTCCTATAGTTTCTAACTTTACAATTATCAAATAAAAAATAGAAGTATGCAGTTATCAAAAGTTATCAATGACTAGCAAAAAATTACAGCTTTTGGCGATTCAATTGAGCAGAGAGGGAGATGCGTTATCATCTCTTGATACGCACATTCATCTTTCTCAGTCAACTGCACGATACCATCTAGCACAAGGACTTTACCGTACGACACAGACTGCAAATAGAAAGCATAATCAAACTTATAAGCACATGTTCTTATAAACAATCAAGCACGAAAAATAAGGTCTAGAATCAAAGCGGATAGAACACAACGATGAAGAACCAGCGAACCTCGAAAACCATAACTTCTTGATATTCTGATTTTTCCTTGAACAAAATCTTTTTCACTTCTAACGAACGTGCTTCCCCTACGAGTGAAAATATAACGAATGGACTTGAAGGTGGTTATACAATATCGATTCTAGAATTTATAATCAATTTTTACAGATTTAAGTTCTTTTACAGATAATAGTAACATCTATAACATACAAGTAAACAACCTGGCCACATTGGGTTATTGAAATACACTTTCTTTGCATCGTCGCCTACGGAAAAGGTAAAATACGTAGCATCAAATATAACTCCGATATACATTCATATCAAACATCACAATAACATGAAGAAGGTATGACAAAAATATAGAAAGAAAATTGATTAATTACCCGACTACGACTCAACCTCTGAGAACCATCCTGAGACAACCGTGGAGTGGCATTTAGCTTGAAGCTCGGGATCAAAAACCGTAGCTTTTAAACAACAAGAAGGGATATTGCCATTTTCACTACTCGCCTTATCATCCATAATCTTCTGGTGTAACAATAATTTAGAAAATTATAAATAGTGGCACTATTCCAATGATAAATAATTGAACAAGTTAACTGAAAATGATTTTTTTGTAGAATAATTTCATTCAGTTTATCCTTTTAACACCAATCATAAAATTTGAACTAAGGGTTGCCCACATCTCATTAATAAACTAATAATGTGTAGTATCAAATTATAATTATATTTTCTTTAAAAAATAAAAATATCATTATATCAATACAATGATGGCATATACATAAAAATAAATATAACTAGTGAATTATCATGTAACGTCAATGTCAAAATAGTTGAGCAATAACGTCAATGTCATAATTATCTTTTGGTGTATCAATAACTTAGAAAATAAATAGTGGCACTATTCCAATAATAAATAGTTGAACAAGTAAAATTTATAATGATTTTGTAAAACGATAATAAATACTGTATATGTGAACTGATCGGGTAGTTTTCTCCCTTTTATCATAAATCATAAATCTTGAACGAAGGGTAACCGACATTTGTGTCCCTGCTATAGGTGGACACGAGGCGGATTGAGGCGGATTAATTAGGACGGATTAGTCTCAATTCTAATCCAACCCGCAAAATAAATGACGGTGGATTGAAACGGTTTGATAAAATTTAAATATCAACCCAATACAACTCGTTACAATTAAAACTCTAATCCAACCCAACACAACTCAACCCGCAAAATAAATTGCAGGTTGGGACGGGGAGAATATTAGTCATGTATAGGTCGCCTTTTACAAGATTTTTTAAATGAAGGTCCTATGTCAATTTTTTTTTAAATTCCAGTCATCCGACCCAATAAAAAAAGCTTAAAAGCTATTTTTATGCTTAAAAAATAAGTTATAATCTATACATGAAAGATATTAAAATGTAAAAAAAAGTTTAAAAGTTGTTTTGAATCTTAAAAAAATATATTATAATATACACGAGAAAGATATAAAAGTGTAAAAAAATAACTTAAAAGTGGTTTTTTTAGGTTTTTTTTTTAGGTTTTTTAGTGTTTGTTTGAATTATTAAGTAAAAAAAATAGCAAAAAGTTATGAAAATAATATATTTTTTATCAATAGTACAAAAATCTTATTGAAAGATGACCTCCCACCGATAAGCCCTGGGGCAGGTTGAGTTTAGATTGATTCTTAAATTTTTATTTTGGTCATTTGTTTTTCATAATTTGCATAATTAACCTAAATTTTAAAATAAATTGAATTTTTTTAAATAGAAATATAAATTAAAACCAATCAAAATACGTTTAGAATATTCGAGAACAAGTAAAAAAACTAAAATAAAACATATGTTGATATATTAAAATACACACAATATAAATAAATAAATAAATATATATATATATATATATATATTGCGGGTTGAAACGGGTTGGCGCAGATTAACGAGCGGTTTGGTAAACTCAACCCGAAAAATATATAGCGGATTGGGACGGGACGAATTGATTTTTTTAGGCACTCAACATACAGATTGAGTTACGAGTTAGGTTTGCGGAATTTTTGCTCACCCCTATCCCACGCTACACCCTTAATTTAATAAACCAACAATATATAGTTATATAGTATCAATAAAATAAAATTATGGTGTATGCATAAAAGATGAATATAACAAGTGCTTGATCAAATTATAACCGGATGCAAATTTTGTCAAGTTAGATTTATCAGGTTTTTATCAGATTATCTGATTTTTCAAGTGTATTTGTAATTACTTTTCGATTATATTTTTAAATCAACGTTGTATATTTTTTCTAAGTGTTTTTTTAAAAAACTTTGTAAAATTTGACTTGTTTATAATTTTTTTTATGTTTAATTATTTTTTTGACAATTTATAAGGTTATTAATAAATACCAAAAAATATAAAAAAGAAAGTCAAAATTTACTGATTTTTTTGAACAAACATTTAAAAAATATTATAAAACGTTGATTAAAAAAATATAATCAAAATATAATTACAAATACATTTGAAAAATCCGATAACCTAATGAAGACCCGATAAATCTAACTTGAGTAAATTTGCAACGATGGGAAATTTGCAACCATGGCCGCTGGGCGCAACTAGGAATCATACAATTTCTTAAAAATAGTAAATCATCAGCCGATATATTTTGTGCCTTTTAACTCTTTTTTTTTCGAACTCAAGCAACCAAACTAAAAAGGCTAAAATTACAGATCCTAACTTGAATTGTAACACAACAAAAAAGACAAAGAGAGAGAGAGAGAAAAATTACAAGAAATAAGTTGCACAACTAGAAAACTACTGAAAGGGTTTTAGGATATTTAATTTAAAAGTTACAAAACGAAAGACATGGAAACCGATAATTATTTAAGAAATCAAATTAATAATCGATGCACTTCCAAAACCATCTCATCTAATTTTTATTTATTATATAGTCTATAGTCTTAAATAATAGCCGAAATTTAGTTAACTTAATATGCAATATGGAGGGGATAATTATTTGTTTAGGAAGAAAATCAATTCATTAGGCAATGTTTTGCTTTTTTTTTAACTGAAATTTGGAAAAAAGAACCGTAGACTAGTAGTATTTTAGTAAGTATCATATAATTGGCAATCTATTTCATAATTTATGTCTGCCAATAGGGCATACAATATTGTTAATTTATCACACAATATTGTTAAATCTAATAGAACTATAGGAGTATTTTATTTTTCATTCAATCTTGTATTCAATATATTGTACAGTATTATTTAGTCATCAATCATTACAACATACCAAAAATAGCAAAATTGATAACACAACAGTTTTAATTATTTTTATTAGTAATATATACGGGCCCATGACGCATATTTTAATCGAATAAATAGTTGCATTTCATGTTCAAAACGTGAAGCGTCTTGAGTTGTGCTTGAACTCACGGCAAACGCGTGCCATCACCGTTGTCTAGCCGAAACTCGGGATCCTCATTTACACCCTTGTTAAGAATCGGATAATGAGAATTAGGCTTAGGAGGCATCTCTAATACTTCAATACTTCCTTCAAGCATCTCAACAACTCTGTTCATTGAAGGACGATCACCCGGATTAGTTTGTATACACCACAAAGCCACAAGTATCATTTTTCTCACCATTTCCCTTTCCCTCTCGCTAATACTCTCTCCCATTTCGATTTCCATTCCGTTTTCTAATCGTTCATGCACCCATGAGGGAAAATATACTTGGCTAATGTTATCTACTAGTGCATCCACGTTGCGTCTCTTTCCCGCAATTTCCATCAACAACATACCTGTAAGAGAATGACAAAAATGATTAAGCAGTTGTACGTCCTTATACTACTTTGTCAAGAGTGATTTTGTATATAATTTTGCACTGTATTTTAGATAAATAAAGTGTCAAGAATGATTTTGAGTATTACTTTACCGAACTAGTTTGGCAGACTTTCGAAACAATATGGACCTGGAAATATGTGTTTTCACAAAATAAGTAGCCAAAATTGTTACTCTACTTCCTTAAGGCTAAAACAATAAGAAAAAAACAGTAGTAGAGTAATTATTTTTTGAAGTCATCCGTTTAAGCTCCCCAAGATTGGATTGAATTACAATGAATCCGATGCACGTTATAGTAGTGTTGGAGAATACTGCAGTAAAAATGATTACCATAGCTGTAAACATCTGCTTTATACGAAACCCCTCCGATGTTTTTATAAAATAATTCGGGTGCCATATAACCCATCGTTCCTCTTGCTGCAGTGAGGGAAACAATGCTATCATCAGTCGGATACAATTTTGCCAGTCCAAAATCCGACACCTTTGGGGTGAAGCTGTCGTCTAGGAGAATGTTATGAGGCTTGATATCAAAATGCAAAATTTGCATATCACAACCTCTATGCAGATACTCAATTCCGCGTGCCACTCCTAGGGAAATCTCGTACAACTTTTCGCAACTTAGGGAAAAGTCCCCCTCTTTTGAGAATATATATTTTTCTAGGGACCCATTAGGCATGAAATCGTATACAAGAGCACGTCTGGATCTTTCCGTACAATATCCTACTAATCTCACCACATTGAAATGATGAATCGTACCGATCGTAGCCACTTCGCTAATGAAATCTTGGCCGTTGGCATTAGGCCTATTCAATAGTTTCACTGCGACAATTTGACCACTTTTGAGCTTTCCTTTGAAAACCGAGCCATAGCCTCCTTCTCCCAGCTTTTCGGTGAATCCTTTAGTAATCCTTCTAATGTCGGTATAAGAGTACCTTATGGGCATAAGATTGTTGTGGCTTTCAAGAAAATTCTCGATGTTATCGAGATCTAGCGAACGAATTCTTTTGCACTCGAATATAAAAACTAAACATATAAATAGAAGCGAACAGAAATATTTTGCCACCATCAGCCACAATATTACTGCAAAATGGTTAAGATAAATCAAATGTCCATTAAAGCATGTTTAAATTATGAAAGCACGTGAACTGAGAGAAAATCTTCGATCATCTACTAAAAAGTAAAAACCATAAATGAAATTGTTAGGTCCTATCTTCGATGCTCTAATTATCCCTCTATTTGTTATTGCAGCTGTGGTAAAATTAAGAGTGATTTAATTATCAAATATACAGTTGTTACTGTACTTATCTATTAAGTACTTGTCAAAATACAAGACAGTTGCGACTCGGTTCCATGAGATAAACGGCGGTCAAAATTTTGTTCGTAGATATGATATATATGTTAGACTGCAGATCAAGTTCGAAAGATGTTAAAAGTCAAAAATCATGAAGATGAAGAAAGTAGTATTTATGAAGTAATTCCTTGATAAACTGAAATCTTTTTAATTGCTATAGATATTCCTATAAAGACGTAGTATTAGGTGTCTTTTTTTACAAAATCCCCCCATTTTACGTAAGCGTTACATATGAAAATACGTATAAATTTGACTCATAAATTTTTCGTATTTATGAATTGAATTTTACAAAATTTAATCGCATAATTCAAGATTAGTACTATATGAATGAATTCTTAAATTTAACATTTCTGGAATTTAGATATGAAAATACACAAGAGAGTTTATATGAGGGTCTATAGAGAGCTGAACACTCAAAATACACAAGGTGATATGACATTGATAGTTGATTAGGCACAATTGTGAGATCGAGAATTACTTGAGAGGATTCATAATATGGGATCGAGTTTTACAATTTTAAATTTAACAATATTAATAAATATTTAGTGAGTGTTTCAGAGATGTAGATATAAGCATAATTAAGCTTAGATCGAACTTCATCAACTTACTTTTGATTGATATATTTTATCCTTATATCCTTAGTTGTGCCCTTGTTATTCAAGTTCGAAAATCAAATATATTTTATCCTTATATCGTATTTAGTTTTAGTTTTAGTTTTAGTTTCAGTTGTCAAAACTTTGATCCAAGTAATGTATTTTAAATTTATCTTTTGGGGATTTCATTTTCATTTTTTTAAAATTTCAGTGCCCTCTCAATTTCATTTTTTTAAAATGTCACTCATGCATTTTCACTGAATTTAAATGAAGATACAGTACAGTTAGTGTTTTGGGGCTGTAGCCCATTAAAAAAAAAAAACCTAAAAAAAATATAAGTTCAAACTATGGATATCACATATACAATTAGTTTTGTAAAAAGTAAGCAAAAAATATGTGTAAAGGGAGGTTCGAACCTAGGCCTATAATGAACCAAATCTTTAAACTTACAATTGCAACCATTTCTATAACAGTTTTAATTGAGAGAATTAGGAAAACAATTATATATAACAAGAATTTCTGGAATTAAAATAAGTCGATTTTTGGGGCTCTAAAATGGTAATCAGGGTCTGTGTTTCACGTGTTAAAACTTGTTTGGGATACCAAAACTCTGTTAATTTTTAGATTCATATTGAAAAACCACTTGTGAAGCCAACACGATTGGACCAAAGCAATACGCAATTGAGTCATTGACATGTATGAAATGAAATTGCTTACTCGTTATATATTGGAATACGACTAGTAGAAGCCACGTTGAATCTGCAATACATTTAAAATAAGAATAAGAAAGAAAAGAATATTGACAAAATGCATAACATTGAAAATGAAAATGCAAAACATTATAAATCATAGCTGTGCTAGATGTTGGACAAGTTATCTCTTCCTTTTTATATGCATGTATTTAAATGAAATTTCTTACTCTTTATCGTATATCTTAGTCTGTGAAGCCGCTTTGAATCTGCAATACATTTAAAATGAGAATAAGAAAGAAAAGAAAAGAATATTGACAAAATGCATAACATTGAAAATGAAAATGCAAAACATTATAAATCATAGCTGTGCTAGATGTTGGACAAGTTATCTCTTCCTTTTTATATGCATGTATTTAAATGAAATTTCTTACTCTTTATCGTATATATTAGGTTTTGAAGCCGCATTGATTCTGCAATACATTTAAAATGAGAATAAGAAAGAAAAGAAAAGAATATTGACAATATGCATAACATTGAAAATGAAAATGCAAAACATTATAAATCATAGCTGTGCTAGATGTTGGACAAGTCATCTCTTCCTTTTTGTGTGTATGTATTTAAATGAAATTTCTTACCCCTTATCACCATTATTTGGTATTGATGCGGTGTTGGAACTGCAAAACATTGAAAATCAGAATAAGAAAGAAAAGAAAATAACATTGACAATATGCATAACATTGAAAATGAAAATGCAAAACATTATAAGTCATAGCTATGCTAGATGTTGGACAGGTTATCTCTTCTTTTGTGTGTGTATGCATTTAAGAACTAGATATTCGATCAACTCTTTTTTTCCCCTTTTGCTACTACGAAGTACGACCTATATATTGATTATATATATTGTTTTGCGGTAAGTAATAAATATGGTTTACATCATTAATTTTTGTTCTCCGAAAGAAAAAATTGGGCCCTTTTTTCCATTGTTGTTCCCTTGTATGAAATTTCATAATTAAATATTTTAATAGTACTATAATTTAACTTAACTCTCAAATGGAAAAAAAAAAATCATCAATATAAAAAAAATCATCTTATATAGTAATATAATATTCTAGTCAAATTAAAAAAATAAATTATGTCTACAAAACATCTTTACTTCTATTTTTTTATTAACAAATTTTGCAGTTTTCGACAATGATATTTACTTCACCATAATCATTTTATGTGCATTTTCCTTTCATATATTTGCACATGTTTTTTTTACATATATATATAATTTTATTATTTTATTTGTCGGTGTCATAGAGCCCTGAACAATTATCCGAAACCGTGAATTCCGGTGCGGCCACACTTCCAGCATCTCTTCTAAACCACCTTGAGTTGTAATCATTACGATCATTGTAAGAAAATCCAATGGACCATATATCATTAACAACTTCATTTCCTACTGTTTTTAAGAATTCTTTGCGAAACAAATGACCAAGTCAATAAAGGCGAATCCGTTTGCTGAGAAGCAAAGTATGTACATCAAGTAAAGGAGTGAAAGACCTACCGTAGATGCAACAATCGGGACTACAGCCCCACATTTTTGAATTTTTTTAATGGAAAATAGATTTTTCGTATGCATTTTGATCAAAACATTTAAATTTTAGTGTTGCAGCCCCTATTCTGTAAAATAACTTCATATAAGATATAAAAAAAAAAAAAAATTATATAGAAAATCAGCCCGTCCATTTCGTAATCCTGGTTCCGTCACTAATCTTAATTATTGAACTTCTACACTTTTTAAATCACTCTTAGTTAGTGCATTAGTGGTATGTTATTGTATATATTACATAGGCGTGAATATGGGTCAAAAAAGAAACTTTAGGTATTAAACTAAAACACGAATAATAGGCTTTTGTTGGAGTACCTCGGCGCCGCTGGTAAAATTCTACTTCAAAACCATAAGCCATGGCTTTACGGACATCTTCGTAGGTATAGTCCTGTGCATCAGCTATGCCACGTTTGAGCAGTGGCATGATCGGGACTACGTCTACTACCGTACATGTGTCCGCTATATCTACCGCTGTAACTTCACCCATCATTACATACGAATATTGTCCTTTTACCTGACCTTTTCACAAAACAAAAGTGCAAGTAAAAGGCATAAAGCGCACCATAATAAGAGCATTTTTCAATGGTCTATCTAAGACACTTTTATCTATTTCATGATATCCATCAGTCACACATATTTTACTACAAAACACATATTTTACTCTTTATTCTAAACATGTACGCAAATAGTTTTAAATTTGATTCCATTTCACACACATATGGTATCATTTGTTCCAAAAAGATACATTTCTTTAAAACCTGTTCATACTACAAAATAATGTTGATTCTCTGAGAGTCAAATCATGTCACAAATATGTCACAAAATGACTTAAAACTATGTGTTCCACTTCCGAATTTCCCCCAGCAAGGTGAAAAACAAAATGAAACTGTACCAAATTCCAGTTTACAATAACCCCAATTTTCTATGACTGGAAAATATATTCCAAGTACATATACTCCTTTATTCTCAAATTTTCTTTTCTAAACCTCTAAAATTAGATCCACCATGTATATTTTCGTTTTGAAAACCTGAAAAATGCTCAGATAAATGAAAACGGAAGGTATGCATCATCAATGCTCAGATAAAGCTTTAAAAACTCTATTCAAAACTTTAAAAAGCTTACACTTTTTATGGTTTTATCATAGCTCTTACAACAACAAAAATTAGCTAAGATTTCACTTTTTTAAAACACTGGTCTTCATAGAGATAAACAGATATACCTTAATAAAAATTAAAGTTTACTCACCCATGCTCATATAAAGATCGTACTTCACTGGCTCGTCACAATTTAGAAACACAACCACGAATTCATCATTAACCTCTAAATCATTATAATAGTAGGTAGAGGTAAATCTTTCGACATAATTTGAGTTATTCAATGAACCGTCAACTACTCGCATCTTGCTTCTTCTATAATCAATTTCTTCGACTATGTATCTGAACAAAGTAAGTACGTAAAAGATGCAAAATGTCATTTTAACACATTAAGCCTCAATTCGTGTGTCAACCATATATATCCAATACAAAATTGACATATATTGATGGTGAGGAAAGTCTACATTTTTAATTTTTATCAATTGTGAATGCATAAGAGTATATTCCCAAAGTGAAAAGCTGTAAAAAGAAAGAACTTGTAGCAAAAAGAGAGATACAAAACAAAATCGAACATGTTGAAAATTAGTATCTTTTGGTAACTTCAGGGGAATAAAAGACTTGACAGATAGGTGTTTTGGTTTAATAAATATGAATGTCAATATTTAATCAAACGATATAACGTTGAACTAGAAACTTTATTTAGCAACAGTTTACACACAATTCAGTTGATAACATGAGCATTTGCAGCAGATATTCTAAATTGATCATCTATTTTACATCATCAAACCACTTATATCTATTTTACACTACATCTAAATATATAACTTTTATAGCAGAACATCTAAATATGTATTTTACAAATTCTCTAAATACAATTTCTCACAGCAGATTATCAAAAATACACATCCATAAAACATTAATACAATAGTCACTCCTTTATACATGATTATGAAAAAAAAATGATTTTTTTAATGATACAAATAAGTAGCATTGCATAAAATAAATAAAATGATTATTTTTAGGTAAAAACTGAAATTAATAACTCATAAGTTATTTTGATCAATGTTAATAAGTAATAATGAATGTCATCGTCAAATTTTTAATGAAAGACCAATAATGAAGCAATTATTGTAACCTCAAATGAAAAGAGGAGAGAGATAAGTGGACCCAACTCATACATGAATTTACAGTAAAATACTACTTCTACCATTTTACTGTAAAAAAAAAGAAGGTAAACTTAGCTATAGCAAAATATGGGGATATGAACAGTTTACTATCCTTTATTTTATCAAAAATTTAATATTCTCTCTTCTACTTTACTTTGTTTATTTTTGGGCCCAGTTTTGTACCTCATCCGTCAATTTTTTCACAAAATGGACGACACGTACCTGCACGTGACTAAATTCTATTAACTTCTTTTAACAACAAGTGTATTTTGGTCATTTATAACATAAGTCCTATAAATAAATAAAAAATAAAGACAAGGGACAGAATAATACATTTTTCTATTTTCCGTTCATCCCAATTTTTACTAAACATAAACTTAACTCATAAAAACAGCAAAAGTTAGTCGCGTACAGGCACGTGTCATCATTTTTGTGAAGGAATTGATGGAAGAGGTATAAAATTGAGTCGATTGATATTGTATAGGGTACTAAAATGAACAAAATAAAATAGAGAAAAGAAAATTAAATTTTTGATAAAGTAAAGAGCAGTAAAATGTTCATATCCCAAAATATGTAGTCTTGCATTCATGTCTAAAAGTACCCATTGCTATCCCCATTCTGCTATAGCAATATATATAGTTTGAATACCATAGCTAAACCAGCTTAAATACCTCTTTTACACATGCTGCTTCAAATGCTCTTAATTATAAATCATCACTTTTTAAATCAAGACAAGAAAGTGGTGGCACAAAAGACATTTATCATAGAATACAAAATAATTATTATGTCCGCTTAATATTTTTGATTCATAACATTGAACCAATAAATTTGAGACGGAAGTAGTTTACATACTCCATCCGTTTTCAATTAACTGTTCACTATTAAAATATGTACAATTTTGACCGGCCAATAACTTATATCAAAATTGCACGTAATTTTGTAAATAACAATTAATTAGGAAGAGATGGAGTACAAATTAATAATTATGGATATACCTAGTAGGAGTATTCCTATATTTAGTCTCGCTGTAGATGACGGCGGTGCGATTGTTGTCCTCACATACCAGCTTATAAATATAAACATATGGATATTCATAGAATATGGATTCATTAGTCGTGGTTAGGCAGAATGATGAATTGGAAAGTGTGAAGGGGCATCTAATATTAGTGAGATTCCCACATGATGAAGGGTACCCTGATTCTTGAGCTTGGGAATTATTTACAGAAAATATAATAAAAAAGAAGAAGATGATGGTGTATATGACATGTTGAGAGTTGGACATAGCTAGGAACAAACAGAGATACATAGATAGAAAAAAAAGGACGTATAAATTAATTAGGAAGAGATGGAGTACACATTAATAATTATGGATATACCTAGTAGGAGTATTCCTATATTTAGTCTCGCTGTAGATGACGGCGGTGCGATTGTTGTCCTCACATACCAGCTTATAAATATAAACATATGGATATTCATAGAATATGGATTCATTAGTCGTGGTTAGGCAGAATGATGAATTGGAAAGTGTGAAGGGGCATTTGATATTAGTGAGATTCCCACATGATGAAGGGTACCCTGATTTTTGAGCTTGGGAATTATTTACAGAAAATATAATAAAAAAGAAGAAGATGATGGTGTATATGACATGTTGAGAGTTGGACATAGCTAGGAACAAAAAGGGAGATAGAAAAATACGTATGTGCTACAAAGAGAGAAATGGGTTAGAATGAGAATGAGAGGCTATTTTATGAATATTTATTTACAAATAATGCCCAATAAATGACGTATCACTTTTGAAATTATATTCCTCCTAGGTACCTCCATAATTTCACATTCCCTATAGATACCACTTTTTAATTATTTAATTTATTTACCAAAACGCCATACACATATTTCATAAAAAATGGAAAAAAAACACATATTTCATAAGAAAGGATTAGTTTCACTTGAAAATTGTCTGTATGTATATCAACGGGGGAGAAGACAATAAAGAGGTGTTATAATATTATTAGTATCGTGAGACTCATGTTATAACTTATTTATCTACATAAATTACACTTGATATTATATAAGGGATAATAATAATTATACTATAATTTATGCTTATAAGAGGGTATAATTTATGTTATATCGTGGTATTATCTATTCTACTAATAGTATCTAGTTATAAATTATATACTTTTATATTATACTGCAAACAAAATAAAGTACGAATATTTAATAAATGCATAGTAGGTAAAGCTAGCTAATTATTACATGCATAGTAGATGGTTTGTTTAATTTTTGGCGATTGCGTTTTTCGATCGTCTTTTCTCTGACGATAAGTTTTAGATCCTTCTATTCCGGTATACGTATATACAAACTCACATATATGCTATTATATAGACCGTCTCCGATATACTCACAAACAAACCAGTTTTCTTTTCCGTTTCTATACATATACCAACTCATATATATACATACACAATAATATTGTTCTCCGATATGTTTTCTTTGTTTTCTGTGATTCGTTTTTTTTTTTTTCCTGATTCCGACAATTCATCCTTCTTCGGCTATATGCCATTTTACTGATGATATGGATGTTACTCCGACGATGATATAGAGTTTTCTCCGGCGATAATATAGAGGCAGTTAGTTCTCTCTCTATATCTATATGTATATATCTTTTTCTATGTGTCAAAATGACGCATGGAAGTTGTGATTGGTTTTGGATGTCCTGAAAAATTCAAGGCAGCCTGCCTTGAATTTTTCAGGCAGCAAAATGGATCCGGTTTGGATCCATTTAGTATATTTTTGGTTTCATTAATGAGTGTTAGGTTTTTAATTTTAGGGTAGATATTTTTTAGTTTTAATTTTAAATTAATTTTAGGGTATATATTTTTGGGTTCATTAACATGTGTTAGGTTTTTAGTATTTTTTAGTTTTAATTTTGAATTAATTTTAGAGTAGATATTTTTGGGTTCATTAACATGTGTTAGGTTTTTAGTATTTTTTAGTTTTAATTTTAAATTAATTTTAGGGTAGATATTTTTGAGTTCATTAACATGTGTTAGGTTTTTAGTATTTTTTAGTTTTAATTTTGAATTAATTTTAGGATATATATTTTTGAGTTTATTAATATGTGTTAGTTTTTTAGTATATTACACACCCTAAATAATAATGGACTTTATTCACGATAGTGTTAATCGTTCGATGTTAATTCTAAAACATTAAAACAAAAATGTAACATACAAAAATACATTATTTCAAATAAAAAAAAAAACAGCCAAAATTATCCATTTTGCTGCCTGAAAAATTCAAGGCAGCAAAAATGGATCTGGGAAGTTGGGATAGATTTGCAGTTTCGGTTAATTACCCTGTGGTCCTCAATATTTGGGATATATTCTGAATAGTTATTGTGTTTGGGAAAAATCCAAAGAGCTCCTTGTTGAGTTTTATGGTTATTACCTAATTGGTCCTTGATGTTTGGTACGAGATACAAGTTGGTTTATTTCGTTGTGGTAACTACATAGTAGTCCTTATGAGTTTACTTCTTCTCCGATATGGTCCCACAGAGTTTGGAAATATTACAGTTTGGTCCAAAAGTTTGGATCTAGTGCCTAATTGGCCTTTGTTTTTGCATTTTTGGCATTTTTGGTCCTTAGTGGGCATTTCTTTTGGCCCCTAGCTAGTAACTTTTATGCCTATAGTTGGCTTGCCTTTTATGGGTTTGATGTTTCGGTCGTTTGTGAACATTTTATCAGTTATTTAGCCATTTGATACTCATTGTTGGCTTGCCCGAGTGGCGTTTGTTGCCTTTTATGGTTTTGATACCGTCTTTTATAGTGTTTTAGGTTGTTTGTGACCATTTGATGTCCATTGTGGCTTGTTTGGCCCGACGTGGTCATTTGTTTCCAATTGTAGCATTTGTTTGACCATACGTGGTTGTTTCTAGCCAGTTATGACATTTATTGTCCCTATGTGGTCGTTTCTAGCCGTTGTTGCATTTTGTTGTTGTTGTTACTTTTATGTTTTTTTTTTCCGATACACTACTTTTTCTTTTGGTGCCGTTTGTTACTCTTTAAAATTTGTTTGGTGCTATTTTATGCTATCTAATTTATGTTTTCTATTTCGTTTTATACGCTTGGTGCTTTTTGTTGCTATCTAAGCTTTGTTTGGCGTTGGTATGATATTCTCCATTTTCCCTATTTAATTACATTTTATTATACTGATGTTTAATAGGCGTTTTTTTTTCTTTTTACAATTAACTTAAATCCAAAAGTTATCATATTTAAGAGGAAATATATTAGGTAGGAGATAATTAAGAGAGTAGAAAGATTTAAAAAGGATATCTAGGAGAGGACAAATGTTAAAAAAGAAATAAATAATTGTATTTCTTAATATTAGGATCATAGCAACTTAGTAAAAATAAATTTCTCTTAAATTTTACACTAGATAATTTCATTGAATTTGTCTTTCATATATTTGTTTTAAGAAAAAGATTATTCACCTACATACGCATCAACATTATAAATTAAGAGGACTTGACTATCCTTTTCAGCGGGTCTTCTTATTAATTATGTGTACAATGTGCTTGAGTAGAGTGGTGAATACTAGACCATGCACTGTTTCTCTTAAATTGACTGAAAATGGAGAAGTTTACAAGTCAACTGCGTACAACCTTGCAAGGGTCCCATTACTCCTCAGTTATGACTCTTCAGTTTACTATTCTGTAAGTATTTTTCAATTATAACTCAAACAAAATCTTAATTTGATAGAACACAAAAAATAGACTCGAATACACCTATTCGGGTACAAACCTACCCACACAATATTAGTGGGTATCCAACGCATGAATAATAAGATCCAGGGTATAACAGTCTTTTCCTTACTAAGAGATAAGGGCGATTATTCATTAACCATTTCAGCCTAGTTAATTAGGGCCCCACAGTTGAAAAAGCCTATGAAATGACAGACGAGATTGAGACACTTGTCAACATCCTATGACGCATGAATGCCTATAAATAGTCAAGTACCTGCACTGGAAAAAGTACCTGAAATCTGATCAAAAAGAAATACAAGACTCTTCAGTTTACTATTCTGTAAGTATTTTTCAATTATAACTCAAACAAAATCTTAATTATAATTGAAACGCGTAACAGCATTCGAAATATTATGTAAACGTATTTTTCAGAGTTGAACGAGGGAGATGAAGACGCAAAGAAGATAGCAAGAAAGCTAACTATAGTAGGTCTATGGTGTTAACAGGGACGAAGCCAGGATGTGTAAATGGGGGGTGCCAAAATATACCAAAAATATATGTACAAGTAACATATTTTTATGGGGGTGCCAAATCTACACCTAAAAAGAAATTGTACTAAAACAAAATTGCGTCACTTGAGATTTCTAAAATTATGGGGGGTGCCGTGGCACCCGATCGTTCCCACTTAGCTTCCCCCTGATGGTGTATACAATGTGGTCCAATGGATAGACTTTCCATGAAAGTGGTGGAGCAAATGCTTGAAGGTGATGGTAGTGCTTTCTTTGGTTGTGCCACCAAACTAATTTGCAGCAAAACAAACATCAATAATGGAATCATTTATGGGTGATACAACATCATCATACACCCAATCCTTAGACGTTATTATTGAATGGGAGTGAAAAAGAGAGTTTTAATAAGATGAAATTGGTGCTTTATATATAAATTTGTAAGAAACCAACTTGCTATAGTAGAAACTGCAACCATGCTTGGGAATTCCAACTTGCCTTTAACTGAAACTGCAAGTTTCTCACAGTTACGGCTCAAATGGTGCTGTTTTTGTATTATAGGTGACTAGTTTCAAATAATAATTGCGTAAATTTATTTAGTTATTCACTTTTGTTTCCTTTCCCCTAATATTTGTAAGGTCGCAGTTAAATTTTCTTGTTACGCACAGAATTCAAATCCCCCTTCATGCAGATACAAGGACTAAATAACATACATATGCACATAATACTTCATTCATCTGATAGATACAATATATATACAGATAACCAACCTAAAATTCCATACTAATCTACATAACTGGAACTTAATTTTAGAGACCACCTAGTTTGCATGCGTTAGGGATCCGTCAATGTCATATTAGATGTGCCCAGCAGAACAAGTTAGGAAAATCGTTAAATGAATGCAACATATGTTCACTAAACAAAACAAACTCCAAGAAGACATATATTTCACTTTGAAAAGGTAAAACGTCTTGAGTTGAGTTTGAACTCACGACAGGCGCGTGCCATCACCGTTGTCTAGTAGAAACTCGGGATCCTCATTTACACACTCGTTAACGATTGGATTTGCGATCAACTCCCGATCACCATTTTAACAATGTTTCTTATCTCTCTCAAACTACTGTCTCTCCTTTCCATTTACTCCTGTGTAAATTTTTCATCATTTGTCCCACTGCCTCTTTCACCGTGTATATTGCATTTTATTTATATTTCTTTTAATTTGATTTTCTCTAGTGTTATTAATTTTATTTAGTTTGGTTTTCTACATTTCTTTATGTTTTTTTTTCGATACTCTACTTTTTCTTTTGGTACCGTTTGTTACTCTTTTAAATTTGTTTGGTGCTATTTTATGCTTTTTATTTCGTTTTATACGCTTGGTGCTTTTTGTTGCTATCTAAGCTTTGTTTGGCGTTGGTATGATATTCTCCATTTTCCCTATTTAATTACATTTTATTATACTGATGTTTAATAAACTTTTTATTTTTATTTTTACAATTAATTTAAATCGAGAAGTTATCATATTTAAAAGAATATATAGGAGAAGACAAATGTTAAAAAAGAAATAAATAATTGAATTTCTTAATATTAGGATCATAGCAACTTAGTAAAAATAAATTCCCCTTAAATTTTATACTAGATATCTTCATTGAATTTGTCTTTCATATATTTGGTTTAGGAAAAAGATTATTCTCATACATACACATCAACATTGACTTGACTATACTTTTCAGTGAGTCTTCTTATTAATTATTAAATTGACAAGTCAATTAATTGTATTTCTTAATATTAGGATCATAGCAACTTAGTAAAAATAAATTCCCCTTAAATTTTACACTAGATACCTTCATTGAATTTGTCTTTCATATATTTGGTTTTAGGAAAAAGACTATTCCCATACATACACATCAACATTATAAATCAAGAGGACTTGACTATCCTTTTCAGTGAGTCTTCTTATTAATTATTAAATTGACAAGTCAATTAATTGTATTTCTTAATATTATGATCATAACAACTTAGTAAAAATAAATTCCCCTTAAATTTTACACTAGATAGCTTCATTGAATTTGTCTTTCATATATTTGGTTTTAGGAAAAAGATTATTCCCATACATACACATCAACATTTACTTGACTAGTGAGTCTTCTTATTAATTATTAAATTGACAAGTCAATTATGTACAACCTTGCATGGGTCCCATTAATTATGGAGTGAATTTGCATTAAATAGTCTTCTTATTAATTATTAAATTGACAAGTCAATTATGTACAACCTGGTCCCATTAATTATGGAGTGAATTTGCAGTAAATAGTCTTCTTATTAATTATTAAATTGACAAATCAATTAATTGTATTTCTTAATATTAGGATCATAGAAATTTAGTACAAATAAATTCACCTTAAATTTTACACTAGATAGCTTCATTGAATTTGTCTTTCATATATTTGGATTTAGGAAAAAGATTATTTCCATACATACGCATCAACATTGACTTGACTAGTGAGTCTTTTTATTAATTATTAAATTGACAAGTCAATTAATTGTATTTCTTAATATTAGGATCATAGAAATTTAGTAAAAAAAAATTTACCTTAAATTTTACACTAGATAGCTTCATTGAATTTGTTTTTCATATATTTGGTTTTAGGAAAAAGATTATTCTCATACATACGCATCAACATTGACTTGACTAGTGAGTCTTCTTATTAATTATTAAATTGACAAGTCAATTATGTACAACCTTGCATGGGTCCCATTAATTATGGAGTGAATTTGCAGTAAATAGTCTTCTTATTAATTATTAAATTGACAAGCCAATTAATTGTATTTCTTAATATTAGGATCATAGCAATTTAGTAAAAATAAATTCACCTTAAATTTTACACTATATAGCTTCATTGAATTTGTCTTTCATATATTTGGTTTTAGGAAAAAGATTATTCTCATACATACACATGAACATTGACTTGACTATCATTTTCAGTGAGTCTTCTTATTAATTATTAAATTGACAAGTCAGTTAATTGTATTTCTTAATATTAGGATCATAGCAATTTAGTAAAAATAAATTCCCCTTAAATTTTACACTAGATAATTTCATTGAATTTGTCTTCATATGTTTGGCTTTAGGAAAAAAGTATTCCCCTACATACACATCAATATTATAAAACAAAAGGACTTGACTATCCTTTTCAGCAGGTCTTCTTATTACAATTATGTGTTCAGTGTATTTGAGTAAAATGGTGAATACTAGACCATGCATTGTTTCTCTTAAATTAACTGAAAATGGGAGAAGTTTACAAGTCAACTATACGTACAACCTTGCATGGGTCCCATTACTCCTCAGTTATGACTATTCTTTCAGAATCTTAGTTATAACTGAAAAGCATAACAATATTCGAAATATTAGGTAAACGTATTTTTCAGAGGTAGACAGATGAGATGAAGACCAAAGAAGATAGCAAGAAATATTAGGTAAACGTATTTTTCAGAGTTACAATGGGGTCCAATGGATAGACCTTCCATGAAAGTGGTGGAGCAAATGCTTTTATGAGATGGAGGAATAGGCAAATGTTAAAAAAGAAATAAATAATTGTATTTCTTAATATTAGGATCATAGCAACTTAGTAAAAATAAATTCCTCTTAAATTTTACACTAGATAATTTCATTGAATTTGTCTTTCATTTATTTGGTTTTAGGAAAAAGATTATTCACCTACATACACATCAACATTATAAATTAAGAGGACTTGACTATCAGCAAGTCTTCTTATTAATTATGTGTACAGTATACTTGACTTGACCATGCATTGTTTCTCTTAAATTGACAAGTCAATTATAATGTACTTTTTTTTTGATTATTTTGTTCATATATTATATTTACATTTTCTTTTGCAGTAAATAGTCTTTTTGTTATTTTGTAATTTTATATCATTTGTTTACTTTTTATACTATTTAATATGAGTTTTTTTTTCAACATATGTATCCATTAAAAATAACATGTTTAGCTCATTATTTATATTTAGTTCTAATTCTAAGAACCACACAAAAGCTTATTAGTTTTTGTTTTTGTTTTGAAGGGAAATATAATGTTTTAGTAAGTACATAAGTTTTCAATGGTATAATAGTAAAACAACATAAAAAATGGCTCATGACGCGCACATGTTAACTCTCAATCCGTTTTGTGGACGGAATGATACGAGAAGAAAACATTGCAATAGTTGAAGGTACTAAATAAAAAATTTAAAGATTATAGTATAAAAACGAAAACAAACTATAGTTAATGGTATTAAAGCAAACTGGAGAAACTCATCAATTTAAAATAACGGACATTACCCTCCTTGCCCTCAAGAAAATAATTGTCAAGGAAAAAAAAACTGTGTTTAAAACTTGCCAAAGAAATATTCCATGAGATCCATTTTATATGTGAGTTTTGGGTAGGGCTTCAAATGAACCGAACCCATGAATATATCATGTTTGGTTCTAACATGGCGGTTCGTGTTCGCTCATTAAATAAATAAATAGAACATGAAGAGAAATTAGCGATGGTTAAGTAAATAAACCGAACATGAACAATACAACGTTCGTTAAGAGCTTGGTTAGTTAAAAATCTAAAAAATAAGTTAAATTCATTTGTATTATATATTATGAATAGATAAATAATAAAGTATGATATAAATGCTACGAGACTAGAAAATCCTGAATACCACATTCATTTTCGCATAGCGGGTCGCACGAATAGCGGGCAAGTTCTTGGTAGGTCAACAATCCAGTGAACCGGGCTAGGCATCATTTACATACTGAGTAAATACGTACTAAAAAAATTTAACACATGTTTAGCAACATATGAATTTCAAATGCATTTTTATATTTCCAAATTGATTAAAACATCCTAAGGATAATAATTCATAAGGCCGAGAATCGTTTAATATAATACCATAGTCCACTATTACTTGTAGTACAAAATGACAAGTCTAAAGTTCAACAATATAATAAGAAGCTGGGGAAGAGAAAATCAAATAGAAACTAATGGCAATGGCCACTGTCATGGCAGCCTTCACACTCTCTCTCATGTTCTCCCTCATCTCGGCCAAAAAGGTATCGGAGTGCTTACAACAGCCAAAAGCTTGCTCGCCTAGCAATGGCAATCCCGTCATCCAATTCCCGTTCTCTCTCCGAAAGCATTGTGCATACTCCCCGGCCTTCATCCTCACCTGTTCAGACAATAACACCACCGTTATTGAGCTCCCAAACTCCGTAAAGTTTACTTAATGTTATACTGATATTTTGGTGTCTTGATAGGAGAAATGATTTAAGCATGGTATTCTGAAAGGTTGATTCATTAATATATACATATATATATATATATATATATATATATATATATATATATATATATATATATATATATATATAATAGTTTTATTTTAAAGATGGATCTTAAATCTTAAGTCTAGTGTGTGAATTTCACTCACAGGCTCTGAGCCAATAAAAAATCTCATTTCTAGGACGTGGTCCGGACTTCTTGATAATTCTTTATAACCTGCGCATGAACAGCTAAGATTAAGGGAAACTTGTTGTTTTGACCACCGTTTAACCTTTTCCGCCGGATGGAGCTGTGAGAACGTTAAATATCTAGGGTTTAGATAATAAGTATAAAGTGTGTTGAATGTAAGTAGGGTTAATAATAACCGATAATTAAGTATATGTCTGAGTTCGTATGAATTCAGATGATCTTTTTCTTGGATTATGAGCCCCTTATATAGGTAGTGGAGACGATGTAAGGCGTATCTTTCATGATTGGTATGATATTACCAATCATATCTTCTTTATATCTTCGTGTATCGCTAATGTCATATTGAGATATATTCTACTATATCTCATGTATCTTTCCACCGACTTGCCTATCACGAATGGGTGACGTCAATTCTGCTCGCTGACGAGTGGAGCTCTTATGTGGACCATGTTTCTTTTATTAGCTTTCGAATGCGTTGTTCTCGTAGATTTATCCCTTCAGATAGTCGAATATCACCTGACGAGGATGCCCTGACGTGGGCTACTCGCCTATCTTCTAGTCTCGCTGAGGGATATGCTTTCTTTTGTGTTTAACAAATATATCTTTAAAAGTTTGATCTGATTTTTATAAGATATGTCTGTATAGATTTGGTGTTTTCTTTCCTTCATGTGATATCTGATTGCTTATCTAAATATATGAGTATCTTTCAGAGGTTATCTCGCTGATAAGCTCCTCAGCGAGGGAAGCGGGTTTAGAACCCTATATACTCCCCTCGATGGGGCCATTAAATATTCATCAACTTTGTCTTCACTGCTAGCAACAGTATTCAACCTACAATAAAATGTTGGGATATCAGCATGCATCTTTTAGTGACACTTGACTCTAACCGTGTCGGTTGCTATCTCGATATTTTTATATAGTGTATGCTATAATTGATGTTGAATGTTATGCGTTTTTTTTTATGAACACAATAGATCTCTAAGTACTGTAAAAAGCCGGATTTTCGTAGAAAAATACCGTGGTGAGAAAGAAAGCTATCACTCACTACGTAGATATATGAGTAGCTAATGGTATATAAGATATGAGTAGGGATGACAGTTTTTCGGGTTTTGACCCGACCCGTCGCGGGTCGGATAAAAGTGCAAATTTATTTGGGTCGGGTCTGATCGGGTCAAATTGGGTAAAAGTGCAAATTTAGACAACTTAATACTCTTATCATTTCTCTCCCTCCTCTCTCTCCTTGCTATATATTAATTTCTATGTTTCTCCTGTAGTAATGGTATGTAATACATATACATACGTTTAAGTGATTTTCTAAATGTATATTGTATACATTAATTAATTATATTTATGTTAAATGTTAACATGTAATTAATGACTTTAGTGATACATTATCGTCATTATTTTAAGAACAATTTACGGGAAACAAATATCATATCAATCATATACATTTATATTACATTTTTACATATATTAATGTTTTAATTGACGAAATTAACGATACCAAATTAATTCAATAAACATGTAAATGTCAAAAATAAGATTGCAAAATTTAAATCACTAAATTAATATGAAAGGATGTTTAATATCACATTAGTATTTATATATTATCTTTATAAATCAAATGATTTTTACTTTATCATATGGATTTTTAACAAATTCTCTTCCAAATTTAGACATTTATGAGATTTTTTTTCAAAAGGAAATAAAAGGTTATAAAAAACGGGTCAAATGAGTCGGTCGGGTCAAATGGATAAAAGTTCAACTTTGTACATGGGTCGGGTCGGGTCGGGTTTTGAATGATCCGGCCCAATTGTCATCCCTGGCTATGAGTATCTACTTCTTATCACCAAAATGTTTTAAAACCGTGCGACCCAAGAAGTCAGTATGAAATTGGATCAAAGCAGACAGTATTAGTGGTATAAATCAGATTGTGCCGTTTCGATCGGAGGACTGAATCGTTACAATTGGTATCAGAACCGCTATCTAGCCGATGTCGGGAGTAACAGGAGTAAGTGAACTCCGAAAGGACGGCGTGCCCGACGAGTATGTTGTGGGGAAGAGTGGAAGAGTATATATCATCTTTCTTATCATCTCGAAATTTGGCCAAAACAGATAATATTAATGATAGAAAGCAGATGATAACAGTTTGGTCGGATGACTGAGTCGTTACAAGTAGATAAGATACAAAGTTAATATATACTATATTTTTCTTTCTATTTCTAGTTCAAGAATTAAAAGATACTGGGTCACGTTAAATAAGTTTTAAAGTGTATTGCTTTAAAATAGATAGACTTCATCATGAAACATTTTGCAATAGAACAAGAAAGACAGAAACAGCATGATACCCCGTATAAAACATGTGTAGATCTAATTAACTTAAAAGAAGGGGAGATGGGGATTTGAAGATTGCATTTTAGTAATTTTTGTTTTTATTTTATAAAGAATGTTTTTTCTTTTAAAGTTTCATTTTAGTTTAAATTTACAGGTGAAACTAACAGTAGAAAATATCGATTACCAACAGTGGACTATGCAAATACACGATCCAACTTGTTTGCTCAAACACTTCGCACGTCTCAACCTGTCGAACACCCCCTACGCAATAAAATCATATGTTAATCCAAGCATAGCCTTTTTCAGTTGCAAGATTAATATGACATATTATAGACCCCTTTCATCAACATGCCTCGGAAGGGACAACGTGTACGGGTTCTTTTCGGAGGATTCTGTATATAGATTCCAAGATGGGTCTTGCAAGAAGATGTATACCAACTATTCCATTCCATCTGAGATACTTTACGAACCTTTTAAGCTAACTCTGAGTTGGTCTGTACCTGATAATAGTTTCATATACACTGGCATCCCAACATCACATACCACAGGTGCAAAGATATTAAAAAGTTATTATTTTGTTTGGCAATACTTACAAACATTGCACATGACCATCAATGAACATTTAGGACTTTTATCAAAAGAGAACCTTACATTTATATGATGATTTCTATTGCAGATCTGCTACGCGGCTTGTTCCTTCTTATCGCAATCAGCATTGCTGCTTACTGTATTATCATGACAATAAAAAATAGGAAAGATGATGAGAAAAAAATTGAGAAGTTTTTGATCGATTATAGAGCTTTCAAGCAGGCCCGATACACCTATGCCGATATCAGAAAAATCACCTCAAAGTTCAAGTACAAGATTGGCCAGGGGGGTTACGGAACAGTTTACAAAGGAAAACTCTCCAACAAAGTCTATGTTGCGGTGAAAATACTCAACAACGTTAAGGCAAATGGCGACGACTTCATCAACGAAGTGAAAACAATAGGTCGAATTCACCACATAAATGTTGTACGTTTAGTAGGTTTCTGTTCCGATGGGTTCAAAAGAGCTCTTGTTTACGAGTTTTTACCAAACCATTCTCTTGACAAATACATCTCATGCGATAAGGAAAAGCAAGCCCTAGGGTGGGCGAGGCTCGAAAGTATCGCTATTGGTGTAGCCAAAGGGATCGAGTACCTTCACCAAGGATGTGATCAACGGATCCTTCATTTCGACATAAAACCAAATAATATTTTGTTGGACCACAATTTCCATCCAAAGATAGCCGATTTTGGACTAGCAAAGCTCTGCTCAAAGGATCAGAGTGCAGTGTCGATGACTGTGGCTAGAGGGACGATAGGATACATCGCGCCGGAAGTTTTTTCACGCAATTTTGGACACGTGTCATACAAATCCGACGTGTATAGCTTTGGGATGTTATTGTTGGAAATGGTAGGGGTGAGGAACAAAAAGAACGTAGTGGAGAAAAGCACGAGCGAGGTTTACTTTCCGGAATGGATTTATAGTCGAATAGATCATGGAGAAGAGCTAGGGATCGAGTTGGACGAGGGAGATGAAGAAGCAAAGAAGATAGCAAGAAAGCTAACTATAGTAGGTCTATGGTGTATACAATGGGGTCCAATGGATAGACCTTCGATGAAAGTGGTGGAGCAAATGCTTGAAGGTGATGGAAGTGCTCTGGTTGTGCCACCAAACTCATTTGCAGCAAAACAACCATCAATAATGGAATCATTTATGGGTGAATCATCATCATCATACACCCAATCATTAGATGTTATTGTTGAATGTGAGTAAAAATATATATTCAATTAGATATACTATGTGCTTATAGAGTGTTTTAGTATGTGGATTTGTAAGAAATTAACTTGTTATAATAGAAAAATATGTGCTGGGAGTGGAATTCTATTAGAGTTAGGTTGTCCTAAATTGTTAACATATGGATTAAATTTGTGGTCTATAAATGAGTTTCTCTTCATCCTATATGATCGGGACATTTTAATGAGATTGGATGAACCCTTACTTGGTATCAGGGCGTGTCGTCGATGTTGACGCTTACCTCTATCTATTTAAATATGTTCACTCGTTGAGTCTTTGAAATATTGGGCCACAATATAATAGTGTTGAGTTATTATATTGTCTCGCATCGATATATCGGTTAACATGTTGTTTATAAATGATTTTTTTTCATTAATAGAGATTTTAGTAGGTGGATCGTACTGTTACAACTGTTGCTACGGTATAAACTGCCCCCATACTTTGAACTCCAAATGTAAATGCATTGTAATTTTCACAATGGGTTTAGGCAATAGGCAAATCCTTTTTAAGTAGAATATTATATGTATATACCTTTGTCCACTAAACAAAACATATCCCAAGAGGCCCAAGACACATATTTAGTCGAATAAATAGTTGCATTTCACGTTGAAAACGTTGAACGTCTTGGGTTGATTTGCACTCACGCCAGCCGCGTGCCATTAGGCCCATTACCGTTGCCTAGCCAAAACTCACGATACTCATTTACACCCTCGTTAACGATCGGATAATGAGAATTAGGCTTGGGGGGCATCTCCAATGCTTCAATACTCCCTTCAAGCATCTCAACAACTCTGTTCATTGAAGGGCGGTCACTCGGATTAGTTTTTATACACCACAAAGCCACAAGTATCAATTTTCTCACCATTTCCCTTTCCCTCTCGCTAACAGTCTCTCCCATTTCGATTTCAATTCCGTTTACTAATTGGTCGTGCACCCATGAAGGAAAATATACTTGGCTAATGTTATTCACTAGTGCATCCATGTTGCGCCTCTTACCCGCAATTTCCATCAACAACATACCTGTTAGAGAATGACAAAAATGATTAAACAGTTGCCTTTATAACTTGATGTTCTAGTTCTAGTAAAATTTGTAACTTAACTTCCCCCCTATTAACATTACAAATGAAATTTTCATTCCATTAGGGTACATAAGGAAGTTATATAACAAAAGAACATGTCTCATGTATCCCGAAAATTGGCTTTGTTTAGAATTAATATTCCGATGTATAGAAAACTGTAAAAAAAAATTACAAAAATTGTCAACACAACAATTTCGAACCATACCATAAGTGTAAACGTCTGCTTTATACGAAACCCCTTCGATGTTTTTATAAAATAGTCCGGGAGCCATATAACCCATCGTTCCTCGTGCTGCAGTGAGGGTAACAATGCTATCGTCGGTGGGATACAATTTCGCTTGCCCGAAATCCGACACATTTGGGGTGAAGCTCTCGTCTAGTAGAATGTTATGAGGCTTGATATGAAAATGCAAAATTTGCATATCACAACCTCTATGCAAATACTATTCCCCGTGCCACCCCTACGGAAATCGCGTACAACTTTTCGCAACTTAGGGAAAAGTCGCCTTCTTATGAGAAAACATATTTTTCGAGGGACCCATTGGGCATGAAGTCATATACTAGAGCGCGTCTAGATCTCTCCGCATAATATCCAACTAATCTCACCACATTGAAATGATGAATGGTACCGATTGTAGCAATTTCGTTAATGAACTCTTGGCCGTTGGCATTAGGCGTTTTCAATAGTTTCACTGCAACGATTTGACCACTTTTGAGCCTTCCCTTGAAAACGGAGCCATATCCCCCTTCTCCAAACTTTTCGGTGAAACCTTTCGTAATCCTTCTAATGTCGGTGTAATTAAGAGTACCTTATGAGCAAAAGATTGTTGTTGTAAAATCTCATATTTTATTTTATATTTTATATTTTCTGGTAGTTGTTATAATATCTTTTTCTTAGGACTATTTGGATATTTTGGTTACATAAAGTTCGTTTAGTAATTAGAAATGAGTTGGATATCAACTCGTAATAATAAAGCTGTAATTAAGATACAGTAAAGTGGATGTTACTGTATCATAATTGCACTGCTCATTTAATTGTATCCTAAACATGGCTAGTGATGGCCTTTCTCAAACGTATAGAGTTTTAACATGATTTTAAAGTCCACATTTCTTAACAGAGAGTTACATATGTTTATATAATAACTAGTAAAAGTTGCCCACGCGTTGCGTGTGAGACGCGTAATGACATAAATCTCGTAATATATTTTATTTTTAACATAATATTCAGATTTTGTATAATTTATTATAGTTACGGATGTTAAAACAAATTGTTAATTAATTTAGGGTACATCCGTAATTAGTAAAATATATTGAGGACAAATAGTTAATTAATTAGATTATGTATATTGGTAATTATTAAAATAGAGTGAGGGTATTTTTAAAAAAAAATACCTAAATTGAGCAGACTCAATTTTTCTTGGATTAACTTATTACAATAGAATGATAAGAAGTATACATATAAAACTCAAGAGGCATAATAAGTATTAGGAATTAAACTTTTGACTGTTTTACTTTTGCATGTAACATATATGAGCATTTAGTTTACCAACTTATTTTATATATAGACGTGTGATACCATAAGTCCATTGGCTTATCTTATCGTCATTCGTTCGGTAATTATGTGAGTAGTTTTATAAAGTATCTTGTTGCATATATTTTTAACAAGTATTACATGCTCGCTATTATTATTTTTAACTATCATCCATATATGTATATATTGATTTTGTTTATCATTGTAAGAAAGAAAGAAACGAGTTTATTTCGGGGGTTACAAAAATAAATGACTTTATTTCGTGAAGGTCCGAAAAGAGTAGTTTATTTCGGGAAGGTCCGACAAGAGTAGTTTATTTTGGTGAGTCCGACAAGAAAGTAGTTTATTTCGGAGAGTCCGAAAAGAGTAGTTTATTTTGGAGAATCCAAAAAGAAAGAATAAAATAATTCATATATACTAATTTAATGATTCTTAAGATTTAATTTTTCAAAATATTGAAAATGATTATAAGAAAGATAGAAATATTATGCTTAGAAATTTTAGCAAACTAGATGTTGAACAGGTAACGATTAGTAATTTACTTTTTTATGATTATTGTAGTACTAAAAACCATAGCCAATATAGGGTTATATGTTCGTAGTCATTGCTTGCAATTTTTTCTAATTTTATTCCTCGGCTTTTTAGAATCATTCCTAAGTTCAGCAAACTGGTTGAGCAAACACAACCAGTGAGAACTTACAATACCAAGATCAATTACATCAGTACATTTATATGGCTCATTTATCTTAAATATGATAAAATTATTATAAAATTGTACACGCATCAGTTTTATTATCCATTACTTTAACTTTAGATAACTCAAATATTACTCAAATATAAGCGATCAAGATATTCCTTCTAATTAAAACAATAATTTAACTCTCTTAATTTTCTCTTATTCTCTCTCATTTATTTGTATTTTCACATATAAATTAATAAAATAACAAAAAGATGAGTTGTATAGTTTTGATAGAGAAATTGATAAAAAAAACTAATAATTTGTATAAACCAAAACGTTTACTTATAAGTTGTAAAAGTGTATTTTTTCCTATAAATACGAGAAAACTTGTAACTTATTTAATGAGATTGTTCTAGTAAATTAATTTGGGTTGAAAAAAATTTATAGAGATATATTAAAATATAGTAATATTTAGTTATGATAATAAATTTGATAGAAAAGATGAAAAATGTATAAATTTAAACTGTTATGCTAAAAATATAAAAGTAATGCTAATTACATTAAATATGAGTAAAAATGTAAGTAAACTGGTGCGGATGTGAATCAGATTGATCTATAAGAGAGCTAAAATGGGTTGATAAATCACAAATAGACTCCATTACTAGATTTGATCATATTGGCCACAAAACGTATTAATTTTCTTTTTTCAAAGCCTGAATGTACAGAAATTGTATGAGTACCATCAGGTCCAAATTTTATCTCAAAACCAGAAACCATGGCATTGTGGACATCATCGTAGGTATTCCCAAGCATCAGCTATGCCACGGTTATGTTGTGGCATGATCGGAACTACCTTTGCTACCGTACATTTTAACTCAAAGTGATTTTTTGTTTGTTTGTAAAAGATAAGAAATATAGGTGAAGTTGGGACTGAGTTTGTAGAATTTTCTCATTCAGTTTATCCTTTTTACACCAATTATATATTCTGAACTAAGGGTCGCCGACATCCCATATGCTACATCTCATTAATAAAATAATAATGTATATATAGTATCAAAATATCATTGTATTTTCTTCAAAAAATAAAATAAAAACATCATTATATATATCAGTAAATTTATGGCATATACATAAAAGATAAATATAACTAGTGAAATCTGATGTAACGTTAATGTCAAAATAGTTGAAGAGTTAGTCAATGTCATAATTATCTTTTGGTGTAACAATAACTTAGAAAATAAATAGTGGCACTATTCAGATGATAAATAGTTGGACAAGTAAAACTGATAATGATTTTGTAAAAACGATAAGAAATATATGTGAACTGAGTTTGTAGTTTTATCATTTAGTTTATTATTTTAACATCAATCATAAATTCTGAATTAAGGACATTTGTGTCCCACACTATAGCCATTTAATAAAGCAACAATATATAGTTATATAGTATCAATAAATAAAATGATGGCATATTTTTGAGTTTTCCTTTGAAAACCGAGCCATAGCCTCCTTCTCCCAACTTTTCGGTGAAACCTCTTGTGATCCTTCTAATGTCGGTGTAAGAGTACCTTATGGGTATAAGACTGTTGTGTCTCGATGTTATCGAGATCTAGCGAACGCATTCTTTTGTACTCGAATATAAAAACACAACATATAAACGGAAGCAGACACAAATTTTTTGCCCGCATCGCCATCATTGCTGGAAAATAGCATTGGCAGAAGTCAAATGTCCATAATTAAAAATATGAAAGCACAGTTTTACTCTTCTAGTGAAAATGTAAATATTGGTGTTGGTAATATTTTAAAAAAGCTCATTTATATCAAAAGTTAACAGTAAAAAACCTTTTTCCATCATCTCATATACTCGTGTATATGATTATATACACAATTCTCTATTGACTAGTTTTTTCGTTGATGAGTATTTTTTGGACATTTTTCAAAATAAAAAGAACATTTTTTTTAACCATAGAGGTTAGTCCGTTGTAATTTCGTTTGTTTTAGTCTGTTTCATTTCTCTTATAAAAACTGAGTTAGGTCCCAATTATTATAAATATAAACTCATCTGTTTCTAAACAAATGTTCCCTTTGAAAATACGTGCAATTTTGACCATCAAATTTTTCACATTAAAATTGCCGAAATGAAAAAATTGAAAATTCCATCATATAGTTCTAACCATGAACTATGTGATTAACTTTTGAAATAATTTTTTTCATCAATCTATATATGAAAAAATTATCGGTCAAAATTACAAGTATTTTCGTAAGGAACATTTGTTTAGGGACGGGAACGGAGGGAGTATGTCACTTTAAACAAAAAAATGCACCGTAACCGCATAGAAAATCACTTGTGAAACCAAAACCATTGGACCAAATTATAACCTAGATGAAATTGCATACTCACCGTAAATACAAGTGGTCCAGATTACATACCACGTCTAATCTGCAAAACATTGGAAATGAAAATAAGAATGAAAAGAAATATAGTGCTTATATATACACATTGTGTGATCAATTGTTTCTTTTTTTATTATTGCTACTACCACCTATCCGATTATATATTGCATATAATGAAATACATATAAAGGGTGTACATAATGACTAGTTACATAGGGCGGAAAATCAAACTGTACCGTACCACTATTTACATATCACCTATTATTACATTTCACATACTTGTTCCGTGCATGTACTTATTGTGTGCATATATTATTTCTCTTTCCGATAATTAAGCAAAAAAACAAAGTGTAGGTATTAAACTAAAACACAAATTATAGGCTTGATAAAAATGTGGGGAGACTGATAGATTTAATTAATCCTAGCTGAAACAGAAAATATTCTAGTACCTCGCAACCGCGCAAATTCTATCTCAAAACCAGAAACCATGGCATTATGGACATCTTGGTACGTATAGTCTTGTGCATCAGTTATGTCACGGTTGTGCCGTGGCATGATTGGGACTACATTTGTTACCGTACATTTGTCTGCTAGATCCGCCACTGTGACTTCACCCATCATTACGTACGAATATTGTCCTTTTACCTGACCTGTTCATCACAAAAATAATACAAGGGGCTTGAAGTATTTAGTGAATATGAATCGTTAAAATTTCACGATTTTAGAACAATAAAAGAGATTTGGAACTTATCTCGTGTTGGTCATGTGACAGACTTATTCATAATATTTTAAACAAAACATCATCAGACATATAATTAAGAGGTGCTCTCAATACACTACATTTTTTCTTTAAAAACGCTGAAACCGTAGATTAAATCTACGGTTTACAGTGATCCACTGTAAACCGTAGATTTAATCTACGGTTTGGATCAAATGAATACAAACCGTAGATTAAATCTACGGTTTACAGTGATTCACTGTAAACCGTAGATTTAATCTACGGTCTGTGTAATTTCTGAAGAAATTACACAGTCAGTCCCTGATTTTCAGAATTACACAGTCAGTCCCTGCGCCAAAATTACACAGCAGGTCCCTGAAAAACAGAAACTTACGTTTTTTTAAAAAAAAAAACATTTTTTATACTACATTCTCTCTCTTTCTCTCAAAAACCCCCAATTTTCAACCCAAAAAATCACCCAAATCAATCAACCACATTAACTATCAACTTTATTAACAAAAAACCCCAAATCATCAATCAAACTTATCCATAATTCAAGGGTATATCTTTTATTCTCTAATTTATTATGTATTTTGTGTAATTTAAATTTGTAAAATAGGAAAAAATATATAAAATATGCAAATCCATAATTCACTTAGCTATATATCATTGTTTGTTGTTTGTTTATATTAATTATAGAAATTTTAATAATTGTTGATATTTGTCCCATTTTTGCATGTTTTTTTATTTTTTGTAATTTTAATTTGTAAAATAGGAAAAAATATATAAAATATGCAAAACCATAATTCACTTAGCTATATATAATTGTTTGTTGTTTGTTTATATTAATTATAGAAATTTTAATAATTGTTGATATTTGTCCCATTTTTGCATGTTTTTTTATTTTGTTTGGTTAATTTGAATTGTTGATAATGTGTTTGGTTATGATTAAAAAATTGAGTTATTATTGTTTGGTTTATGATTAAATGTGTTTGGTTATGATTAAATGTGTTTGGTTATGATTAAAAAAATTGAATTATTATTGTTTGGTTTATGAAAAAATGTGTGGTTGGTTATGATTAAAAAATTGAATTATTATTGTTTGGTTTATGAAAAAATGTGTGTTTGGTTATGATTAAAAAATTGAATTATTATTGTTTGGGTTATGAAAAAATGTGTGTTTGGTTATCATTAAAAAATTGAATTATTATTGTTTGGTTTATGAAAAAATGTGTGTTTGGTTATCATTAAAAAAATTGAATTATTATTGTTTGGTTTATGAAAAAATGTGTGTTTGGTTATGATTAAAAAATTTAATTATTATTGTTTGGTTTATGAAAAAATGTGTGTTTGGTTATCATTAAAAAAATTTAATTATTATTGTTTGGTTTATGAAAAAATGTGTGTTTGGTTATCATTAAAAAAATTTAATTATTATTGTTTGGTTTATGAAAAAATGTGTGTTTGGTTATCATTAAAAAAATTGAATTATTATTGTTTGGTTTATGAAAAAATGTGTGTTTGGTTATCATTAAAAAAATTTAATTATTATTGTTTGGTTTATGAAAAAATGTGTGTTTGGTTATCATTAAAAAAATTTAATTATTATTGTTTGGTTTATGAAAAAATGTGTGTTTGGTTATCATTAAAAAAATTTAATTATTATTGTTTGGTTTATGAAAAAATGTGTGTTTGGTTATCATTAAAAAAATTGAATTATTATTGTTTGGTTTATGAAAAAATGTGTGTTTGGTTATGATTAAAAAATTTAATTATTATTGTTTGGTTTATGAAAAAATGTGTGTTTGGTTATCATTAAAAAAATTTAATTATTATTGTTTGGTTTATGAAAAAATGTGTGTTTGGTTATCATTAAAAAAATTTAATTATTATTGTTTGGTTTATGAAAAAATGTGTGTTTGGTTATGATTAAAAAATTTAATTATTATTGTTTGGTTTATGAAAAAATGTGTGTTTGGTTATCATTAATTGGTTATAATTGAGTTATCATTGTTTGGTTATCATTGAGTTATCATTGTTTGGTTATCATTAATTGGTTATGTTATCATTTTTTTGGTTATCATTAATTGAGTTATATTTGGTTATCATAGTTAGGATGACAGACCCAGGTCCACAGATTAAAGGGAGGTTGGGTATTTTACGACAGACCGGTCACATTTCTAATCAGACTTGGGATGCTGGCAGAGAAGCGGGTAGAGGAGATGCCAATAAGATTAGGGTTTATAATTATAGTTGGCAGATACCGACGCCTGAAAGGGTAGTTCATAATATCATTAAGGCTGGTTTTTACGGTATTTACAGTATAGGTAATTATACCGTAGACCGAGGGTTGATTACAGCCTTAGTTGATAGGTGGCGTGATGAGTCGCACACGTTCCATTTTGTCGGGGGAGAGTTGGGGATATCTTTACAGGATGTAGAGATTATGCTCGGTCTGAGAGTGGATGGTCTTGCTATGACCCGGTCGGAGCGGAATGACACGAAGGCGAGCAGGTTGGCTATGATGGAGAGTTTGTTGGGTGTTAGGCCGGCTGACAATCAAGTCGATCAAAACTGTCTGACAGTTAGACTTGATTGGATGTTACAGACCTTCGGTGAATTACCCCCCAACCCTAGTGAAGAGCGTTTACTATATCAGTCTAGGGCTGCCATGCTATTATTACTGGCTGCACATGTGTTTTCGGATAAGAGCAGTGATCAGATTCCACTCTGGCCTCTGCCATTTCTAGAGGATTTTGACACATGTGCTGAGTATAGTTGGGGATCAGCTCTTCTGGCCTGGTTAGAGGCTAATCTATGCAGGGTGGTACGTTGTAAGACAACCGGAGTAAGCGGGGCGGTTATGTTTCTGGATATGTGGGCGATTACCAGACTACTGCCGGTTAGACCGTGTGAAGAGCTGCCGGAAGATGTCGAGCCACCGGAGGGCTTGCCTAGGTTCCCCCTCGGTTACAGGTATGATATTTATTTAGTTTTTGAATTGGATTTGCTTTTTTATATTATTGTGTCATCTATCATTTACTTAGCTGCCGGTTATATTTATTGTTTATCGGTTTTTGTTTGTATATTACAGATGGAAGATGTGGCGGCAAACTAACCTTACGCCATATGTCTACGGACATAATGTGGTCCACATACGTGACCAGTTTGACAATATGTCGCCTGAACAGGTAAATTTTAATTTTCGTATTATATGTAACTTACGTATTATATGTTGTATATGTTTGCATTGGTCTTATCTTCGCAGAATTTATTACTCGTCTATTTTAAAACCATTGTTTATATATTCTAATTTGATGATTACAGATAGTGTGGCAACCTTACGGGGATCTTAATCAGTATCCGGAATACTGCACGCGGGGCCGGTATATGTGGCATTGTTCTGTGCCTCTCATTTGTAATGAGAAGATTGAGTACCACCCCGCGGACAGGTTCATGAGGCAGTTCGGTTTTGTGCAGCGGGTCCCTACGTATATCTGGAAACCAAGACAGGGTCACGGCAAGGATAGAAGATATGGGATTGGGCAAAAACACGACTGGCCTTTACTAACCGGAGAATTTATAGTCGTGTGGAATGACCGCCACACCCGTCTTATTAACGGCGAATATGGCACGGGGACGTCACCGGGTTACATGAAATGGTATAGAGAGCGGACCCGCATCTTCATAAACCCACCTGAACTTGCCCCGCCCCCTCACGGTTTCCGGGAGAATACGGGTGTCTTCAATAAAATGGTAACTACTAAATCCTTTTTTACTAATAAATCGTTACTTCTTTTTATGTATATTTCAATACTAATAAATCGTTTTTTATTGTTTTTTTTTACAGAAAGCGATGTTGCGCCGCAGTTTCAAATCGTTCAAACGGCTGAAATCTAAAACGGACGTGGACTTACTACGTAAGGAGTTCGCTGAAATGGGTATGAATCCGTATGGGTCAGCTGATGAACAGTCGGAGGGGGAGGATGACGACGACGATGGTGATGACGACCTACGTTACGACCCAAGAAATTACACTAGGTCGGCAAGTTGTCGGCGTCCCGACGAAAGAGGCAGAGGGGAAGGCGAATCTAGTAGCGGCGGTAGAAGAACCAGTGGAGGTCGACCCCCGACTACAGATCAGGGTCCGGGTCCGAGTTCAAGCGGTCATGGTCGTCGTGCTTCTTTTGCTGGGTCGGGCTACGTTCAGGATGATGTCCCGTTCGAGCATCATCCTAGTCATCAGTCAACCGACAGTTGGAGTCGAGGGTTGACAGTTACATCCCACGAGCGTGCGCCGCATCCAGAATCGCAGCAGCGACAAAGACGGCGTACGGAGCTAAACGAAATCGAAGAGTCTGCTGAGCCGTCATCCGATAGATTAACATCGGCGGGAAAGATGCTCCCTATGTCCAACTTTAAAACATTTAGTCGTTACAAAAAAAAATAAATGCACTGTTTTTGTATTTGATTTGTCAGTTTTATTATTAGCTAGTGTTGGAATATTATAAATTCGTAGGTTTAATTTGATTTCTATGTTTGATTTGTACGTTATAAATTCGTAAGTTTAATTTGATTCGTATGTTTGATTTGTATGTTTTAGGACCAATATTGAGTTTTTACAAACCCTAAACCCTAAACCCTAAACCCTAAACCCTAAACCCTAAACCCTAAACCCTAAACCCTAAACCCTAACCCCTAAACCCTAACCCCTAAACCCTAAACCCTAAACCCTAAACCCTAAACCCTAAATTACAAACCCTAAACCCTAAACCCTAAATTACAAACCCTAAACCCTAAACCCTAAATTCTAAACCCTGAAACCTAAACCCTAAATTACAAACCCTAACCCTAAAACCTAAACCCTAAATTACAAACCACTTACCCTAAACCCTAAAATCTAAACCGTAAACCATAAACCCTAATTTACAAACCCTAAACCCTAAATTACAAACCATAAACCCTAAACCCTAAATTACAAACCCTAAACCCTAAACCCTATATTAAAAACCTAAACCCTAAATTACAAACCCTAAACCCTAAACCCTATATTAAAAACCATAAACCCTAAATTACAAACCCTAAACCCTAAACCCTAAACCCTAAACCCTAAACCCTAAAAAACCCTAAATATTCTGAAATACATACAAACCGTACATTTAATGTACGGTTTGTACAGATTTCATACAAACCGTACATTAAATGTACGGTTTGTATGTATTTTGTGCAAACCGTAAAAGTAATGTACGGTTTGTACCCCTGATTTGAGCAGCGACGTTTTACGAATGTACTTTTTGCACTGAATCACCGTAAACAACGTAAAAAAAAAAAAAACTACAAACCGTAAAAGTAATCTACGGTTTGTAGTGTAAATTACATTGGATACCATATCTATCAAAATAATTCCGACAACACATTATCACTTTTGAATTATTATGACTTGACAACCCTATCCGAAAATGACTACTCAATGCATTATTAAAGTTTCGAAATGACTACTCCAAAAAAAACACTACAACCCGTAAAAGTAATATACGGTTTGTAGTGTAAATTACATTGGATACCATATCTATCAAAATAATTCCGACAACACCTTATCACTTTTGAATTATTATGATTTGACAACCCTATCCGAAAATGACTACTCAATGCATTATTAAAGTTTCGAAATGACTACACCAAAAATTCACTACAAACCGTAAAAGTAATCTACGGTTTGTAGTGTAAACTTACCCTATAAATATGACTCAATTTTGCCAATTCTAACAAACCATAAAATCAAACACAAACACATTTCGGAAATCTCTTAAAAAATCCTCATTTCTCCCCAATAAAATATACAAACAAACCCTATCCGAAAATGAATTACAACTATGGTTATGACAACAACCAATGGAATAACAACAACAATGCGAATTCATCCAGTGGCTCAAACGATGAGCTAACTGATTATTCGGAGCACTTTGAAGTTGATGAATTGACTTGGGAAACAAGGGATGAAATGCTTGCTGATCTTGCTGATGTGGCTGGAAATTGGGGTTTCATCCTTACGATTCGTAGGTCTGGAGGGGGTGATGGGAGCAGGACACCGTATGTTGATATTGTGTGTGATAAATCGGGGGTTTACGAAAAAAAGAAACCATCTTCCGTAAAATCAGGTACAAAGAAAAAAGACTGTCCATTTTTCATTAAAGGTTACGTAGTTAATGGTGAATGGATGTGTCACGTAGAAAATGGACAACATAACCACCCACCCCCAACTTACCTCCAAGGTCAAGCACGACGTGCTCGTTTAACCCAAGATGAAAAAGAAATTGTTAAAACTTTAAGGCAAAGTAGTTTTAAAGTTGGTGCAATATTAGAGGCCATTAAAAATAGAAATCCTGACAATGTATCAAACACTAAAACGATACATAATTTTTTGGCCGGACTGAAATTTAAAGAACGAGATGGTAGAAACCCGATACAGGAACTTTTTAATTTGTTGGATAGACATCGATACACGTTCTACTATAATATGAACCCATCAACCCATTCCCTTGAGAACTTGTTTTTTGCACACCCCGATTCTATAAGGATGTTCAAAGCTTTTCCTGATGTCTTGTTAATGGATTGTACATATAGGACAAACCGTTTTAATATGTCATTTCTAGAAGTCGTAGGAATGACATCAACGAACCAAACATATTGTTTAGGTTTTGTTTTCATGAGTGACGAGACACAAGAAAGTTATATATGGGCATTGGAAAAATTTAAAGTTACATTGGAGGGGTGTATACTACCTAGGGTGTTTGTAACCGACAGGGAAATGGCCTTATCAAATGCTTTATCCGTTGTTTTTCCCGATTCTCATCATATTTTGTGCACTTTTCATATTGCAAAAAATGTTTTGAAAAACTGCCGTAAAAAGATCCCTGACGAGGAGTGGCAAACGTTTCTAGATGATTGGGGTTTATTGGTTGATTCTGAGTCGATAGAGGAGTACAATTATAACCGAACTAATTTCAATACCTCTTACAAATCGTACCCTGCTGTGATTAAGTATGTAGACAAGCTTTTAAATGATTATGCTGAAAAGTTTGTTGCATGCTATACCAACCACACAACACATCTAGGTAACAGAACTAGCAATCGAGCCGAACAACAGCATGCTAAGCTGAAAAGATCCCTTTCCACTAATACTGGCACGCTTGAAACTGTTTGGGTAGAGGTGAATAGAATTCTAGAAAAACAGTTTGAGGATATTAAGACGAAGTTGGATAAATGCAAGTCTTATTTTCCACATTCTGAAAAAACGCCTCTATTTATAAATCTTAGGTCGTATATCACACACTATGCCTTTGATTTATTATTCCAAGAACACAGAAAATGTAGTGGCCAGGCTGATGAGAATTGTTCTTGCGGTTTTAAATTGTCTCACGGTTTACCTTGTCATCATATTATGAGTGAACATATTTTATTCGGGAAGCCTCTTCCTCTAGAATATATTCATCCATTCTGGAAAAAATTAGACGTAATTGATGATAATGGGAACACCGATGATTATGGGGTAGAGGGTGATCTAGAAGAGTTTAAAAGTGTTTATGCTAGCAAAACGAATGTTGAAAAACGGCGTATGAAAACACAACTCCGAGAGATAACCGTACCAGCCAGAACATCCGTCAGTGACCCCGAAGTGAGAGCAAATAGGGGGAGACCTAGAAAAGGCGACAAATCTAGTAAGAGGGATAAGTCGGGATGGGAGTATGTGGAGGAACAGAGTGCTGGTGCTAGTAGGGACAAGGGTAAAGGCAAGGCGGATGAAACACCGGAGGTAAGGGTAAACCCAACTAGGAGGCCGCGAAACCAGAACCCTAAACCCACCCCCAATAGGCCAACCTTCCTGTACAGTGACCAAATATGGGTCATGTTACATAGTTACATCGAAACGGTTTATGATGTGCGTGGGGATGGTAACTGTGGGTTCCGGGTAGTTGCAAATGCGACGGGTAAACAGCATGGGGAAGATGATTGGTACGCGGTAAGATGTGAATTGTTTCAAGAGCTGCAGCAAATGAAAGGTGTTTATTATGAGCTGTTTGAGAATCTTGACTTTGAAGCTTACCGGTATGATTACATTTTATCAAGTTTAAATTTTTATCATGCTACAAATCCCGCACCTTCTGAGAAATGGATGAGATTTCCGTCGTATGGTTTTTTAATTGCTTCTCATTACAATATGCCAATTGTATTGTTGTCCTTATGGGAAAATCAAAATGGAGAGGTAAACGTGTGGAACTCTACTTTTTTACCTCTTTATACTGGTCCGCCTCAGGGAACGACATATTGGATCCCGACTGTAATGGTGTTCGTCAACAGTTGTCACTATGCTCAGGTTATTCCTAAAGAAGGGATCTTCCCAATGCCAGGAATTATAGCACGGTGGGAACAAACACGCACTGAGGCAGCTGCGCCATGGAAGGAACTTTTTCGACCAAATTTCAAATTATATATGGCGCTGGAAAAGCAATCAGGGAAGAAAAAAGCAAATGAAGAACCTATAGACCTAAGTCCATAATCGGTTTTTTATTTTTAATTTTATGTAAATTATTATTTTTTCCAATTTGTTGTAAATTTATATGATGTAAACAAATGTTTAATAAATTTGTTTTATGAAATTTAGTTCTATGAAATTTTGTTGTAAATTTTGTTTAATTTTGTTGTAAATTTTGTTGTAAATTTTGTTTAATAAATTTGTTTTATGAAATTTATAAGTTTATATTCATGTTTGCATATTGCGTTATACAAGTGTTAAATACAAACCAAAAAAACTTCACAAAAATTGACGATTTAGTTAATGATTCAATAAATATCAACTTATACACTTGACAAAAATATAACATGAACCAAAAACATAAAATTTATCAAATCAACTTTTTTTGTGTAAATTTGTATAAATTTTGTGTTTATTTTTACAGATTGTTAGAATATTCGTAATTTATTTTATGTAAAATTTAAAAAATAAGTCATTTTGTTTTTAAATTTGAAAAAAACAAAATGTCTTATTTGAAAAAAAAATCAACTTATACACTTGAAAAAAATATCAAATTATACACTTGACAAAAATATCAAATTTTAAATATAAGGAATTTTTATGTAAAAAAAAAATCATGTTTAATTTGAAAAAAATATTCAGTATTTTAATTTTAATTATTAGAATTTTAATTTTAATTTTTATTTTCAAAAAATCTGTGAAATAATGCAAACCGTAGATTAAATCTACGGTTTACAGTGATCCACTGTAAACCGTAGATTTAATCTACGGTTTGCATTAAATCAATACAAACCGTAGATTAAATCTACGGTTTACAGTGGATCACTGTAAACCGTAGATTTAATCTACGGTTTCAGCGTTTTTAAAGAAAAAATGTAGTGTAATAAGTGCACCTCTATAATTAATTTCTTATATATTGGTTACATCATTATGTCAACATCAAATATAGACTAATATGGATTTTGACGGTTTCATATTATTTAACTATACAATTCCTTTCTCTCGATGTGCTCAATAAATGTCTTATGAGTCAATCCCTGAATCATATTATTCCATAGTGGAATAATTTATAATAGTCAACAAAGGAACCAACATAAAAAAAAATGTAAAATTTATAATGTTGGAGTGCATAAATTATGTAGTAATTATCTTGTTCATAAAGGGCAGATGCATGTATGAGCGAATTTCTGTTGCTGATTAGCAACATAATACAAATATAAATTGTAAGAAATATTTAGCAACAAAAACACCAACTTTTTAGCAACTTAAATTTAGTAATACCGTAATTTGTTGCTAAAAAAGTTGCCAACTTTTTCAGTTAAAATCAACAACAAAACTACAAACAATATGGCCTCTCCATAAAATTAGTAACATAAAAATATGTTGCTATAATTAAATGTTTATTTTTAATTACAAATATCAACGGACTTGTATCAGGTTTTAGGAACATAAATTTATTGGAGTTAAAAATTGTGATATATTACTAGTAGATTTTTGCATACAATAAATTTTCAATAAGCAATAATCCATAGTAAGGCTTCAAAATATTTCTTTACCTATATTTAACAAAGTATCAAATCTTATTAAAGTATCAAATTTTTCACATGAAAAAATTAAAAATTTCATTATATAGTTCTAACCATGAACTATATGATTAACTTTTGAAATAATTTTTTTCATCAATTTATATATAAAAAAATTATCGATCAAAATTGCAAGTATTTTCGTAAGAAATATTTGATTAGGGACGAAGGGATGTTTAGGAACGGAGCGAGTACGTCGCTTTAAAAAAAAAATGCACCGTAACCACTTAGAAAATCACTTGTGAAACCAAAACCATTGGACCAAATTCTAATCTCGATGAAATTGCTTACTCACCGAAAATACAAGTGGTCCAGATTACATACCACGTCCAATCTGCAAAACATTGGAAATGAAAATAAGAATGAAAAGAAATATAGTGCTTATATATATACACATTGTGTGAAATACATATGATGGGTGTACATAATCCCTAGTTACATAGGGGGCAGAAAATCAAACTGCACCGTACCACTATTTACATATCACCTATTATTACATTTTACATACTTGTTCGGTGCATGTACTCATTCTGTGGATATATTATTTATCTTTTCGATAATTAAGAAAAAAACAAAGTGTAGGTATTAAACTAAAACACAAATTATAGGCTGATAAAAATTAAGAAAATAAGAATGAAAAGAAATATAGTGCTTATATATACACATTGTGTGATCAATTGTTTATTTTTTTACTATTTCTACTACCACCTATCCTATTATATATTGCATATAATGAAATACATATAATGGTGGGTGTACATACCTAGAGATGCAAATATTTGTTAGTTTTGCTGAAAAGATCAAAGTTTTTGCTTTTACGATCTGAGATGTGGTTTCTGCGCTGCAAACGTTCAACACGCTTAGGATTTGGTATAGACATGAATATACCAACTGTTGTTTTAAATGATCAAACTATGATTTCCATAACGTTCTTTCATGATGATTAGAAATTGTGTTTCGTAAATAAATATTAAATATAGCCGCTAGATTGCATTTTTTATAATTATATATTTCTGTTGGGTTATGTGTTTAATTTTTGTAAGTTTGACATATCGAATATGAATTATGCAATGTCGTTTTAACTGAACTAGTTTCTAATTTATATACTACAAATTTATGGAAAATCAGGCTTTAGTAAATTCATGCAAAAACAATTTAGCCATGCTCTCAAGTTAGAAAAAAAATTCCATTTATTTGTGTTTATTTTTTATTTCTTCTAAACTTCTCAATATGACAGTTGAAGTCCTTGCGACAATTGGTGTTATTTTTAGGTGCTTCATTAATCTTTACATTAGTGTTGTTTTAAAAGGTTTTTTTTCCTCTATGCTTCATGTATCTCTGCAGGTTGTAATTCTATTTGTAATCCGACAAATGGGTGGGTCAAGATCTCTTAATACAAAAAACTTGTTGAAATTCGTCGTGTTATTTCAGTATATACCGAGGATTATTCGAGTTTATCCATTGTATAACGAAGTCACTCGAATCTCCGGTATTCTCACAGAAACAGCATGGGCTGGAGCTGCATCTAATCTCTTTCTTTATATGCTTGCTAGTCATGTAAGAAAAATCAAAAATAGTTTTAAGAATATTTACAGAATGACCATTAAGTGACTAATAAAAGCTTTAATTCACATTGTTTTACTACGAATCTTTACTTTCCCATTGATTGGCATACGTTTCTATGTATATTTCGACTTTTGATGGTCATACAATTTAATTAGTAACTAATTATTTATTGACATACTGTTCAACAAATTCATTTCTCTCTTGATGCCTCTGATACACTGATTTTGGTATGAATACTAAATATAACACAGTAGTACTAAATGGGAATGAAAAGTTTCAGAATATGTCACTTAATGAGAACCACTCTCAAAATAGACGTTCACAATTTATATTTTTTTTTATCATGTGATGATTTGACATACTTTAAGTTTAGGTGCTCGGGGCATTTTGGTACTTATTTTCTATAGAACGAGAAACTACATGCTGGAAAAAAGCCTGTGGAAAATTGGCTGGATGTTTTGAGTCGTCGGTATATTGCCATCACGGTGCAGCATTTGCAAGTTATTTGAATGATTCGTGCCCAATAGAAACACCAAATAAAGCACTTTTTGATTTTGGTATCTTCCTCGATGCACTTCAGTCTGGTGTTCTTGAGTCGAGAAACTTTACAGAAAAATTCTTTTACTGTTTCTGGTGGGGTTTACAGAATTTAAGGTATGTTTACATAGGTAGCTTCATTACTAGACTTTCTTCTAAAACCATCTGTGAAAAAATCACTTTAGTTATCATTAATAATATGAAAAACATTTATTAGGTTTTCATGATGTAAACTTTTCATTTTTTTCATATTTTTTTTCATTTAGGTTCGCAGAGTACTTGCTTTGGCTTTCTCTGGCTATATTTGCTTCTCGTTATTGTTACATATGCTTTTGACTTTGATAGTATGTCCTTGTCCTGTTTCAGCTTAAGAACTATGTTTTTTTGTTTTGTTTTTGTTTTCCTCTAAAAGATACAACTTCTTAGGCTGAATGAACCGAGTTTTCAACAGCTTTTTGACTTATAAGCTGAAGCTAAACGTGACTTTTCATATCAACCGTTTTGCAATTACAGTACTACACTATCTGATCATATTTGCATTTGCCTACTTTTGCAGTTCTCTTGGTCAAAATCTACAAACGAGTACATATGTATTGGAGATCTGTTTTGCAGTTTTCATATCTATTGCTGGGTTGGTGTTATTCGCATTTCTTATCGGAAATATGCAGGTTAGTTTTGACATCTTCACTCATTTTTATAGGTTCTTAAGTGAGCATGTTGTCTGGGTTATTTCTTTTATGCAAATAAGAAGACTATTTTAGATTGAGAAACAAGTTGGATTTATCCAACTTAAAGCTTTTAGCCTTTTCAGACTAATAAATCAAAAAACTTTAGCTTTGAAGCAAGCTGATCAACCAAATACGGTTCTATTTTTAACAAAAAAAATAGGAGGATTAAAACTTGCAATCAAACAAGGCCTGGTAATGGTTCGACCAAGTCACTTCAGTTATAATGCAATCGAACAAAGTTATGACAAATGTATTGGAGATTTATTTTGCATTCGTGGTATTTGGTTGTTGCTTTTTAACCAATTTATTTGGATATTTCGAAGTTAAGAAAAAAACTTCTCATCCAGCTTATATTTACTAACTTTTTCTTGCCAAAACACCAGAAAATTTCAACTCTTAAGCTGACATTCCTATTGGAATTCAGGTTTTTAGGAAAAAAAAGCTAAACTTTAAATTTGCATCCAAACAAGAGCATGCTTATTTAGTTGCAGATTTAAGCAAATAAGCTTTTCTTTGATGTTGAGACAACAAAAGTATGTCCATCCAGCTAACATTTTCTAGTTATTTCAATCCGCAAAACCAGACAAGCACTTTACAGCTGTTTAACTAAAATCATTCCAAATCCTAACAAAGAATAACTAAAAGATCGTTTTAAAAGCTGCAATTAGACAAGGACTTAGGCAGGCTTAAAAATCTGAAACTAAAATTTGTTTCGATAGACTTTTCTGCAATCAACTACGCTCAGATTGGAGGAGATGAGGGTGAAAAGGCGAGACGCTGAACAGTGGATGTCACACCGCCTGCTCCCCGAGACTCTTAGAGAGAGAATCAGGCGATACGAACATTACAAGTGGCAAGAAACAAGAGGTGTTGATGAAGAGAATCTGATACACTATCTTCCAAAAGACTTAAGGAGGGATATAAAACGACATCTCTGCTTAGCTTTGCTCACAAGGGTGAGGTTCTTTTGGTTCTAACTTCTACTTTTATCTTTTGTATGCTTAGCTCACAGAAAAGCATTGTTTGATAGGAGCCTAGTTTCAGAGCGATTTCGTGTAAAGTTTTAAAGGTTAAAACGAGACAGTTCGTTCTCTAGACTGTTTAACAAAATAAGCTTGTTACTAAACTGTGCACCAAAGAGCTTTTTCATAAAAAGCCATTTGAGTGGGTAGTTTAAATGTAATACTTGCCGGTTTAAGCAGGGGCATCGTTATCAAACTATGCCTTTATTGTTTCTTCCCAAATTTTTATGGGCAAAGTCTTTACTCAAATTGGCAACTTAGGAAAAATTGAGATCCCGAGGAAAGATGTTATTTTGGTTGATTCAACATACGAGTTTATTTGCTAGAGATTATTCGCCCACCTTAAAACCTACCTTTTTATTATTTCTGTAGGTCCCAATGTTCGAGAAAATGGATGAACAATTACTGGACGCAATGTGCGACCGTCTGAAACCTGTACTACACACGAAACACACCTTTATAGTCCGAGAGGGCGACCCGGTCGACCAAATGCTATTTGTGATGAGAGGAAAACTATACACCGTCACGACCAACGGTGGACGAACTGGGTTCTTCAACTCCGACTTCCTAAAAGCAGGTAATGATTTATAGTAATTTGTATGAAACTTCATATTAAAATTTTCAACCTAATTTCTAATGATCTCATTTGATCATTTGGAACTCGGAAACTGTGAAGTATCTTAATCATTTTAGCGCTAATAATTATTTAACTTTAAAGACTCGGCTGGTTGCAGATTTTGAACATACGTTTTTGTGGTTGCAGCTTTTGTCCAGAATGATATGAATTCCATCCAGTTTAAAGCTACTAGCATTTTTAAGCCAAAGAACAGAAAAACTCAGTTTAAAGCTGCTCAACCTAATGCAATCCAGCTTTTAAGCAAAATTCAAGCTTAATTAAGTTGCACCCAAAAACCGCCTCGAATCTGTTTTATTAAGTTTGAGATATCTGATATAGTATTTTTTTTTTCTGAATAGTCATACTAACATTTTCCAAATACAAAGATCGTTTGTTACTTCGTTTGCTTACGTACATCTTTTCAACATAAAAGCTGCATTTTTTAAGATAGTCGACGAAATCAGAATGTTGTTAAGCTGAGTGAAACAAGGGCGATAACTATAAAAATAAAGTGGTTAGGAATAAGTTAAAAGTCTAAAATAGGCTAGCTAAACCATTACTAAACAGGTGACTTTTGCGGGGAGGAGCTTCTAACTTGGGCTTTAGACCCTCACACAAACAACAACCTCCCGATCTCAACCCGAACCGTTGAAGCCCTATCAGAAGTCGAAGCCTTTGCTTTATTAGCTGATGATTTAAAGTTTGTAGCGTCCCAGTTTCGTCGTCTACATAGTAAGCAACTCCGACATACTTTTAGATTCTATTCGCAACAATGGAAGACTTGGGCCGCTTGTTTCATACAAGTGGCTTGGAGAAGATATTGTCGTAAGAAAATGGAAGAGGCTTTGAGAGAAGAGGAGAGTCGGCTACAAGTGGCGATTGTGGGTCAAAATGTAGAGAGTTCACCAAGTTTAGGTGCGGCTATATACGCGTCTAGATTTGCGGCGAATGCTCTTCGTGCTTTGAGAAGAAACAAGACAACGAGGAGAGGGAGAGTGGTTCCCGATAGGTTGCTATTGCCGCCTATTATGCTTCAGAAGCCCTCTGAGCCCGATTTTACTGTCGAAGAATGAACATGTACCAGATGTAACAACAAAAATGTACCTTGGGTAAGAATGTCCCAGATAAGTAGCATTCGGCTGTTTTGTATTTTGACTTGTATAACTCGAGTATGCATGTGTAACGATTAACTGTAGTTCTTCAAGTGGTTTCTATGTAACTGTAAATAACTGTGTTGTATACGAGAGTTGTTGGTTACGTGCAATAATCGTCGGACAGTTGCGGTTGTGTTGGTATGCTTGTATCTTGAACATTCTGTATCAGCTTTGGTACTTAGTTTATCTAAACCATTTACATAATCTGATAAACATACCCATTATAGTTTGTACTTTAATAAGCTCAACATCAAGGCTTATATCATGTATATTTACATTATTTGTAATTGTTAGTAATCAGGTATAGTACTATTTGCATTACATTTTATGTTAATAAGAGTGTATAACTAATAATACCTATAAACTTTTATTATTTATATCACTCATAATACTTGGTTACAAATTGTACATTGTATATTATAATGCAAACAAACATGGCCATAATATGTATATGATCAGCTGCTGGAAAAACTTAACATACTCTTTAGTTGATTTTTAAGCTTAGTTTCACAGTATCACATTATAACTGATACACCGATATACACATACATTTTATAATAGATTTATAGAGAATATCGATCGATAGCAACAAGAAACAGGTTGTGAAGGCAACCAAAAAGCAAAGAAATATAATTACTAATAACGCGACAACTTAGACCCAATATGTCAGGAAAATAGGGCGGGCGTAACTGTAGATAATTACACCACATTTAAACTGGTAAATGGTAGAAGTATATACATAACAAAGCCGTGCATAAGTACTTAGTATTAAATACTCCGATTGGAGTACAGCAGTTCGTGCGAAAATATACACTTTCACTTTTAGTATCGATCGTAAGCAATTTAACCTTGAGTGCACGCAAAATCACATTTGGCTTTTGCAGAATCCCGAAGAAGAGTAACTTCCCTCTTGACGAATGAAGGCAAGGCAAATGCAGCTCTGTGCATCTGTAAGATTGAGAAAACCGACAAGTTAGTCAGCCCTTAAGTATTAAGCCTAATTTGTTATGTTTCTTTGTTTCATTTTACGCTCATATGTGCGACATGATCCGAGTGAGAAAAAGAAGTACCTCAGAGTTGTAAAACATCAGTGCTCTTCGGTGCTCGAAAGCTCTGTTTATTTTTTCAATAGGATTGATAGGACGAAGAAAATCAACATGGGGACCCTCCGTCGAACAAATCAAAAAACCAATCACGCAACTGCACATGTAAATACCTAACCTTGTTATGATGTTAGTAAAACCAAAATATTTTTATCTGCAATGAACTTATTCATAATCATGTACCTTGGGTATGTGGGAACATTAGCCCATGCGTAGCGAACGGATCCCTTAAATGTTTCGCGACAAATAGCAATCATGTCTTGAATAAGATGAGTGTGAAGCCACATACTCTCCGCCATGTTACAAAGGACGCCACCAGGCCTCAAAGCTCTCGCTATTGTCTCGAAAAAAGGTTTTCCTATTAATTCAACAGCGGGACCTGAAGAAAATATAAGGCCATAAGAGGTCATTTGATGAAGTCAGAAAAGCAAAAACTATGTATATTTTAAAAAAGTTGTATAAATTAAGGCAACAACTTTGGTTGTGACAAATAAGAGAATTGAAATGTCTTGTAGTGGTGTTTATGGATCTGAGGAATAAGAGCATATAAAAAAAGATAAGGGTTTTGCTTACCAACTGGATCTGATGAATCAACTATAACTGCATCGTACTTTCCGGCAGGAGCGCACCGTAAAAAGTCGATAGCTGTTATAATTATACAGTAAAATTAGAAGAAGAAGTATAACCGTATTCTAAAAAAAAAAAAAATAATAAATAAATCGGATGGAATTTTATGTAATGGTTTATGAGTAGTGTCATTAAACTATATAAATGCACGCATGTAAACTTTCATCATGAATAACAGTCACTTATTCTACATTTCTACATACCGTCATGAAATTCCTATCCGTTGTTCTAGATGCAGTTTTGCAGTAAGGTTCCAAGTGGGGTTGGAACTGCAGTTTGAACCAAGTGTATAAGGTTCCAAGTGAGGTTGGAACTGCAGTTGGAACCAAGTGTATTAATGGACAGAAACTGTTTTAAAATTAAATGTACTTGGAAATAATTCACACGCACATTTAACAACGGAGTTCACCTAACTAGGCTACGTCTCCGGGGCACTTACCCAGATTATGATATTATAAAAAGCTTACAATATATGACTCAAGTCTTAATGAAAAACTTAGACTCCCTCTATGTTTTTCTGCCTATCACTATATTGCTCCTACTCTATAACTATCACTTATAAATCAATGGCATCCCACCATTGTTTTCTTTTTAAAGCTCACGTGTATTCTCTCTAGAAAATAAGTTCTTTATAATTTAGAACACACACTTTTACAAGCTTAAGTTACTAAGTATATAAACAAGTAAAAACAATCTTCTATCTTCAATATCTTTTGATTGCTTTTGACTTGGTTGATTAGCTTCAATCTCTCCAAGTATCACGAGATTCTTCAGCATGGATTGACTCTAATCATCTTTGATTAACACCTGTTTAGTAACACACTTGAAAGTAGGAGTTAATCTTTTCCTTTGAAAGGAAACATATAAAGATATGATCTCTTAAAGATAATATCTTTTCATAAACATATGAAACATTTAACTCCACATATCAATCAATCTTTATACATATCTTTACTGAATATTATAAGAATCAAAAGATTGAATCAAGTGATAAGGACAAGCATAAGAATAGAGATATATAAATTAAAAGGAAACATACCCTTATAAACTAATCTCTTTATATCTTTTATAAACATCTTTCCTTAACACATTAATATTCTCAATAAACACATATACACGTTTAAGACCTTATGAGAATATATCCTACATACTTTAAAACAAATGATTAGCATTAAACAATTAGTAATGTAGAATAATGAAACAAGACAGAATTCTGTTTTAACAGCAGGTTGAACTGTGGTTGCAACTGAGGTTGCAACTGGTACTTGAAACCTGTCACCACAGGTTGTAACTAAGGTTGCAACCAGTACTTGAAACCTAATACTACTAACTTAGTAGGTTGTAACTGAGGTTGCAACTGGTACTTGGAACCTGTCAATCCTGTCTTAGTTCTTAATAACAGTTAGGATTTATTTAGTAAAAACCAATAGACAATTAACAATATTTAGACCAGAAATCTGGTCCTAACAATCTCCCCCTTTGTCATTGGTTTTGACAAATCAATAAAGTTTATAAATCATCCCAACCACCTGCAAATTCCATATCAGTAAGCTCCCCCTGTATGTTAGAATTGCAGGCAAAATATATAAGCACAATGTATGTGCACACAATTAGTTTTCAGACCTGTTGACCTGTTTCAAGTTTAAAGGCATTCATACTTCAGCAAGATATCAAGATATTTGCAGAAGGAAATTGCAGAATGATTAAAGCCAAACAGGCATAAACTTGTCTTAATACAGCAGAATTGAAAAACAGATTAAAGTCTTGAAAACATCAAAATGAAACAGAACTTAAAACAAAAGCATAAACTTCACTCCCCCTATTTGTCAGCAACCATTGGAATTAGTCACTTGGAATATCACACTGTGGGGGTCTTTCTCTTAGAGGATTCTGCCTTACCACTTCTTCATCTTCTGCATTGGCATCCTCACTGCTGATTGAAACACCATCACTATCATCATCATCCTCACTCTCAATAATATCCACCAGCAGCTTATTGATTTGATAATCATCAGCATCCAATTCAGCTCTCCTTTCTTGATTATAAGCCAGCTTCTGGAGTAAGTACCACTTTACTCCTTTCTTCTTTGCTGAAGGAGCAGATGAAGGTTCTTCTTCCTTTTCTTTCCCTTTGTCCCCAGAAATATCATTGACATGTCCTTCCTTCAGTAGTTTGGCAGAAATATAAAGAGCAGAGGGACAATCTGTGATTGGTTCATGAGTGATACTAATGGGAGAATCTCTATGCATAGAAGAGACTTGGCCCAGAAGAAGACTAGATATGAGGCAAGGGAAAGGAAGCAGAATGGATGGTGAATTATCATCACTAAATTCCTTTATAAGATTAAAGATATGATGGCCAAAGTTGATGGGTAGTGAAGACATAATCCTGTATAGAAAAATGGCCATATCTTTGTTGACTTTGGAAGATTGTTTGGTGGGTGTCCAGTTAAACCTAGCAATTTTGTGCAACACAGCAGCACTTAATGTGAGAGAGGATGTTTTGATGGAATGACCATCAAACCTATTGTTCTTCCCAGTTAGAATTAAAGCTAGAATTTCTAAATCTGGTTCAGCATTGTTGTCTACAGTAGGACTGGGACAACACAGATAGTCATTAATCAACTTAGGGGTGAAATCCAAAGTTACACCTCTCAAAAACACTCTTCCATACTTAGGATTACCCTCTTCAAAGACACCACTGCTTAAATTGGAATAGAATTCTTTTACAACAGCAGGGTAATAGGAGTCTGCATAACAAACAGTTTTGGCTAAGCCAACAGCAGAGAGTAATTTCTCAACATACACTTGTATGTGAGGATAGCTAACTAAATTAAGCCTTCTTTCACACAGAATTTCTTTACTAGCCATTCCCCTAAACCTCCTATATGTTGTCCTACTCCAGAAACGAGGATTAACATTATTGTTTGTTGGAACATACTCAAACTTAGCAGTAACATGGTCATTATCAAAATTCCTTCTAGCACGCTTCTTAGTGCGCTTAATTTTGGGTGAGGAAGACTCACTTACCTTTGATTTGGAACCTTGACGTGATGGAGATTTATTCAGAAAATCTCTGAGGGTGCAATCATCATCAGAATTGGGGTTTTTAGAAGGGTTTGATGACATGGTTGCAACTGGGGTTAGAACCTTACTTAGAACCTTGCAGTGGGTTTCTACAGCAAGCCTAGGGTTTTACAGAGATGAGAGAGAGAGTTATTCTGTAAAAAGTAATTGATTTTGGATAGTAAAAAGATGTTTGTATAAATAGCAATAAAGACCATATCTTTTTGAAATTGGAAATAGATACATGCAAATCAATTAAGCAGCATATGTTGGCTTAAAAATAGGAAGTAGTTTATCAACAGATTTTAAAAGAAAATCATACTAAGATTACGCAAGAAACAGTTGGCAATAAGATAACTTCAGCCAATTAAACAGATAAACATTCCTTTTTTCAAAACAGATTCATCCAAAATTTGAAAAATCAAACATTGAAGCTTTAAGGAAATTTGACTTGATTCAAGATAAAGAACACTTAAACAGATATCTAACTTTTAGGAAAACAAAAGAAACCTAGCAATTTACTCACGAAAATATGTTTATCAAAGAATAACTCTAATAAAGATTAAATTTTAGGAGCTTAAGTTGAGCAAATCCGTTTTTATTTCTACACAAAAACTAGTTTGATGACCTCAGCAAGGAAAGAGTATAAGTGATGTCAAAATTTTACAAGACTTTGTCTTGACAGCTATAACAGAGACTGAGGTTTCAACTGATGTTACAACTGAGCTTGCAACCAGTATTTTTAACACGAGGTTTCAACTGATGTTGCAACTGAACTTCCAACCAACTATAGAGAGTGTGAGGTTTCAACTGATGTTGCAACTGAACTTGCAACCATCATATAAAATTGCACTTTGTGCTTGCAACTCTATTACCAGAGAGGTTTTTTAAGGACAAGTTACCTCACATCTGTTTTTGAGACACCAAAAAAGCAGCTTTTTCAAGACAAAAACATCATAGCTCAAAATAAGACTTTAACCTTTAGAAATAAAACTTATTAAAGGTACTCAATACAGACATATTTAGCAAAAGTATTCAATTAGATTGATAATGACATACCCCTATGTCACTTCTTAATGATTCAAACTTGTTTGTATCAAGGGGCTTTGTGAAAATATCTGCTAGTTGTCTTTCAGTTGAAACATGTTCTAAAATTAAGCTCTTTTCTTCAACTAGTTCTCTAATAAAATGATGCCTTAGATCAATATGTTTGGTTCTGGAATGTTGAACTGGATTTTTGGCTAAATCTATAGCACTTTTGTTATCACAAAACAGAGTTAATATCTCTTGTTTGACATTATAATCAGTTAACATTTGTTTCATCCAAATTAGTTGAGTGCATCCACTTCCAGCTGCAACATATTCTGCCTCAGCAGTAGATAAAGATATGCAATTTTGCTTTTTACTGAACCAAGAAACAAGATTATTTCCAAAATAAAAACAACCACCAGAAGTACTCTTTCTGTCATCTATGTTTCCTGCCCAATCTGCATCACAGTAGCCACTAAGAAAATGGTTTGTATCTTTAGAATACCATAGGCCTAGATGAGGTGTTCCTTTTACATACCTTAGAATTCTTTTGACAGCTAGAAGATGAGGTTCTAAAGGATTTGCTTGATATCTGGCACAAACTCCTACACTTAAGCAAAGGTCTGGTCTACTAGCAGTTAAATACAGCAAACTTCCAATCATGGATCTATAAAGACTGGGACAGACATTTTTACCTTTATCATTTTTGGACAGTTTAAGGGTAGTACTCATAGGGGTTCTCTTCTCTTTACTCTCACTCAGACCAAACTTTTTAACAAGATTGTCTGCATACTTACTTTGGCACAGAAAAATGCCTTTCTCATTCTGTTTAACTTGCAATCCTAGAAAGTAAGTTAGTTCACCTCCTCCACTCATTTCAAATTCATTCTTCATATCAGAAATGAATTCTTTTATTCTGTTATTAGAAGTAGAACCAAAAACAATGTCATCAACATAGATTTGAGCAATTATTATGTCCTTTGTGGTTTTCTTAGTAAACAGAGTTTTATCAACTCCCCCTCTGTTAAAACCTTTTTCAATCAAGTACTTGGTTAATCTATCATACCAAGCTCTAGGAGCTTGTTTTAGACCATACAAGGCCTTTTTCAACAAATAGACATGTTCAGGAAAGTTAGGGTCCTCAAATCCCTTAGGTTGACAAACATAAACTTCTTCATTAATCACACCATTCAGAAAAGCACTCTTTATGTCAAGTTGAAACAGTTTAAAATCATACAGACATGCAAGAGACAGCAGCATTCTAATGGATTCAATTCTAGCTACTGGAGCAAAGGTTTCATCAAAGTCAATTCCCTCAATTTGTGTATAACCCTGAGCTACCAACCTAGCTTTATTCCTGATAATCACTCCATCCTCATCACTTTTATTTCTAAAAATCCATTTAGTCCCTATAACATTTTTATTAGAAGGTCTGGGTACTAAAGTCCATACATCATTTCTCTCAAATTGGGCCAATTCATCCTGCATAGCTAAAATCCATTCACTATCTTCTAGAGCTTCTTTTATATTCTTAGGTTCTAACTGAGAGATATAACAAGCAAAGTGGACAACATTATTTCTTTTACCTCTGGTTTTCATACCTGATGTAACTTCTCCTATGACATTGTCAAGAGAATGATTTTTCTGAGTCCTTACATATCGAGGCCTGCTACTTGACTGAGCATGAGAACTTTCTTCTTCTTCTTCAGATTCAGCAGCATTCTGGGTTTCAACTGTGGTTCCAACCTCAGTTCCAACCTCAGTTGTAACCTCAGTTGCAACTGGACTTCCAACCACTCTGGAACTTCCAGTTTGTTGAGTTTCTTCTTTCTCTTTTTCTGTAGTCTCAGCCTGTTCATCATCACCTGTAATCTCATCAATAGTTTTTAGGTCATCAAATAACACATTATAAGATTCCATAACGCAGTTTGTTCTTTGATTGAAGACTCTAAATGCTCTACTATTCTGAGCATAACCAAGAAAAATCCCTTTATCACTTTTAGAGTCAAATTTACCAAGATGCTCTCTATCTCTGAGAATGTAACAAACACATCCAAAAACTTGAAAATACTTTACATTGGGTTTTCTACCTTTCCATATTTCATAAGCTGTCATGGAAGTACCTTTAGTAATATAAACTCTATTAATAATATGACAGGCAGTATTAACAGCTTCAGCCCAAAATCTATTGGCAAGTTTCTTAGAGTTAAGCATTACTCTAGCCATTTCCTGAATGGTTCTATTTTTCCTTTCAACTATGCCATTTTGCTGTGGAGTCTTAGGAGCAGAGAACTCATGACATATTCCTAAGGAGTTGCAGAATTCTTTAAACCTGATATTTTCAAATTCAGTTCCATGATCACTTCTAATCCTAGCAATATTACCACTAGTGGAACCTTTTTCAACTTGCAGTTTTAAGCACAGAGTTTTGAATAGTTCAAAAGTTTCAGACTTATCCTTTAAGAACATTACCCAAGAGTATCTAGAGAAATCATCTACAACTACTAGAATGTACTTCTTACCACCTATACTGGCAGTTTGCATAGGACCCATCAAGTCAATGTGAAGAAGTTCTAAGACTCTTTTAGTGTAGATTAGACTAGTACTTTTGTGTATACTTTTGGTTTGTTTTCCTATAACACAATCACCACAGACACTTTGAGTTTTAGCACTGAGTTTAGGAATTCCTCTTATCAACTCCTTTTTAACAAGCTTATCTAAAGTTTTGTAATTCACATGCCCAAGCCTTTTATGCCAAATATCTGCATTATTAGTAATAGCTTGATTACACCTACTTTGAGGCAATTCTTTTTCAGCTTTTTCAAACACATAGCAACTATTGGTTGATCTAACTCCAGTCATGATTAAATCATTGTTAAGATTAGTAATTAGACACCTTTCTTTGTCAAATTTAACAGTCATTTCATTATCACAGAGTTGACTGATACTAATTAGATTAGCTTTTAGACCATCTACAAGAAAAACATCCTCAATATCAGGCATTCCAGGTTTGTTTAAGGTACCTTTACCAATAATTTTACCTGTATCTCCTCCTCCAAACACAACAGTGTTACCTGTAAGAATGGTGACATTTTTTAGGAGGCTTGCAGTACCTGTCATATGCTTAGAGCATCCACTGTCAAAATACCAATCATTAAAGTAACAGCATTCAAAGAGTTGATAACAGCTTTGTTGTTAGTAACTAAGATTGCTTTTTCTTTAACTTTCCAAACCCATTTCAAATTTTTATTGACAGAAGCCAACCAGGTTTTCTGGGAAATGTACTTTCTGTTCCTTTTTAAATAACACTGGATTTCAGAATGACCAGGTTTTTTACAAAAATTGCACAATTTCAACCTAAAGTTATTCAGTTTGTTCATGGTTGCAACTTTGGTTGTAACTGAGCTTCCAACCTTCTTTACATAAACCTGCGTTTTATTCCTGGTTGCAACTCTGGTTGCAACTGAGCTTCTAACCTTGTGATCAAAATCATGAGTTTTAGCTTTAGCAACAGCTTCAATAAAAGTAGTTTTTCCTGTACTCTTACCACCATAGTACCCTAGACCACTGATATCTTTGGATCCTCTAGAATATGACAGCATGTCATCTAATTTATCTGAAGCAGAGACATTCAGCAATTTTATTATCTTTTTAGTTTCAGTAAGTTCAGCCAGTTGTAATTTAAGCTTCTCAGTAAGATTTTTGACCTCATCCTTTAGATCAACATTCAGCTTGCTTATGATCAAACATTTTTTACTCAGACTTTTATACTTTTCATACAGAACAAGGTATTGCTTAGTAATGTTTTCATCAGAAGGCTCTTCCTCATCACTGCTATATGTTTCACAGGCAGTTGTAACTGGGGTTGAAACATGCTCACAGTCACTTTCATAAGTAGGTTCTTTTTCAGTGATTATTCCCATGAAATTAACAAAATTTGAACCATCCTCTTCATCACTGTTACTCTCAGAATCACTATCACTATGAGTGGTTATATAAGCATTTTTGTTTCTTTTTAAAGTGTTTGCACACTCAGCCTGAATATGACCAAAACCTCTACATTCTCTACACTGAATCTCTTTAGATTTGTATTCTTTGTTATCCTTTTCTTTGGAATTCCACTTTCCTGTAGAGTTATTATTGAATCTAGACTCTGTCTTAAACTGGTTATCCTTTTTCTGAAAGTTTTTAGATGAACCAGTATCATCCTCCTTTTTCTTATAAAACTTCTTGTACACCTTTTTTGCAAAGAAAGCTAGTTGTTCTTCATCACTCATTTTATCACAGGTATTAGATTCAGATTTCTTAGCTTGAAATGCTATTCCCTTTTCTGGTCTTTTATGTTTGAAGAATTTCAGTTCATGTGTACTAAGATTTCCTATGAGTTCTTCAAGTTTAAGATTATCTAAGTCAGTTGATTCTTCAATAGCTGTGACCTTAATTTCAAACCTTTCTGGGAGTGACCTAAGAGTTTTCTTAACAAGCTTAGCATCACTGTATTTTTCACCTAATGTTCCAGCTTGATGAGCAATGTGGCAGATTCTACCATTAAATTGTTCAATGTTTTCATCTTCCTCCATTCTTAAGTTCTCAAATTGGGTAGTTAACTGTTGAAGTTTGAAAGCTTTTACTTTAGTTGTTCCTTCAAAAGTAACTTGCAAAATATCCCATGCTTCTTTAGCTGTTTCACAATGAGAGATATACCTGAATACGCTGAGAGTTACACCAGCAAAAATCAAGTTTATGGCTGTTGAGTTGGCACTTGATTTTCTGTCTTCTTCAGCAGACCATCTGTCTTCAGGTAAGAGAATCAGTTCTCCTTCATTATCCATGGTAGTTGGAGCCTCCCATCCATACATAACAGTCTTCCATGCATGTTCATTCTGCTGTTTGATGAAGGACCTCATTCTAATTTTCCATACTCCATAGTTTACTCCTCCTTCAAGCAATGGAGGTTTGTTGAAGGCGTTTCCTTCCCTAATTAAGTCCATTGTTACTAGAACACAGGATCCACACTAAGTAAGATCTAGTGTGAAGCTCTGATACCAATTGAAATTCCTATCCGTTGTTCTAGATGCAGTTTTGCAGTAAGGTTCCAAGTGGGGTTGGAACTGCAGTTTGAACCAAGTGTATAAGGTTCCAAGTGAGGTTGGAACTGCAGTTGGAACCAAGTGTATTAATGGACAGAAACTGTTTTAAAATTAAATGTACTTGGAAATAATTCACACGCACATTTAACAACGGAGTTCACCTAACTAGGCTACGTCTCCGGGGCACTTACCCAGATTATGATATTATAAAAAGCTTACAATATATGACTCAAGTCTTAATGAAAAACTTAGACTCCCTCTATGTTTTTCTGCCTATCACTATATTGCTCCTACTCTATAACTATCACTTATAAATCAATGGCATCCCACCATTGTTTTCTTTTTAAAGCTCACGTGTATTCTCTCTAGAAAATAAGTTCTTTATAATTTAGAACACACACTTTTACAAGCTTAAGTTACTAAGTATATAAACAAGTAAAAACAATCTTCTATCTTCAATATCTTTTGATTGCTTTTGACTTGGTTGATTAGCTTCAATCTCTCCAAGTATCACGAGATTCTTCAGCATGGATTGACTCTAATCATCTTTGATTAACACCTGTTTAGTAACACACTTGAAAGTAGGAGTTAATCTTTTCCTTTGAAAGGAAACATATAAAGATATGATCTCTTAAAGATAATATCTTTTCATAAACATATGAAACATTTAACTCCACATATCAATCAATCTTTATACATATCTTTACTGAATATTATAAGAATCAAAAGATTGAATCAAGTGATAAGGACAAGCATAAGAATAGAGATATATAAATTAAAAGGAAACATACCCTTATAAACTAATCTCTTTATATCTTTTATAAACATCTTTCCTTAACACATTAATATTCTCAATAAACACATATACACGTTTAAGACCTTATGAGAATATATCCTACATACTTTAAAACAAATGATTAGCATTAAACAATTAGTAATGTAGAATAATGAAACAAGACAGAATTCTGTTTTAACAGCAGGTTGAACTGTGGTTGCAACTGAGGTTGCAACTGGTACTTGAAACCTGTCACCACAGGTTGTAACTAAGGTTGCAACCAGTACTTGAAACCTAATACTACTAACTTAGTAGGTTGTAACTGAGGTTGCAACTGGTACTTGGAACCTGTCAATCCTGTCTTAGTTCTTAATAACAGTTAGGATTTATTTAGTAAAAACCAATAGACAATTAACAATATTTAGACCAGAAATCTGGTCCTAACACGTCACCAACGTGTAGCCGCACACGAGGATCTTCGTATCCGATGGCTAACTTTGGGAAAAACTTTTTACTTACCTATAGTTTCGAAAAAAATAAGCATACTAATTAAATTAAGGTCTACGGTAAAGGTTAGAGAACAAGAGTAGACAAAAATTGAGGAAAAAAACCCTAAAAATTGAGTACTTACATCAATAACCATTTGATCAATCTCACAAATATCAATAAGCTCAACAGAGTTATGGCGAGATACTTCTCGTAGAACGCCCCCATCACCACCACCTACCACCAAAACCTGCATTTTCAAAATTTTCAGATTGCTTTGTTTGATTCCGTAAGCATATAGTTTCTAACTTTACAATTATCGAATAATAATAGAAGTATGCAGTTATCAAAAGTTATCAATGACTAGCAGAAAATTACAGCTTTTGGCGATTCAATTGAGCAGAGAGGGAGATGCGTTATCATCTCTTGATACGCACATTCATCTTTCTCAGTCAACTGCACGATACCATCTAGCACAAGGACTTTACCGTACGACACAGACTGCAAATAGAAAGCATAATCAAACTTATAAGCACATGTTCTTATAAACAATCAAGCACGAAAAATAAGGTCTAGAATCAGTGCGGATAGAACACAACGATGAAGAACCAGCGAACCTCTAAAACCATAACTTCTTGATATTCTGATTTTTCCTTGAACAAAATCTTTTTCACTTCTAACGAACGTGCTTCCCCTACGAGTGAAAATATAACGAATGGACTTGAAGGTGGTTATACAATGTCGATTCTAGAATTTATAATCAATTTTTACAGATTTAAGTTCTTTTACAGATAATAGTAACATCTATAACATACAAGTAAACAACCTGGCCACATTGGGTTATTGAAATACACTTTCTTTGCAGCGTCGCCTACGGAAAAGGTAAAATACGTAGCATCAAATATAACTACGATATACATTCATATCAAACATCACAATAACATGAAGAAGGTATGACAAAAATATAGAAAGAAAATTGATTAATTACCCGAGTACGACTCAACCTCTGAGAACCATCCTGAGACAACCGTGGAGTGGCATTTAGCTTGAAGCTCGGGATCAAAAACCGTAGCTTTTAAACAACAAGAAGGGATATTGCCATTTTCACTACTCGCCTTATCATCCATAATCTTCTGGTGTAACAATAATTTAGAAAATTATAAATAGTGGCACTATTCCAATGATAAATAATTGAACAAGTTAACTGAAAATGATTTTTTTGTAAACGATAAGAAATATAGGTGAAGGGGACTGAGTTTGTAGAATAATTTCATTCAGTTTATCCTTTTAACACCAATCATAATTATAAACTAATAATGTGTAGTATCAAATTATAATTGTATTTTCTTTAAAAAATAAAAATATCATTATATCAATACAATGATGGCATATACATCAAAATAAATCTAACTAGTGAATTATCATGTAACGTCAATGTCAAAATAGTTGAGCAATAACGTCAATGTTATAATTATCTTCTGGTGTATCAATAACTTAGAAAATAAATAGTGGCACTATTCCAATAATAAATAGTTGAACAAGTAAAATTTATAATGATTTTGTAAAACGATAATAAATACTGTATATGTGAACTGATCTGGTAGTTTTCTCCCTTTTATCATAAATCTTGAACCAAGGGTAACCGACATTTGTGTCCCTGCTATAGGTGGACACGAGGCGGATTAATTAGGACGGATTAGCCTCAATTCTAATCCAACCCGCAAAATAAATGACGGTGGATTGAAACGGTTTGATAAAATTTAAATGTCAACCAAATACAACTCGTTACAATTAAAACTTCAATCCAACCCAACATAACTCAACCCGCAAAATAAATTGCAGGTTGGGTCGGGGAGAATATTAGTCATGTATAGGTCGCCTTTTACAAAGATTTTTTAAATGAAGATACTGTGCCGAAATTTTTTTAAATTCTAGTCACCCGACCCAATAAAAAAAAGCTTAAAAGCTATTTTTAAGCTTAAAAAATAACTTATAATCTATACAGGAAAGATATTAAAATATAAAAAAAAGTTTAAAAGTTGTTTTTAATCTTAAAAAAAAGATATTATAATATACACGAGAAATATATCAAAGTGTAAAAAAATAACTTAAAAGTTGTTTTTTAGGTTTTTTTTAGTTTTTTTTAGTGTTTGTTTGAATTATTAAGTAAAAAAAAAAAAGCAAAAAGTTATGAAAATAATATCTTTTTTTATCACTTGTAAGTTGACATACAGTTAAAAATCTTATGAGTAGTGATCTACGAACAAAAATCTTATTGAAAGATGACCTCCCACCGATGAGCCCTGGAGCGGATTGAGTTTATATTTATTCTTACATTTTTATTTTGGTCCTTTATTTTTCATAATTTACATAATTAACCTAAATTTTAAAATAAATTGAATTTTTTTAAATAGAAATATAAATTAAAACCAATCAAAATACGTTTAGAACATTCGAGAAAAGTAAAAAAACTAAAATATAACAGTAATGAAATGTTGATATCTTAAAATACACACAATATATATATATATATATATATACACTGCGGATTAAAACGGGTTGTGGCAGATTAACCAGCAATTTGGTAAACTCAACCCGTAAAATATATAGCGGATTGGGGCGGGACGAATTGATTTTTTTAGGCACTCAACATACAGATTGAGTTACGAGTTTGCGGAATTTTTGCCCACCCCTATCCCACGCTACACCCCTTAATTTAATAAACCAACAATATATAGTTATATAGTATCAATAAAATAAAATTATGGTATATGCATAAAAGATGAATATAACAAGTGCTTGATCAAATTATAACCGGATGCAAATATTCTCAAGTTAGATTTATCAGGTTTCTATCAGATTATCAGATTTTTCAAGTGTATTTGTAATTACTTTTCGATTATATTTTTTAAATCAACGTTGTATATTTTTTCTAAGTGTTTTTTTAAAAAACATTGTAAAATTTGACTTGTTTATAATTTTTTTTATGTTTAATTATTTTTTTGACAATTTATAAGGTTATTAATAAATACCAAAAAATATAAAAAAGAAAGTCAAAATTTACTGATTTTTTTGAACAAACATTTAAAAAATATTATAAAACGTTAATTAAAAAAATATAATCGAAATATAATTACAAATACATTTGAAAAATCCGATAACCTAATGAAGACCCGATAAATCTAACCTGATTAAATTTGCAACGATGGGAAATTTGCAACCATGGCCGCTGGGCCCAACTAGGAATAATAAAATTTCTTAAAAATAGTAAATCATCACCCGATATATTTTGTGCGTTTTAACTCTTTTTTTTTTTTTTGGAACTCAAGCCTAGCTCCGCCACGGCCAATAACCAAACTAAAAAGGCTAAAATTACAAATCCTAACTTGAATTGTAACACAACAAAAAAGACAAAGAGAGAGAGAGAAAAATTACAAGAAAGAAGTTTCACAACTAGAAAACTACTGAAAGGGTTTTAGGATTTTTAATTTAAAAGTTACAAAACGAAAGACATGGAAACCGATAATTATTTAAGAAATCAAATTAATAATCGATGCACTTCCAAAACCATCTCATCTAATTTTTATTTATTATAGTCTTAAATAATAGCCGAAATTTAGTTAACTTAATATGCAATATGGAGGGGATAATGATTTGTTTAGGAATAAAATCAATTCTCAATTCATTAGGCAATGTATTGCTTTTTTTAACTGAAATTTGGAAAAAAGAACCGTAGACTAGTAGTATTTTAGTAAGTATTTCATAATTTATGTCTGCCGATAGGGCATACAATATTGTTAATTTATCACACAATTTTGTTAAATCTAATAGAACTATAGGAGTATTTTATTTTTCATTCAATCTTGTATTCAATATATTGTACAGTATTATTTAGTCATCAATCATTACAACATACCAAAAATAGCAAAATTGATAACACAACAGTATTAATTCTTTTTATTAGTAATATATACTACGGGCCCATGACACATATTTTAGTCGAATAAATAGTTGCATTTCATGTTCAAAACGTGAAGCGTCTTGAGTTGAACTTGAACTCACGGCAAACGCGTGCCATCACCGTTGTCTAGCCGAAACTCGGGATCCTCATTTACACCCTTGTTAACAATCGGATAATGAGAATTAGGCTTAGGGGGCATCTCTAATACTTCAATACTTCCTTCAAGCATCTCAACAACTCTGTTCATTGAAGGACGATCACCCGGATTAGTTTGTATACACCACAAAGCCACAAGTATCATTTTTCTCACCATTTCCTTTTCCCTCTCGCTAATACTCTCTCCCATTTCGATTTCCATTCCGTTTTCTAATCGTTCGTGCACCCATGAGGGAAAATATACTTGGCTAATGTTATCTACTAGTGCATCCACGTTGCGTCTCTTTCCCGCAATTTCCATCAACAACATACCTGTAAGAGAATGACAAAAATGATTAAGCAGTTGTACGTCCTTATACTACTTTGTCAAGAGTGATTTTGTGTATAATTTTGCAGTGTATTTTAGATATAAATAAAGTGTCAAGAATGATTTTGAGTATTACTTTACCACACTAGTTTGGCAGACTTTCGAAAAAATATGGACCTGGAAATAAGTAGCCAAAATTGTTACTCTACTTCCTTAAGGCTAAAACAATAAGAAAAAAAACAGTAGTAGAGTAATTATTTTTTGAAGTCATCCGTTTAAGCTCCCCAAGATTGGATTGAATTACAATGAATCCGATACACGTTATAGTAGTGTTGGAGAATACTGCAGTAAAAATGATTACCATAGCTGTAAACATCTGCTTTATACGAAACCCCTCCGATGTTTTTATAAAATAATTCGGGTGCCATATAACCCATCGTTCCTCTTGCTGCAGTGAGGGAAACAATGCTATCATCAGTCGGATACAATTTTGCCAGTCCAAAATCCGACACCTTTGGGGTGAAGCTGTCGTCTAGGAGAATGTTATGAGGCTTGATATCAAAATGCAAAATTTGCATATCACAACCTCTATGCAGATACTCAATTCCGCGTGCCACTCCTAGGGAAATCTCGTACAACTTTTCGCAACTTAGGGAAAAGTCCCCCTCTTTTGAGAATATATATTTTTCTAGGGACCCATTAGGCATGAAATCGTATACAAGAGCACGTCTGGATCTTTCCGTACAATATCCTACTAATCTCACCACATTGAAATGATGAATCGTACCGATCGTAGCCACTTCGCTAATGAAATCTTGGCCATTGGCATTAGGCCTATTCAATAGTTTCACTGCGACAATTTGACCACTTTTGAGCTTTCCTTTGAAAACCGAGCCATAGCCTCCTTCTCCCAGCTTTTCGGTGAATCCTTTCGTAATCCTTCTAATGTCGGTATAAGAGTACCTTATGGGCATAAGATTGTTGTGGCTTTCAAGAAAACTCTCGATGTTTTAAGAGGGTATAATTTATGTTATATCATGGTATTATCTATTCTACTAATAGTATCTAGTTATAAATTATATACTTTTATACTATACTGCAAACAAAATAAAGTACGAATATTTAATAAATGCATAGTAGGTAAAGCTAGCTAATTATAACATGCATAGTAGGTGGTTCGTTTAATTTTTGGCGATTGCGTTTTTCGATCGTCTTTTCTGACGATAAGTTTTAGATCCTTCTATTCCGGTATACGTATATACAAACTCACATATATGCTATTATATAGACCGTCTCCGATATACTCACAAACAAACCAGTTTTCTTTTCCGTTTCTATACATATACCAACTCATATATATACATACACAATAATATCGTTCTCCGATATGTTTTCTTTGTTTTCTGTGATTCGTTTTTTTTTTTCTGATTCCGACAATTCATCCTTCTTCTTCGGCTATATGCCATTTTACTGATAATATGGATGTTACTCCGACGATGATATAGAGTTTTCTCCGGTGATAATATAGAGGCAGTTAGTTCTCTCTCTATATCTATGTGTATATATCTTTTTCTATGTGTCAAAGTGACGCATGGAAGTTTTGATTGGTTTTGGATGTCCTGAAAAATTCAAGGCAGCCTGCCTTGAATTTTTCAGGCAGCAAAATGGATCCGGTTTGGATCCATTTAGTATATTTTTGGGTTCATTAATGAGTGTTAGGTTTTTAATTTTAGGGTAGATATTTTTTAGTTTTAATTTTAAATTAATTTTAGGGTAGATATTTTTGGGTTCATTAACATGTGTTTGGTTTTTAGTATTTTTTAGTTTTAATTTTGAATTAATTTTAGAGTAGATATTTTTGGGTTCATTAACATGTGTTAGGTTTTTAGTATTTTTTAGTTTTAATTTTAAATTAATTTTAGGGTAGATATTTTTGAGTTCATTAACATGTGTTAGGTTTTTAGTATTTTTTAGTTTTAATTTTGAATTAATTTTAGGATATATATTTTTGAGTTTATTAATATGTGTTAGTTTTTTAGTATATTACACATCCTAAATAATAATGGACTAGATTCACGATAGTGTTAATCGTTCGATGTTAATTCTAAAACATTAAAACAAAAATGTAACATACAAAAGTACATTATTTCAAAAAAAAAAAAAAAAACAACCAAAATTATCCATTTTGCTGCCTGAAAAATTCAAGGCAGCAAAAATGGATCCGGGATGTTGGGATAGATTTGCAGTTTCGGTTAATTACCCCGTGGTTCTCAGTTTCGGTTATTGTGTTTGGGAAAAATCCAAAGAGCTCCTTGTTGAGTTTTATGGTTATTACCTAATTAGTCCTTGATGTATGGTACGAGATACAAGTTGGTTTATTTCGTTGTGGTAACTACATAATAGTCCTTATGAGTTTACTTCTTCTCCGATATGGTCCCACAGAGTTTGGAAATATTACAGTTTGGTCCAAAAGTTTGGATCTAGTGCCTAATTGGCCTTTGTTTTTGCATTTATGGCATTTTCGGTCCTTAGTGGGCATTTCTTTTGGCCCCTAGCTAGTAGCTTTTATGCCCATAGTTGACTTGCCTTTTATGGGTTTGATGTTTCGGTCGTTTGTGAACATTTTATCAGTTATTTAGCCATTTGATACTCATTGTTGGCTTGCTCGAGTGGCGTTTGTTGCCTTTTATGGTTTTGATACCGTCTTTTATAGTGTTTTAGGTTGTTTGTGACCATTTGATGCCCATTGTGGCTTGTTTGGCCCGACGTGGTCATTTGTTTTCAATTGTGGCATTTGTTTGACCATACGTGGTCGTTTCTAGCCAGTTATGACATTTATTGTCCCTATGTGGTCGTTTCTAGCCGTTGTTGCATTTTTTTTTCGTTGTTACTTTTATGTTTTTTTCTTCCGATACACTACTTTTTCTTTTGGTGCTGTTTGTTACTCTTTAAAATTTGTTTGGTGCTATTTTATGCTATCTAATTTATGTTTTTTATTTCGTTTTATACGCTTGGTGCTTTTTGTTGCTATCTAAGCTTTGTTTGGTGTTGGTATGATATTCTCCATTTTCCCTATTTAATTATATTTTATTATACTGATGTTTAATAGACGTTTTTTTTTCTTTTTACAATTAATTTAAATCCAAAAGTTATCATATTTAAGAGGAAAAATATTAGGTAGGAGATAATTAAGAGAGTAGAAAGATTTAAAAAGGATATCTAGGAGAGGACAAATGTTAAAAAAGAAATAAATAATTGTATTTCTTAATATTAGGATCATAGCAACTTAGTAAAAATAAATTCCTCTTAAATTTTACACTAGATAATTTCATTGAATTTGTCTTTCATGTATTTGGTTTTAAGAAAAAGATTATTCACCTACATACACATCAACATTATAAATTAAGAGGACCTGACTATCCTTTTCAGTGGGTCTTCTTATTAATTATGTGTACAGTGTACTTAAGTAGAGTGGTGAATACTAGAGACCATGCATTGTTTCTCTTAAATTGACTGAAACTGAAGAAGTTTTACAAGTCAACTGCGTACAACCTTGCAAGGGTCCCATTACTCCTCGGTTATGACTCTTCAGTTTACTATTCTGTAAGTATTTTTCAATTATAACTCAAACAAAATCTTAATTATAACTGAAACGCGTAACAACATTCGAAACATTATGTAAACGTATTTTTCAGAGTTGAACGAGGGAGATGAAGACGCAAAGAAGATAGCAAGAAAGCTAACTATAACAGGTCTATGGTGTATACAATGGGGTCCAATGGAGATAGCATGAAAGCTAACTATATTAGGTCTATGGTGTATACAATGGGGTCCAATGGATAGACCTTCCATGAAAGTGGTGGAGCAAATGCTTTTATGAGATGGAGGAATAGACGAATGTTAAAAAAGAAATAAATAATTTTATTTCTTAATATTAGGATCATAGAAATTTAGTAAAAATAAATTCCCCTTAAATTTTACACTAGATAATTTCATTGAATTTGTCTTCATATGTTTGGCTTTAGGAAAAAGAGTATTCCCCTACATACACATCAACATTATAAAACAAGAGGACTTGACTATCCTTTTCAGCAAGTCTTCTTATTACAATTATGTGGTCAGTGTATTTGAGTAAACTGGTGAATACTAGACCATGCATTGTTTCTCTTAAATTGACTGAAAATGGGAGAAGTTTACAAGTCAACTATACGTACAACCTTGCATGGGTCCCATTACTCCTCAGTTATGACTCTTCAATTTACTATTCTTTCAGAATTTTTCAATTATAACTCAAACAAAATCTTAGTTATAACTGAAACGCGTACAACATTCGAAATATTAGGTAAACGTATTTTTCAGAGTTGGACAAAGGAGATGAAGACCAAAGAAGATACCAAGAAAGCTAACAATAGTAGGTCTATGGTGTATACAATGGGGTCCAATGGATAGACCTTCCATGAAAGTGGTGGAGCAAATGCTTTTATGAGATGGAGGAATAGACAAATGTTAAAAAAGAAATAAATAATTGTATTTCTTAATATCAGGATCATAGAAATTTAGTAAAAATAAATTCCCCTTAAATTTTACACTAAATAATTTCATTGAATTTGTCTTCATATGTTTGGCTTTAGGAAAAAGAGTATTCCCTTACATACACATCAACATTATAAAACAAGAGGACTTGACTATCCTTTTCAGCAAGTCTTCTTATTACAATTATGTGGTCAGTGTATTTGAGTAAACTGGTGAATACTAGACCATGCATTGTTTTTCCTAAATTGACTGAAAATGGGAGAAGTTTACAAGTCAACTATACGTACAACCTTGCATGGGTCTCATTACTCCTCAGTTATGACTCTTCAATTTACTATTCTTTCAGAATTTTTGAATTATAACTCAAACAAAATCTTAGTTATAACTGAAACGCGTACAACATTCGAAATATTAGGTAAACGTATTTTTCAGAGTTGGACAAAGGAGATGAAGACCAAAGAAGATACCAAGAAAGCTAACAATAGTAGGTCTATGGTGTATACAATGGGGTCCAATGGATAGACCTTCCATGAAAGTGGTGGAGCAAATGCTTTTATGAGATGGAGGAATAGACGAATGTTAAAAAAGAAATAAATAATTGTATTTCTTAATATCAGGATCATAGAAATTTAGTAAAAATAAATTCCCCTTAAATTTTACACTAGATAATTTCATTGATTTTGTCTTCATATGTTTGGCTTTAGGAAAAAGAGTATTCCCCTACATACACATCAACATTATAAAACAAGAGGACTTGACTATCCTTTTCAGCAAGTCTTCTTATTACAATTATGTGGTCAGTGTATTTGAGTAAACTGGTGAATACTAGACCATGCATTGTTTCTCTTAAATTGACTGAAAATGGGAGAAGTTTACAAGTCAACTATACGTACAACCTTGCATGGGTCCCATTACTCCTCAGTTATGACTCTTCAATTTACTATTCTTTCAGAATTTTTCAATTATAACTCAAACAAAATTTTAGTTATAACTGAAACGCGTACAACATTCGAAATATTAGGTAAACGTATTTTTCAGAGTTGGACAAAGGAGATGAAGACCAAAGAAGATACCAAGAAAGCTAACAATAGTAGGTCTATGGTGTATACAATGGGGTCCAATGGATAGACCTTCCATGAAAGTGGTGGAGCAAATGCTTTTATGAGATGGAGGAATAGACAAATGTTAAAAAAGAAATAAATAATTGTATTTCTTAATATCAGGATCATAGAAATTTAGTAAAAATAAATTCACCTTAAATTTTACACTAGATAATTTCATTGAATTTGTCTTCATATGTTTGGCTTTAGGAAAAAGAGTATTCCCCTACATACACATACATTATAAAACAAGAAGACTTGACTATCCTTTTCAGCAAGTCTTCTTATTACAATTATGTGGTCAGTGTATTTGAGTAAACTGGTGAATACTAGACCATGCATTGTTTCTCTTAAATTGACTGAAAATGGGAGAAGTTTACAAGTCAACTATACGTACAACCTTGCATGGGTCCCATTACTCCTCAGTTATGACTCTTCAATTTACTATTCTTTCAGAATTTTTCAATTATAACTCAAACAAAATCTTAGTTATAACTGAAACGCGTACAACATTCGAAATATTAGATAAACGTATTTTTCAGAGTTGGACAAAGGAGATGAAGACCAAAGAAGATACCAAGAAAGCTAACAATAGTAGGTCTATGGTGTATACAATGGGGTCCAATGGATAGACCTTCCATGAAAGTGGTGGAGCAAATGCTTTTATGAGATGGAGGAATAGACAAATGTTAAAAAAGAAATAAATAATTGTATTTCTTAATATTAGGATCATAGAAATTTAGTAAAAATAAATTCACCTTAAATTTTACACTAGATAATTTCATTGAATTTGTCTTCATATGTTTGGCTTTAGGAAAAAGAGTATTCCCCTACATACACATCAACATTATAAAACAAGAGGACTTGACTATCCTTTTCAGCAAGTCTTCTTATTACAATTATGTGGTCAGTGTATTTGAGTAAACTGGTGAATACTAGACCATGCATTGTTTCTCTTAAATTGACTGAAAATGGGAGAAGTTTACAAGTCAACTATAGGTACAACCTGCATGGGTCCCATTACTCCTCAGTTATGACTCTTCAATTTACTATTCTTTCAGAATTTTTGAATTATAACTCAAACAAAATCTTAGTTATAACTGAAACGCGTACAACATTCGAAATATTAGGTAAACGTATTTTTCAGAGTTGGACAAAGGAGATGAAGACCAAAGAAGATACCAAGAAAGCTAACAATAGTAGGTCTATGGTGTATACAATGGGGTCCAATGGATAGACCTTCCATGAAAGTGGTGGAGCAAATGCTTTTATGAGATGGAGGAATAGACAAATGTTAAAAAAGAAATAAATAATTGTATTTCTTAATATTAGGATCATAGAAATTTAGTAAAAATAAATTCCCCTTAAATTTTACACTAGATAATTTCATTGAATTTGTCTTCATATGTTTGGCTTTAGGAAAAAGAGTATTCCCCTACATACACATCAACATTATAAAACAAGAGGACTTGACTATCCTTTTCAGCAAGTCTTCTTATTACAATTATGTGGTCAGTGTATTTGAGTAAACTGGTGAATACTAGACCATGCATTGTTTCTCTTAAATTGACTGAAAATGGGAGAAGTTTACAAGTCAACTATACGTACAACCTTGCATGGGTCCCATTACTCCTCAGTTATGACTCTTCAATTTACTATTCTTTCAGAATTTTTCAATTATAACTCAAACAAAATTTTAGTTATAACTGAAACGCGTACAACATTCGAAATATTAGGTAAACGTATTTTTCAGAGTTGGACAAAGGAGATGAAGACCAAAGAAGATACCAAGAAAGCTAACAATAGTAGGTCTATGGTGTATACAATGGGGTCCAATGGATAGACCTTCCATGAAAGTGGTGGAGCAAATGCTTTTATGAGATGGAGGAATAGACAAATGTTAAAAAAGAAATAAATAATTGTATTTCTTAATATCAGGATCATAGAAATTTAGTAAAAATAAATTCACCTTAAATTTTACACTAGATAATTTCATTGAATTTGTCTTCATATGTTTGGCTTTAGGAAAAAGAGTATTCCCCTACATACACATACATTATAAAACAAGAAGACTTGACTATCCTTTTCAGCAAGTCTTCTTATTACAATTATGTGGTCAGTGTATTTGAGTAAACTGGTGAATACTAGACCATGCATTGTTTCTCTTAAATTGACTGAAAATGGGAGAAGTTTACAAGTCAACTATACGTACAACCTTGCATGGGTCCCATTACTCCTCAGTTATGACTCTTCAATTTACTATTCTTTCAGAATTTTTCAATTATAACTCAAACAAAATCTTAGTTATAACTGAAACGCGTACAACATTCGAAATATTAGATAAACGTATTTTTCAGAGTTGGACAAAGGAGATGAAGACCAAAGAAGATACCAAGAAAGCTAACAATAGTAGGTCTATGGTGTATACAATGGGGTCCAATGGATAGACCTTCCATGAAAGTGGTGGAGCAAATGCTTTTATGAGATGGAGGAATAGACAAATGTTAAAAAAGAAATAAATAATTGTATTTCTTAATATTAGGATCATAGAAATTTAGTAAAAATAAATTCACCTTAAATTTTACACTAGATAATTTCATTGAATTTGTCTTCATATGTTTGGCTTTAGGAAAAAGAGTATTCCCCTACATACACATCAACATTATAAAACAAGAGGACTTGACTATCCTTTTCAGCAAGTCTTCTTATTACAATTATGTGGTCAGTGTATTTGAGTAAACTGGTGAATACTAGACCATGCATTGTTTCTCTTAAATTGACTGAAAATGGGAGAAGTTTACAAGTCAACTATAGGTACAACCTGCATGGGTCCCATTACTCCTCAGTTATGACTCTTCAATTTACTATTCTTTCAGAATTTTTGAATTATAACTCAAACAAAATCTTAGTTATAACTGAAACGCGTACAACATTCGAAATATTAGGTAAACGTATTTTTCAGAGTTGGACAAAGGAGATGAAGACCAAAGAAGATACCAAGAAAGCTAACAATAGTAGGTCTATGGTGTATACAATGGGGTCCAATGGATAGACCTTCCATGAAAGTGGTGGAGCAAATGCTTTTATGAGATGGAGGAATAGACAAATGTTAAAAAAGAAATAAATAATTGTATTTCTTAATATTAGGATCATAGAAATTTAGTAAAAATAAATTCCCCTTAAATTTTACACTAGATAATTTCATTGAATTTGTCTTCATATGTTTGGCTTTAGGAAAAAGAGTATTCCCCTACATACACATCAACATTATAAAACAAGAGGACTTGACTATCCTTTTCAGCAAGTCTTCTTATTACAATTATGTGGTCAGTGTATTTGAGTAAACTGGTGAATACTAGACCATGCATTGTTTCTCTTAAATTGACTGAAAATGGGAGAAGTTTACAAGTCAACTATACGTACAACCTTGCATGGGTCCCATTACTCCCCAGTTATGACTCTTCAATTTACTATTCTTTCAGAATTTTTGAATTATAACTCAAACAAAATCTTAGTTATAACTGAAACGCGTACAACATTCGAAATATTAGGTAAACGTATTTTTCAGAGTTGGACAAAGGAGATGAAGACCAAAGAAGATAGCAAGAAAGCTAACTATAGTAGGTTTATGGTGTATACAATGGGGTCCAATGGATAGACCTTCGATGAAAGTGGTGGAGCAAATGATTTTATGAGATGGAGGAATAGACAAATGTTAAAAAAAAAAAAAAAAATTGTATTTCTTAATATTAGGATCATAGAAATTTAGTAAAAATAAATTCCCCTTAAATTTACACTAGATAATTTCATTGAATTTGTCTTCATATGTTTGGTTTTAGGAAAAAGATTATTCTCATACATACACATCAACATTGACTTGACTATGCTTTTCAGTGAGTCTTCTTATTAATTATTAAATTGACAAGTCAATTAATTGTATTTCTTAATATTAGGATCATAGCAACTTAGTAAAAATAACTTCCCCTCAAATTTTACACTAGATAACTTCATTGAATTTGTCTTCATATATTTGGTTTTAGGAAAGAAGATTATTCCCCTACATACACATCAATATTGACTTGACTATCCTTTTCAATGAGTTTTCTTATTAATTATTAAATTGATAAGGCAATTATGTACAACCTTGCATGGGTCCCATTAATTATGGGGTGAATTTGGAGTAAAATTAACTTAGTTAGACCGGTTATAAAAAAAGAATTTGAACCAAAAAAACATGTTGCATCATCAATTATCCTTTTAACATGTTTCATTCCAATAATTAAGGAATCAGAGATGGGGGAATGGACATCTGGTGTGGTGATGATGGAAAATTATTACATTTTATTATATATTAATTAGCTATATTAACATTATAATGTACTTTTTTTTATTTTATTTTGTTCATATATTATCTTTACATTTTCTTTTGCAGTAAATAGTCTTTTTGTTATTTTGTAATTTTATATCATTTGTTTACTTTTTATACTATTTAATATGAGTTTTTTTTCCAACATATGTATCCATTAAAAATAACATGTTTAGCTCATTATTTATATTTAGTTCTAATTATAAGAACCACACAAAAGCTTATTAGTTTTTGTTTTTGTTTTGAAGGGAAATATAATGTTTTAGTAAGTACATAAGTTTTCAATGGTATAATAGTAAAACAACATAAAAAATGGCTCATGACACGCACATGTTAACTCTCAATCCGTTTTGTGGACGGAATGATACGAGAAGAAAACATTGCAATAGTTGAAGGTACTAAATAAAAAAGTTAAAGATTATGGTATAAAAACGAAAACAAACTATAGTTAATGGTATTAAAGTATAATTAACTCCTCTAAACACGCTCTGTTGCAAGCCGGAGAAACTCATCAATTTAAAATAACGGACATTACCCTCCTTGCCCTCAAGAAAATAATTGTCAAGGAAAAAAAATGTGTTTAAAACTTGCCAAAGATATATTCCATGAAATCCATTTTATATGTGAGTTTTGGGTAGGGCTTCAAATGAACCGAACGCATGAATATATCTTGTTTGGTTCTAATATAGCAGTTCGTGTTCGCTCATTAAATAAATGAATCGAACATGAAGAGAAATCTAACGGTGGTTAAGTAAACAAACCGAACATGAACACTACAACGTTCGTTAAGAATTGTTAAGAGCTCGGTTCGCTAAAAAATTGAAAAATAAGTTAGATTCATTTCTATGACATGAATGCTAGAAGACAAGAAAATTCGGAATACCACAATCATTTTGCACATGATCCATGTTTACAAAGAAGCAACGTAAGGATAACGAGTGCTCCAACCGCTTGGCGGGCGGCAGGAACAGTGGGCAAGTGTTTGGTAAGCTAACAACCCAGTGAAGTGGGCTAGGCATCATTTAGATACTGAGCAAATACAAACTAAAAAAACTTAACATATGGTTAGCTACGTATGCATTTTAACAGTAGTTCCAAAATGACTAAAACATCCTAAAAAAATACCTAATAGAGTATCACATACACACTCACATGCAAGTGCTCTTAAAAGCTGAGGAAGAGAAAATCAGATAGAAACTAATAGCAATGGCAGTGACCATGCCAGCCATCACTTTATCTCTCATGTTCTGCCTTATCTCGGCCGGAGGGGAGCCTTGCTTACGACAGTGCGATGGCAATCCCATCATCCAATACCCGTTCTCTCTCCTAAAGCCGCCATGTGCAAACTCCTCGGCCTTCATGCTCGCCTGTTCGGACAATAACACCACCATTATTGAGCTCCCAAACTCGGTAATGTTAATTCTTTGGTATTTTGAAAGGAGAAAAATGATTAAAGCATGCTAATTTGGAAGGTTGATTATTAATCTAAAAAATAATTTTATTTTAGATAGATTTTTTTTTTTGTCATCACCAGTAATTATACTTCTATAACTATATACTCCCTCCTCCCTCCGTTTCCAATTAATTGTTCACTACGAAAAAACATGCAATTTTGATCGGAGATTAACTTGTATCAAAATTGTCGGAATGAAATTTTCAAAAGTTAATCATATAGTTCAAACATTAAATTATATGATTTAGTTTTGAAAATTTTCATTTCGACAATTTTGATACATGTTATAATTCGGTAAAAAATGAACGTAATTTCATAGAGCACAATTAATTGGAAACGGATAGAGTATATAAATACTATATAGTGTATGATGAATGTTATGCTTTTATTCGATGAACACAATAAATTCGAGTACAGAGTTACTACTAAACATAGAGATGATGTTGTTTTATGATACTCTCTCCGTTCCCATTTAATTGTCCACTACGAAAATACGTGCAATTTTGACCGGCTTATGACTTATATCAAAATTGTCAAAATGAATTTTTTAAAAATATAATCATAAAATTTAACATTTGAACTATATGATTAACTTTTGAAAATTTTCATTCCGACAATTTCGATACAAGTTCTTGCCCGGTTAAAATTGCACGTAGTTTCGTAATGGACAATTAAACGAGAACGGAGAGAGTATATTATTATTTCTATGTGTAAAAAAGAGAAAATAGGTTGAAGAACATAGTATATGTGTATATATCTGCAACCCATGCAGTTTAATAGACAATTGCTTTATATTGAGACAAGGCTCGAATTCGTAACTGGTTCTCTTAAGTTTTTGCTACTAGTCATGTAAATGTACACACAGTTGTGAAGGGGATTACGAGATTGCAAATTTGCAATGATTATTATTTTATACAGAATGCGATTACTACTTTCTTTCTTTTTTTAATTTCCAATTTGGTTTCAATTTTACAGGTGAAACTAATAGTAAAGTATATTGATTACCAGAAGAGGACTATGGAAGTACACCACCCAACCTGTTTTCTCAAATACTTCGCAAGTCTCGACTTTCCGAACACCCCCTACACAATAGAATCAAGTAGATATGTTTATCCAAGTATAAGCTTTTTCAGTTGCGACATAATTAATATGGCAGATTATGAGCCCCTTTCATCAACATGCTTCGGAAGGGGCAACGTCTACGCGATCAGTTCGGATCTATATAAATTACGACATGGGTCTTGCAAGAAGATGTATACCATCTATTCCATTCCATCTGAGATACTTTACGAACCTTTTAGCCTAACACTGAATTGGTCTGTACCTGATAATAATTTCATATACACCGGCATCCCAACATCACATACCACAGGTGCAAAGATATTAAAAAATTATCATTTTGTTTGGCAATACTTACAAACATTGCACATGACCATCAACGAACATTTAGGACTTTTATCAAAAGAGAACCTTACATTTATATGATGATTTCTATTGCAGATCTGCTACGCGGCTTGTTCCTTCTTATCGCAATCATCATTGCTGCTTACTGTATTATCATGACAATAAAAAATAGGAAAGACGATGAGAAAAAAATTGAGAAGTTTTTGATCGATTATAGAGCTTTCAAGCAGGCCCGATACACCTATGCCGATATCAGAAAAATCACCTCAAAGTTCAAGTACAAGATTGGCCAGGGGGGTTACGGAACAGTTTACAAAGGAAAACTCTCCAACAAAGTCTATGTTGCGGTGAAAATACTCAACAATGTTAAGGCAAATGGCAACGACTTCATCAACGAAGTGAAAACAATAGGTCGAATTCACCACATAAATGTTGTACGTTTAGTAGGTTTCTGTTCCGATGGGTTCAAAAGAGCTCTTGTTTACGAGTTTTTACCAAACCATTCTCTTGACAAATACATCTCATGCGATAAGGAAAAGCAAGCCCTAGGGTGGGCGAGGCTCGAAAGTATCGCTATTGGTGTAGCCAAAGGGATCGAGTACCTTCACCAAGGATGTGATCAACGGATCCTTCATTTCGACATAAAACCAAATAATATTTTGTTGGACCACAATTTCCATCCAAAGATAGCCGATTTTGGACTAGCAAAGCTCTGCTCAAAGGATCAGAGTGCAGTGACGATGACTGTGGCTAGAGGGACGATAGGATACATCGCGCCGGAAGTTTTTTCACGCAATTTTGGACACGTGTCATACAAATCCGACGTGTATAGCTTTGGGATGTTATTGTTGGAAATGGTAGGGGTGAGGAACAAAAAGAACGTAGTGGAGAAAAGCACGAGCGAGGTTTACTTTCCGGAATGGATTTATAGTCGAATAGATCATGGAGAAGAGCTAGGGATCGGGTTGGACGAGGAAGATGAAGACGCAAAGAAGATAGCAAGAAAGCTAACAATAGTAGGTCTATGGTGTATACAATGGGGTCCTATGGATAGACCTTCGATGAAAGTGGTGGAGCAAATGCTTGAAGGTAATGGAAGTGCTTTGGTTGTGCCACCAAACTCATTTGCAGCAAAACAACCATCAATAATGGAATCATTTATGGGTGAATCATCATCATCATACACCCAATCATTAGATGTTATTGTTGAATGTGAGTAAAAATATATATTCAATTAGATATACTATGTGCTTATAGAGTGTTTTAGTATGTGGATTTGTATGAAATTAACTTGTTATAATAGAAAAATATGTGCTGGGAGTGGAATGCTATTAGAGTTATGTTGTCCTAAATTGTTAACATATCGATTAAATGTGTGGTCTATAAATGGGTTTCTCTTCATCCTATATGATCGGGACATTTTAGTGAGATTGGATGAACCCTTACTTGGTATCAGGGCGTGTCATCGAAGTTGACGCTCACCTCCATCTATTTAAATATATTCACTCGTTGAGTCTTTGAAATATTGGGCCACAATATAATAGTGTTGAGTTATTATATTGTCTCACATCGATATATCGGTTAACATGTTGTTTATAAATGATTTTTTTTCATTAATAGAGATTTTAGTGGGGTCGATTGTACTGTTACAACTGTCGCTACGGTATAAACTGCCCCCATACTTTGAACTCCAAATGTAAATGCATTGTAATTTTCACAATGGGTTTAGGCAATAGGCAAATCCTTTTTAAGTAGAGTATTATATGTATATACCTTTGTCCACTAAACAAAACAAATCCCAAGAGGCCCAAGACACATATTTAGTCGAATAAATAGTTGCATTTCACGTTGAAAACGTTGAACGTCTTGGGTTGATTTGCACTCACGCCAGCCGTGTGTCATTAGGCCCATTACCGTTGCCTAGCCAAAACTCACGATACTCATTTACACCCTCGTTAACGATCGGATAATGAGAATTAGACTTGGGGGGCATCTCCAATGCTTCAATACTCCCTTCAAGCATCTCAACAACTCTGTTCATTGAAGGACGGTCACTCGGATTAGTTTTTATACACCACAAAGCCACAAGTATCAATTTTCTCACCATTTCCCTTTCCCTCTCGCTAACAGTCTCTCCCATTTCGATTTCAATTCCGTTTACTAATTGGTCGTGCACCCATGAAGGAAAATATACTTGGCTAATGTTATTCACTAGTGCATCCATGTTGCGCCTCTTACCCGCAATTTTCATCAACAACATACCTGTTAGAGAATGACAAAAATGATTAAACAGTTGCCTTTATAACTTGATGTTCTAGTTCTAGTAAAATTTGTAACTTAACTTCCCCCCTATTAACATTACAAATGAAATTTTCATTCCATTAGGGTACATAAGGAAGTTATATAACAAAAGAACATGTCTCATGTATCCCGAAAATTGGCTTTGTTTAGAATTAATATTCCGATGTATAGAAAACTGTAAAAAAAAATTACAAAAATTGTCAACACAACAATTTCGAACCATACCATAAGTGTAAGCGTCTGCTTTATACGAAACCCCTCCGATGTTTTTATAAAATAGTCCGGGAGCCATATAACCCATCGTTCCTCGTGCTGCAGTGAGGGTAACAATGCTATCGTCGGTGGGATACAATTTCGCTTGCCCGAAATCCGACACATTTGGGGTGAAGCTCTCGTCTAGTAGAATGTTATGAGGCTTGATATGAAAATGCAAAATTTGCATATCACAACCTCTATGCAAATACTCTATTCCCCGTGCCACCCCTACGGAAATCACGTACAACTTTTCGCAACTTAGGGAAAAGTCGCCTTCTTATGAGAAAACATATTTTTCGAGGGACCCATTGGGCATGAAGTCATATACTAGAGCGCGTCTAGATCTCTCCGCACAATATCCGACTAATCTCACCACATTGAAATGATGAATCATACCGATTGTAGCAACTTCGTTAATGAACTCCTGGCCGTTGGCATTAGGCCTATTCAATAGTTTCACTGCGACGATTTGACCACTTTTGAGTTTTCCTTTGAAAACCGAGCCATAGCCTCCTTCTCCCAACTTTTCGGTGAAACCTTTTGTGATTCTTCTAATGTCGGTGTAAGAGTACCTTATGGGTATAAGACTGTTGTAGCTTTCGAGGAAACTCTCGATGTTATCGAGATCTAGCGAACGCATTCTTTTGTACTCGAATATAAAAACACAACATATAAACGGAAGCAGACACAAATTTTTTGCCCGCATCGCCATCATTGCTGGAAAATAGCATTGGCAGAAGTCAAATGTCCATAATTAAAAATATGAAAGCACAGTTTTAATCTTCTAGTGAAAATGTAAATATTGGTGTTGGTAATATTTTAAAAAAGCTCATTTATATCAAAAGTTAACAGTAAAAAACCTTTTTCCATCATCTCATATACTCGTGTATATGATTATATACACAATTCTCTATTGACTAGTTTTTTCGTTGATGAGTATTTTTTGGACATTTTTCAAAATAAAAAGAACATTTTTTTTAACCATAGAGGTTAGTCCGTTGTAATTTCGTTTGTTTTAGTCTGTTTCATTTCTCTTGTAAAAACTGAGTTAGGTCCCAATTATTATAAATATAAACTCATCTGTTTCTAAACAAATGTTTCCTTTGAAAATACGTGCAATTTTGACCATCAAATTTTTCACATTAAAATTGCCGAAATGAAAAAATTGAAAATTCCATCATATAGTTCTAACCATGAACTATGTGATTAACTTTTGAAATAATTTTTTTCAGCAATCTATATATGAAAAAATTATCGATAAAAATTACAAGTATTTTCGTAAGAAACTTTTGTTTAGGGACGAGAACGGAGGGAGTATGTCACTTTAAACAAAAAAATGCACCGTAACCGCATAGAAAATCACTTGTGAAACCAAAACCATTGGACTAAATTATAACCTAGATGAAATTGCATACTCACCGTAAATACAAGTGGTCCAGATTACATACCACGTCCAATCTGCAAAACATTGGAAATGAAAATAAGAATGAAAAGAAATATAGTGCTTATATATACACATTGTGTGATCAATTGTTTCTTTTTTTACTATTGCTACTACCACCTATCCGATTATATATTGCATATAATGAAATACATATAAAGGGGGTACATAATGACTAGTTACATAGGGCGGAAAATCAAACTGTACCGTACCACTATTTACATATCACCTATTATTACATTTCACATACTTGTTCCGTGCATGTACTCAATTGTGTGCATATATTATTTCTCTTTCCGATAATTAAGCAAAAAAACAAAGTGTAGGTATTAAACTAAAACACAAATTATAGGCTTGATAAAAATGTGGGGAGACTGATAGATTTAATTAATCCTAGCTGAAACATAAAATATTCTAGTACCTCGCGGCCGCACAAATTCTATCTCAAAACCAGAAACCATGGCATTACGGACATCTTGGTACGTATAGTCTTGTGCATCAGTTATGCCACGGTTGTGCCATGGCATGATTGGGACTACATTCGTTACTGTACGTACGAATATTGTCCTTTTACCTGACCTGTTCATCACAAAAATAATACAAGGGGCTTGAAGTATTTGGTGTAAACATAAATTCTAATTACTCTACAATTATTTAGTGAATATGAATCGTTAAAATTTCACGATTTTAGAACAATAAAAGAGATTTGGAACTTATCTCGTGTTGGTCATGTGACGGACTTATTCATAATATTTTAAACAAAAATAATGAGTTTTGATATATGCAACTGACACCTTATGAGGCAACCCCTAAATCATATTATTCCATAGTGGAATAATTAAAAAGACCCGCTTGAATATAATAGTCAACAAAGGAACCAACATAAAAAAATGTTAAATTTATAATGTTGGAGTGCATAAATTATGTAGTAATTATCTTGTTCATAAAGGGCAGATGCATGTATGAAGACAAATTCAAATTTATTTAACACAACACTACATGAAATATGACAGATAGCAACTTCGAAAAATAATGAGCGAATTTCTATTTCTGATTAGCAACAGAATACAAACAAAACTGCAACATAAATTGTAAGAAATATTTAGCAACAAAAACACCAACTTTTTAGCAACTTAAATTTAGTAATACCGTAATTTGTTGCTACAAAAGTTGTCAATTTTTTCCGGTAAAATCAACAACAAAACTACAAACAATATGACCTCTCCATAAAATAAGCAACATAAAAATATGTTGCTATAATTAAATGTTTATTTTTAATTACAAATATCAACGGCCTTGTATCAGGTTTTAGGAACATAAATTTATTGGAGTTAAAAATTGTGATATATTACTAGTAGATTTTTTCATACAATAAATTTTCAATAAGCAATAATCCATAGTAAGGCTTGAAAGATATTTCTTTACCTATATTTAACAAAGTATCAAATCTTATTAAAGTGTACATGTCTCCTTTTTCTTTTTCTTTTTACATCAAATATTTGATAATTAATTACACAACATGTACAATAAAATTTGGAGTTGTACAAAGTATATCGGTGGCAATTTAAGTAATTAATTGTCTTAGATTAAATTTTGGAAGTGACTAATTGGGCTTTTTCTTTTCGTTTACGAATTTTTTTATGATGTTTTGATTTGCTGTTGGGATCACTTATTTCATAAATACGAGCACTGTCCAAATCCGATCCAAATTATCGAGTCCGCAAATCCCCACCAAACCAAATTGATATGTTGGTTTGGATTGCAACTACGAGTGGTTTGATTCAGATTCAAAAGAAATATTCGATCTGTTCTTATTGGATTGCATTAGATTTGAGGATAATCCGTTAAAATCCGGACCGTTTACACCCATATGCCATATTGCTATTTCTTTATATTCGTGATTTTTTTTAGACTATATGTAATGTATGTAGTTGGTATAATAATTATTTTATTGATTTTGATATCAAATGAAATCTAGTTTTAGGTATGAAACTATATTTGGAAGTTAGTGTAAATTGGTGATTTTTATTGGGTTTTTGTTGTTTGTATTGGATATATACATGGGCCAATTGGTAAACATTTAAAATTTTGAAAGCAAAATAGATTGTACTAAACTGCAACGGAAATAAAAGATTTAGTCTAGTTACAAACACTAAGAACTATACAGATATATCTCAAATCTCAATCTCAACTATATATTATCGTGGTAATTACATTTTTGTTATGCTAGGGTTTGTTATGTTGAGGCTAATTTAAATGTTTATGCCGATTTGATCTTTTTCAAGTGTGATATGATGCGTACACATATAATAATGTCTTAGTTTTAATCATAATTTTTTGCAATTTATATGAATTTGTGTGTTTTTTTTTTAATATTTATGAGAATCTAAATTGCTGTTTAGTCTTCACCAATGGATAATAGCAGAACTTTGAGGCATATCTGGCATGAAAATATCTCTTGAATTAGTAATTTATCGTTATCATTGATTAAAATAAAAACTATTTTTTTGCTTTTTAAGAATCTGGGGGGTTGTTTGGGAGGAACTGTAACATTCCGGATTTTTATAAATGGTTTTATTTGTGACTAAATTTATCCAAAAACGTTTTATACAATTTTTAGCAAAAAATGGAAACTCTTCCGAACAACTTTATTTTTAAAACATGTTACTAATTTTATAAATAAAAAGGACACAATAGCTTTGTTTATAAATATTTGTTATTTTGGAGCAGTAAAATAATAGTTTTGTTTATGAGTTCACTTTTAAAACTTTGGGGATCAAATAGTTCGCTTTCCCAAACTCTCTCAAAACAGTTTCACGTAAAACAACTTTCATCCCATTTTTCAAAACAGAAAACCTAAAAGAGAGAAAAGAGAGGTTCCAAAGCTGAGGAAGAAGAAGAAGAAACCACCATTAGCGAGTTTTTACCGGAATGATCTCCTCTACGAACTAAGGTAACGGAGGTTATCCAATACGACTGGACGAGGTTGTATGTTAGGGTTAGATCTTACGTTTTTAAAATTTGGGGGTTTTTCTTTTATCTCAATTATATTCTATTAAATTGTTAATTGGGTTTTATGTGTTGCTCTTTTGGTTCACTTATTTGAATTTGAGAATTGGGAATTTAGACATATGAATTTCGAATTAATGAGAATATAGATGGGTTTGTGTGTTTTTATAAGTTGTTATGTGTTATTATAGTTGTTGATTGGGTAAATTTATGTTGAATAAAGATGAGTTGTAGTTTATGCATACAAGGTATTTTTTAAAATGTCTGAATGAGATTTTATGTTGTTGGACTTGTTTGGCTAGTTGTGATTCTAGTATCTATGCTTATGTGTTTTGTTGAATTGCGATAATTTGACATTTGAAAATGCTAGTATTTTGATAAGGTGATTTTATTGAAATTGTGATAATTGAATAGTATAATATTATTGGCCGAGGCCTTGAGTTTTATTTATTGGCAATGGTCTATGTCTCTCCCTATACCGGGGGCATAAGACGAGACGGGGGTATAGGGAATGACTCGTCTTACGGACTGGGGCGAGTGGCATGAGAGGTCCAAGTGTGCACTTTAAATATTTATATGTTGGCAATGGTCTATGTCTCTCCCTTTACCGGGGACATAAGACGGGCCGAGGGGTATAGGGAATGACTCGTCTTACGGACTGGGACGAGTGACGTGAGAGGTCCAAGTGTGCACTTTAAATATTTATATGTTAGCAATGGTTTATGTCTCTCCCTATACCGGGGGCATAAGACGAGCCGAGGGGTATAGTGAATGACCTACCTTACGGACTGGGGTATGTGGCGTGAGAGGTCCATGTGTGTTATAGATGCGTGTTGGAGTTACTTAATTTATTTTGTTATATGATGCTATTACATTTCTTTTGATATGTTGTTATTGTAGTTGTTGTTTGTGAGTTCTTGCATTTATTGGATGGAGTGACGGTATCTTGTGTGGTTCCGCCCCGTCTATGTATGTGCGTGGGACTCACCATTACAGTTTTGTCTTTCAGGTACAACTTAGGTCGATGCATTTGGATAGGAGCATTAGCGATGTATCGCATGGGTTGAGGCTTCTTTCAGTCGTTTTTTTTTACTTAGACTATTTTTTAGGTTGTAGCCTACGGGCAAATTACATTCGTTCGGTATTTTTTTTTATAAATCTGTTAAAACTATTTTGCCTAGTAGCCGCGTTTGGCAAACATTTCTATTTCCTTGTACAATTGTTCCTTTAGATTTCAAGTTGTTTTCCTTTAAAAGTTAAATTTTGTACCAACAGGTTCTTTTTTTTTTTGTTCAAAAGGTCACGCATTGATATCCGATTTTCGGATTTCGGGGCGTGACAGGAACTTTCTCTTCAATGAGTGGTATTATTTTGTTTAATTTTTACCAGGTTGTTAGGATAAATAGACCATTAAAGTGTTTAGCAACCTTGTCATTGCATCTTACTTAGTCTTTTGGTCTCTTTGATATCCCTGCAATCAAATAATCAATCATGCTCTCTGTTTTGTGATCGTTTGGGCATTATTTTCGCAAGCATGTAATGTTTGGTGGTATTTTAAATTGATAACGCTTTATATCAGTTTCTTATATTTCACAACCTAATTTCTTTCAATGTAAGTTTACAAATGAATCATTAGTCTTCGGTGTTGATAGGATTGCTTATCACATTTACAAAATTCTGCCGCTATATTTTTATATGATTGTGCCCAAATCGAGGATGTGTCTTTATGAAAGGAACACTTCTCGAGATGCAGAATTTATTGGCGAGTCTAACCGTCACTTTGCGAAGTGAGGTATGTAATCTTAATAAAGACGACATTTTGGATGGCAAGGTTGGGATTGAAGACATGGCTGAGGATGACCTCAGCAATCCCAATGATTAGGATAACATTGGTGGTGGTTAAAGTGGTAGTGGTGATAAGTTTATTTTCTGGGTATTATGTTACTTTTGAGGTTGTAGAGCCTATCGATAGATGTCTGAAAAAAATGACTTTTCGGTAGGTGTATGAAATGAGAACATCGACTTTTGGTTTTAGAATTATGCAGATTAAGCTACAATGTGTTTTAGTTTGTAATATTGCATCATGTTATAATGAATTGATTTAATGATGTTGTGTTTTGATTAGGTTTTGTTTGAAAATCATAAATATAAATGTAATAATTATTAATATATAATATATTATATTGAAATGAGTGTATTATATTTCTAACAATTAGCAACAATTGTTTTACAACAAAAGAATGTAGCAACATATTAGTAACAATATAGCAACACATCATAAACTTTTATATAAAGAAATTTTAAAAAACAGCAACACAATACCGATCAAGTAGCTAGAAGTAGTTATATTATAAAATAATATAGTTGAAAAATTGTAACAGATTTGCAACAATATTTATGTGTTACAGACGTGTTGCAAAATGTGTTGCGTTATACATACAGGTAGCAACATAATAAGCTTGTTACAATTATGTTGCTGACTGATATTAGTAACAACAGTTGTGTTACTAAAAATCAGCCACAAGCCAAACAGTATCATAGTAGTTTATGTTGCTAATCTGTTGCCGATTAACGATCAGTAACAGAATTGCTCAAATACAAACAGAAATTTGCGAACTGTCAATTTTCTTGTAGTGTATATTTTGTGCGTTTTAACTCCTTTTTTTTTTCGAACTCAAGCAACCAAACTAAAAAGGCTAAAATTACAGATCCTAACTTGAATTGTAACACAACAAAAAAGACAAGGAGAGAGAGAGAGAGAAAAATTACAATGTATCATATAATTGGCAATCTATTTCATAATTTATGTCTGCCGATAGGGCATACAATATTGTTAATTTATCACACAATATTGTTAAATCTAATAGAACTATAGGAGTATTTTATTTTTCATTCAATCTTGTATTCAATATATTGTACAGTATTATTTAGTCATCAATCATTACAACATACCAAAAATAGCAAAATTGATAACACAACAGTATTAATTCTTTTTATTAGTAATATATACTACGGGCCCAAGACACATATTTTAGTCGAATAAATAGTTGCATTTCATGTTCAAAACGTGAAGCGTCTTGAGTTGAGCTTGAACTCACGGCAAACGCGTGCCATCACCGTTGTCTAGGCGAAACTCGGGATCCTCATTTACACCCTTGTTAACATTCGGATAATGAGAATTAGGTTTAGGAGGCATCTCTAATACTTCAATACTTCCTTCAAGCATCTCAACAACTCTGTTCATTGAAGGGCGGTCACTCGGATTAGTTTGTATACACCACAAAGCCACAAGTATCATTTTTCTCACCATTTCCCTTTCCTTCTCGCTAATAGTCTCTCCCATTTCAATTTCCATTCCGTTTTCTAATCGGTCGTGTACCCATGAAGGAAAATATACTTGGCTAATGTTATCTACTAGTGCATCCACGTTGCGTCTCTTTCCCGCAATTTCCATCAACAACATACCTGTAAGAGAATGACAAAAATGATTAAGCAGTTGTACGTCCTTGTACTACTTTGTCAAGAGTGATTTTGTGTATAATTTTGCAGTGTATTTTAGATAAATAAAGTGTCAAGAATGATTTTGAGTATTACTTTACCGAACTAGTTTGGCAGACTTTCGAAACAATATGGACCTGGAAATATGTGTTTTCACAAAATAAGTAGCCAAAATTGTTACTCTACTTCCTTAAGGCTAAAACAATAAGAAAAAAACAGTAGTAGAGTAATTATTTTTTGAAGTCATCCGTTTAAGCTCCCCAAGATTGGATTGAATTACAATGAATCCGATGCACGTTATAGTAGTGTTGGAGAATACTGCAGTAAAAATGATTACCATAGCTGTAAACATCTGCTTTATACGAAACCCCTCCGATGTTTTTATAAAATAATTCGGGTGCCATATAACCCATCGTTCCTCTTGCTGCAGTGAGGGAAACAATGCTATCATCAGTCGGATACAATTTTGCCAGTCCAAAATCCGACACCTTTGGGGTGAAGCTGTCGTCTAGGAGAATGTTATGAGGCTTGATATCAAAATGCAAAATTTGCATATCACAACCTCTATGCAGATACTCAATTCCGCGTGCCACTCCTAGGGAAATCTCGTACAACTTTTCGCAACTTAGGGAAAAGTCCCCCTCTTTTGAGAATATATATTTTTCTAGGGACCCATTAGGCATGAAATCGTATACAAGAGCACGTCTGGATCTTTCCGTACAATATCCTACTAATCTCACCACATTGAAATGATGAATCGTACCGATCGTAGCCACTTCGTTAATGAAATCTTGGCCGTTGGCATTAGGCCTATTCAATAGTTTCACTGCGACAATTTGACCACTTTTGAGCTTTCCTTTGAAAACCGAGCCATAGCCTCCTTCTCCCAGCTTTTCGGTGAATCCTTTCGTAATCCTTCTAATGTCGGTATAAGAGTACCTTATGGGCATAAGATTGTTGTGGCTTTCAAGAAAACTCTCGATGTTATCGAGATCTAGCGAACGTATTCTTTTGTACTCGAATCTCAGAAGCAAACATAGAAACGGAAGCAAACATAAGTTTTTTGCCACCGTCAGCCAGAATATTGCTGCAAAATGGTTAGGATAAATCAAATGTCCATTAAAGCATGTTTAAATTATGAAAGCACGTGAACTGAGAGAAAATCTTCGATCATCTACTAAAAAGTAGAAACCATAAATGAAATTGTTAGGTCCTATCTTCGATGCTCTAATTAAGAGTGATTTAATTATCAAATATACAGTTGTTACTGTACTTATCTATTAAGTACTTGTCAAAATACAAGACAGTTGGGACTCGGTTCCATGAGATAAAAGCGGTCAAAATTTTGTTCATAGATATGATATATATGTTAGACTGCAGATCAAGTTCGAAAGATGTGAAAAGTCAAAAATCATGAAGATGAAGAAAGTAGTATTTATGAAGTAATTCCTTGATAAACTGAAATCTTTTTAATTGCTATAAATATTCCTATAAAGACGTAGTATTAGGTGACAAAATCCCCCCATTTTACGTAAGCGTTACATACGAAAATACGTGTAAATTTGACTCGTAAAATTTTCGTATTTATGAATTTAATTTTGCAAAATTTAATCACATAATTCAAGATTAGTACTATATGAATGAATTTTTAAATTTAACATTTCTGGAATTTAGATATGAAAATACACAAGAGAGTTTATATGAGGGTCTATAGAGAGCTGAACACTCAAAATACACAAGGTGATATGACATTGATAGTTGATTAGGCACAATTGTGAGATCGAGAGTTATTTGAGAGGATTCATAATATGGTAAGTCTTGAGTTTTACAATTTTAAATTTAACAATATTAATAAATATTGAGTGAGTGTTTCAGAGATGTAAATATAAGCATAATTAAGCTTTAGATCGAACTTCATCAACTTACTTTTGAGTGTTGTTTAAATTCTCTTCTGTTATATTTCATAAGAAGTTTTCAGTTGTACTTTTAGTTACAACTGGTTTGCAACTGAAACATTTAAATAACAAAGACTTGAAAAAGAAAAAGGTATACTGATTATGGTAAATGAATGTGTTATATATTGCCAAGTGACAATAAGGAACATGGACAAACTTAGTATGGTTTGCTTGTCTAAACTAGAAGTTTTGTAAATCAGATATCTTTTATCCTTATATCGAATGGGGACCAAGTTCGAAAATCAGATATCTTTTATCCTTATATCGTATTTAGTTTTAGTTTTAGTTTTAGTTTTAGTTTTAGTTTTAGTTTTAGTTGTCAAAACTTTGATCCAAGTAATGTATTTTAAATTTATCTTTTGGGGATTTCATTTTCATTTTTTTTTTTTATTTCGGTGCCCTCTCAATTTGGTATCATGCATGTGTGTCACTCATGTTGCATTTTCACTGAATTTAAATGAAGATACAGTACAGTTAGTGTTTTGGGGCTGTAGCCCATTAAAAAAAAATAGGGCATTTTGCGTAGTAAAATAGCATTAAATTTAAAGATATAAAAGATAAATAAATAGCAAAATATTTATCTCAAATTTATCAAAATGCGATAAACTGAGTAAACATAATTAAGTATACAATAATCAAAAGTAATATCTTATACAAATTTTATATAAAAAAAACCCGAAATCAAAATCATATTAGGGAAAGAAAAAAAAAAGAACAAGTATGTTATTATTTTTTTAAAAGTATACATTTTCCGTCGACATTTAATATATAAAACCTAAAAAAATATAAGTTCAAACTATGGGTTTCACATATACAATTAGTTTTGTAAAAAGTAAGCAAAAAAGATGTGTAAAGGGAGGTTCGAGCCTAGGGCTATAATGAACAAAATCTTTAAACTTACAATTGTAACCATTTCTATAACAGTTTTAATCAAGAGATTTAGGAAAACAATTATCCATAAGAAGAATTTCTGGAATTAAAATAAGTCGGTTTCTGGGGTTCTAAAATGGTAATCAGGGTCTGTGTTTCACGTGTTAAAACTTGTTTGGGATACCAAAACTCTGTTAATTTTTAGATTCATATTGAAAAATCACTTGTGAAGCCAACACGATTGGACCAAAGCAATACGCAATTGAGTCATTGATATGAAATGAAATTGCTTACTCGTTATACATTGAAATCGGACTAGAAGCCACATTGAATCTGCAATATATTTAAAATAAGAATAAGAAAGAAAAGAACATTGACAAAATGCATAACATTGAAAATGAAATGAAAATGCAAAACATTATAAATCATAGCTGTGCTAGATGTTGGACAAGTTATCTCTTCCTTTTTATATGCATGTATTTAAATGAAATTTCTTACACTTTATCCCATATATTAGGTATTGAAACCGCATTGAATCTGCAATACATTTAAAATGAGAATAAGAAAGAAAAGAAAAGAACATTGACAAAATGCATAACATTGAAAATAAAAATGAAAATGCAAAACATTATAAATCATAGCTGTGCTAGATGTTGGACAAGTCATCTCTTCCTTTTTGTGTGTACGCATTTAAATGAAATTTCTTACCCCATATCACCTCTATTATGTATTGAAGCCGTGTTAAACCTGCAAAACATTGAAAATGAGAATAAGAAAGAAAAGAAAATAACATTGACAATATGCATAACATTGAAAATGAAAATGCAAAACATTATAAGTCATAGCTATGCTAGATGTTGGACAGGTTATCTCTTCTTTTGTGTGTGTATGCATTTAAGAACTTTTGGATATTGATTATATATTGACTAATCAATAACTTTTGGATCAACTCTTTTTTTTTCCCCTTTTGGATCAATAACATTATAAGTCATAGCTATGCTACTACGAAGTACGACCTATTTATTGACTATACATATTGTTTTGCGGTAAGTAATAAATATGGTTTACATCATTAATTTAGTTATTTACAATGATCATCAGTGATTAAAGCTAGTTATGTATGGACAATCGGGACTACAGCCCCTCATTTTCGAATTTTTTTAATGGAAAAATAGATTTTTTCTATGCATTTTGATCAAAACATTTAAATTTTAGTGTTTCAGCCCCTATTCTGTAAAATAACTTCATAAAAGATATAAAAAAAAATTATATAGAAAATCAGCCCGTCCATTTCGTAATCCTGGTTCCGTCACTAATCTTAATTATTGAACTTCTACACTTTTTAAATCACTCTTAGTGCATTAGTGGTGTGTTATTGTATATATTACATAGGTGTGAATATGGGTCAAAAAAGAAACTTTAGGTATTAAACTAAAACACGAATAATGGGCTTTTGTTGGAGTACCTTGGCTCTCCTGCCAAAATCTCATCTCAAAACCAGAAGCCATGGCTTTACGGACATCTTCGTAGGTATAGTCCTGTGCATCAGCTATGCCACGTTTGAGCCGTGGCATGATCGGGACTACGTCTACTACCGTACATGTGTCTGCTATATCTACCGCTGTAACTTCACCCATCATTACATACGAATATTGTCCTTTTACCTGACCTTTTCACAAAACAAAAGTGCAAGGGGTATGATGTATTTGAAACAACAATAAAGCGCACCATAATAAGAGCATTTTTCAATGGTCTATCTAAGAAACTTTTATCTATTTCATGATATCCATCAGTCACACATATTTTACTACAAAACACATATTTTACTCTTTATTCTAAACATGTACGCAAATAGTTTTAAATTTGATTCCATTTCACACACATATGGTATCATTTGTTCCAAAAAGATACATTTCTTTAAAACCTGTTCATACTACAAAATAATGTTGATTCTCTGAGAGTCAAATCATGTCACAAATATGTCACAAAATGACTTAAAACTATGTGTCCCACTTCCGAATTTCCCCCAGCAAGGTGAAAAACAAAATGAAACTGTACCAAATTCCAGTTTACAATAACCCCAATTTTCTATGACTGGAAAATATATTCCAAGTACATATACTCCTTTATTCTCAAATTTTCTTTTCTAAACCTCTAAAATTAGATCCACCATGTATATTTTCGTTTTGAAAACCTGAAAAATGCTCAGATAAATGAAAACGGAAGGTATGCATCATCAATGCTCAGATAAAGCTTTAAAAACTCTATTCAAAACTTTAAAAAGCTTACACTTTTTATGGTTTTATCATAGCTCTTACAACAACAAAAATTAGCTAAGATTTCACTTTTTTAAAACACTGGTCTTCATAGAGATAAACAGATATACCTTAATAAAAATTAAAGTTTACTCACCCATGCTCATATAAAGATCGGACTTCACTGGCTCGTCACAATTTAGAAACACAACCACGAATTCATCATTAACCTCTAAAACATTATAATAGTAGGTAGAGGTAAATCTTTCGACATAATTTGAGTTATTCAATGAACCGTCAACTACTCGCATCTTGCTTCTTCTATAATCAATTTCTTCGACTATGTATCTGAACAAAGTAAGTACGTAAAAGATGCAAAATGTCATTTTAACACATTAAGCCTCAATTCGTGTGTCAACCATATATATCCAATAAAAAAATTGACATATATTGATGGTGAGGAAAATCTACATTTTTAATTTTTATCAATTGTAAATGCTTAAGAGTATATTCCCAAAGTGAAAAGCTGTAAAAAGAAAGAACCTGTAGCAAAAAGAGAGATACAAAACAAAATCGAACACGTTGAAAATTAGTATCTTTTAGTAACTTCAGGGGAATAAAAGACTTGACAGATAGGTGTTTTGGTTTAATAAATATGAATGTCAATATTTAATCAAACGATATAACGTTGAACTAGAAACTTTATTTAGCAACAGTTTACATACAATTCAGTTGATAACATGAGCATTTGCAGCACATATTTTAAATTGATCATCTATTTTACATCATCAAACCACTTATATCTATTTTACACTACATCTAAATATATAACTTTTATAGCAGAACATCTAAATATGTATTTTACAAATTCTCTAAATACGATTTCTCACACCAGATCATCAAAAATACACATCCATAAAACATTAATACAATAGTCACTCCTTTATACATGATTATGAAAAAAAAAACAATTTTTTTTAATGATACAAATAAGTAGCATTGCATAAAATAAATAAAATGATTGTTTTTAGGTAAAAACTGAAATTAATAACTCATAAGTTATTTTGATCAATGTTAATAAGTAATAATGAATGTCATCGTCAAATTTTTAATGAAAGACCAATAATGAAGCAATTATTGTAACCTCAAATGAAAAGAGGAGAGAGATAAGTGGACCCAACTCATACATGAATTTCCAGTAAAATGCTACTTCTACCATTTTACTGTAAAAAAAAAAGAAGGTAAACTTAGCTATAGCAAAATATGGGGATATGAACAGTTTGTTCGGACCCTGTTTTGTATCTCGTCCGTCAATTTTTTCATAAAATAAACGACACGTACCTGCACGTGACTAAATTCTATTAACTTCTTTTAACGACAAGTGTATTTTGGTCATTTATAACATAAGTCCAATAAATAAAAAATAAAAAATAAAAATAAAGACAAGGGACAGAATAATACATTTTTCTATTTTCGGTTATCCCAATTCTTACCAAACATAAACTTAACTTATAAAAACAGCAAAAGTTAGTCGCGTACATGCATGTGTCGTCATTTTTGTGAAGAAATTGACGGATGAGGTATAAAATTGAGTGAATTGATATTATATAGGATCTTAAAATGAACAAAATAGAGTAGAGAAAAGAAAAATAAATTTTTAATAAAATAAAAAGTAGTAAAATGTTCATATCCCCAAAATATGTAATCTTGCATACATGTCTAAAGTACCCATTGCTATACCTATTCTGCTATAGCAATATATATAATTTGAATACCATAGCTAAACTAGCTTAAATACCTCTTTTACACATGCTGCTTCAAATGCTCTTAATAAATCATCACTTTTTAAATCAAGACAAGAAAGTGGTGGCACAAAAGACATTTATCATAGAATACAAAATAATTATTATGCCCCCTTAATATTTTTGATTCATAACATTGAACCAATAAATTTGAGACGGAAGTAGTTTACATACTCCATCCGTTTTCAATTAACTGTCCACTATGAAAATATGTGTTATTGTATCAAAATTGTCGGAATAAAAATTTTCAAAAGTAAATCATATAGTTCAAATATTAAATTAGATGATTTAGTTTTGAAAATTTTCATTTGACAATTTTGATACATGTTATAAGCCGGACAAAATTGCATGTAATTTTGTAAATAACAATTAATTAGAAAGTGATGGAGTACAAATTAATAATTATGGATATACCTAATAGTGATGAAGAAGCCATCTTCCTCCACCAAGGTACCGTTGTAGATGACGGCGGTGCGATTGTTGTCCTCACATACCAGGTTATAAATATAAACAGATTCATAGGATATGGATTCATTAGTCGTGGTTAGGCAGAATGATGAATTGGAAAGTGTGAAGGGGCATCTAATATTAGTGAGATTCCCACATGACGAAGGGTACCCTGATTCTTGAGCTTGGGAATTATTTACAGAAAATATAATAAAAAAGAAGAAGATGATGGTGTATATGACATGTTGAGAGTTGGACATAGCTAGGAACAAAGATAGATAGACAAATTGTATGTGCATTATAAATTGTTTTTTTTACTTCATTAAATATTAACACAATTATTATGTTAATCATCCCCATACTTTCTCATAATACACATACCTGTGTACTACAAAGAGAGAAATGGGTTAGAATGAGACCCTAGTTTAGAGGGATGGCATACTTTCTGTTCGAAAAACGGTCGGTTGGTACAAATCGGTACAAAAATGTCACCCCTACTATCTTATGAAGATTTTAATCAATTTTTTATTTATTTAAATAAAAACTGATTTTCAAAAAAAATTTCAAAATGGGAGACTATCCTATTTCCCGACTGTGTTTCATTATTTACCTAATTACTCTCTGCACACTTTTATTCTATTATGGATTTGTGACTTAGTTATTAAAAACCTATAATCAAAACCTATTTTAAAATTACGTATAAATGATTAATGATGCCACTTATTTTACTTTTTGTTTTTTAAATTTGATACTTCACTCTAGCTACTATGTACAATGTACCAATTCTTATAGAAAAATTACAAATAAAGGATCTTGATAAATAAATACAAAAGTTTAAACATTAACCATTCCTGATACTCGCTAAATGTTACTTTAGTAAGAGCAACCACATCAGGCTCTCTACAATTCTTTTCATATTTAACACAAAATGTTAAAAAAAGAAATAAATAATTGTATTTCTTAATATTAGGATCATAGCAACTTAGTAAAAATAAACTCCCCTTAAATTTTACACTAGATAACTTCATTGAATTTGTCTTCATATATTTGGTTTTAGGAAAAAAGATTATTCCCCTACATACACATTAACATTATAAATTAAGAGGACTTGACTATCATTTTCAGTGGGTCTGATGAATACCAGACCATGCATGGTTTCTCTTAAATTGACTGAAAATGGAAGAAGTTTACAAGTCAACTATGACTCCTCAGTTACAACCTTGCATGGGTCCCATTACTCCTCAGTTATGACTATTCTTTCAGAATCTTAGTTATAACTAAAACGCGTAACAATATTCGAAATATTAGGTAAACGTATTTTTCAGAGGTAGACAAAGGAGATGAAGACCAAAGAAGATAGCAAGAAATAGTAGGTAAACGTATTTTTCAGAGTTACAATGGGGTCCAATGGATAGACCTTCCATGAAAGTTGTGAAGCAAATGCTTTTATGAAACGGAGGAATAGACAAATGTTAAAAAAGAAATAAATAATTGTATTTCTTAATATTAGGATCATAGCAACTTAGTAAAAATAAATTCCTTTTAAATTTTACACTAGATAATTTCATTGAATTTGTCTTTCATTTATTTGGTTTTAGGAAAAAGATTATTCACCTACATACACATCAACATTATAAATTAAGAGGACTTGACTATCATTTTCAGCGAGTCTTCTTATTAATTATATAATTATGTGTACAGTGTACTTGACTTGACCCTGCATTGTTTCTCTTAAATTGACAAGTCAATCAATGCATTGTTTCTCTTAAATTGACAAGTCAATCAATGCATTGGTTAGGCAGAATGATGAATTGGAAAGTGTGAGGGGGCATCTAATATTAGTGAGATTCCCACATGATGAAGGGTACCCTGATTTTTGAGCTTGGGAATTATTTACAAAAAATATAATAAAAAAGAAGAAGATGATGGTGTATATGACATGTTGAGAGTTGGACATAACTAGGAACAAAGAGAGCTACATAGATAGATAGATAGATAGATAGATAGATAGAAAAATGAAGTGTGTACTACAAAAGAGAGAAATGGGTTAGAATGATCCTCTGCTTTCTATGAATACACTTAGACAAATTGTATGTGCATTATAAATTGTTTTTTTTACTTCATTAAATATTAACACAATTATTATGTTAATCATCCCCATACTTTCTCATAATACACATACGTATGAGTATTATGAGAAATGGGTTAGAATGAGAATGAGACGCTATTTTATGAAGATTTTAGTCAATTTTATTTATTTATTTATTGCATTAACCCTTCATGATACGCTAAATGTTACTTTAGTAAAAACAACCACAATTCTTTTTACAATTCTTTTCATATTTAACACAACTTATACAAAATATCAGGCTCTCTATTGCATAATTTATCACAATTGTAAATTACATTTTATTCACTAATTTTATCAAATATCCTCTCTCATCTTAAACAACCTAACACATTATATCTATACACATACATACACATATATATAGTATGTAACACACTAACACCTTCATTTTTTCACCAATATATAACCTTTCGTGAACTTTTTTACACGATCAAGACATATTTTACATCTATGTATGTCAAATTTAAAACCTCAGATTTGTTGTTAAAATAAGGAAAAATATATGAAAATGAAAATAAGAAAGGATTAGTTTCACTTGAAAATTGTCTGTATGTATATCAACGGGGGAGAAGACAATAAAGAGGTGTTATAATATTATTAGTATCGTGAGACTCATGTTATAACTTATTTATCTACATAAATTACACTTGATATTATATAAGGGATAATAATAATTATACTATAATTTATGCTTATAAGAGGGTATAATTTATGTTATATCGTGGTATTATCTATTCTACTAATAGTATCTAGTTATAAATTATATACTTTTATACTATACTGCAAACAAACCTAACCAAAATGTATGAGAAAATAAAGTACGAACATTTAATAAATGCATAGTAGGTAAAGCTAGCTAATTATAACATGCATAGCAGGTGGTTCGTTTAATTTTTGGCGATTGCGTTTTTCGATCGTCTTTTCTGACGATAAGTTTTAGATCCTTCTTTTCCGGTATACGTATATACAAACTCACATATATGCTATTATATAGACCGTCTCCGATATACTCACAAACAAACCAGTTTTCTTTTTCGTTTCTATACATATACCAACTCATATATATACATACACAATAATATCGTTCTCCGATATGTTTTCTTTGTTTTCTGTGATTCGTTTTTTTTTTCTTCTGATTCCGACAATTCATCCTTCTTCTTCTTCGGCTATATGCCATTTTACTGATGATATGGATGTTACTCCGACGATGATATAGAGTTTTCTCCGGGGATAATATAGAGGCAATTAGTTCTCTCTCTATATCTATGTGTATATATCTTTTTCTATGTGTCAAAGTGACGCATGGAAGTTGTGATTGGTTTTGGATGTCCTGAAAAATTCAAGGCAGCCTGCCTTGAATTTTTTAGGCAGCAAAATGGATCCGGTTTGGATCCATTTAGTATATTTTTGGGTTCATTAATGAGTGTTAGGTTTTTAATTTTAGGGTAGATATTTTTTAGTTTTAATTTTAAATTAATTTTAGGGTAGATATTTTTGGGTTCATTAACATGTGTTAGGTTTTTAGTATTTTTTAGTTTTAATTTTGAATTAATTTTAGAGTAGATATTTTTGGGTTCATTAACATGTTTTAGGTTTTTAGTATTTTTTAGTTTTAATTTTAAATTAATTTTAGGATAGATATTTTTGAGTTCATTAACATGTGTTAGGTTTTTAGTATTTTTTAGTTTTAATTTTGAATTAATTTTAGGATATATATTTTTGGGTTTATTAATATGTGTTAGTTTTTTAGTATATTACACACTCTAAATAATAATAGACTAGATTCACGATAGTGTTAATCGTTCGATGTTAATTCCAAAACATTAAAACAAAAATGTAACATACAAAAGTACATTATTTCAAAAAAAAAAAAAAAACAGCCAAAATTATCCATTTTGCTGCCTGAAAAATTCAAGGCAGCAAAAATGGATCCGGGAAGTTGGGATAGATTTGCAGTTTCGGTTAATTACCCCGTGGTCCTCAATATTTGGGATATATTCTGAATAGTTATTGTGTTTGGGAAAAATCCAAAGAGCTCCTTGTTGAGTTTTATGGTTATTACCTAATTGGTCCTTGATGTTTGGTACGAGATACAAGTTGGTTTATTTCGTTGTGGTAACTACATAGTAGTCCTTATGAGTTTACTTCTTCTCCGATATGGTCCCACAGAGTTTGGAAATATTACAGTTTGGTCCAAACGTTTGGATCTAGTGCCTAATTGGCCTTTGTTTTTGCATTTATGGCATTTTCGGTCCTTAGTGTGCATTTCTTTTGGCCCCTAGCTAGTAGCTTTTATGCCCATAGTTGGCTTGCATTTTATGGGTTTGATGTTTCGGTCATTTGTGAACATTTTATCAGTTATTTAGCCATTTGATACTCATTGTTGGCTTGCCCGAGTGGCGTTTGTTGCCTTTTATGGTTTTGATACCGTCTTTTATAGTGTTTTAGGTTGTTTGTGACCATTTGATGCCCATTGTGGCTTTGTTTGGCCCGACGTGGTCATTTGTTTCCAATTGTAGCATTTGTTTGACCATACGTGGTCGTTTCTAGCCAGTTATGACATTTATTGTCCCTATGTGGTCGTTTCTAGCCGTTGTTGCATTTTTTTTTCGTTGTTACTTTTATGTTTTTTTTTCTTCTGATACACTACTTTTTCTTTTGGTGCCGTTTGTTACTCTTTAAAATTTGTTTGGTGCTATTTTATGCTATCTAATTTATGTTTTCTATTTCGTTTTATACGCTTGGTGCTTTTTGTTGCTATCTAAGCTTTGTTTGGCGTTGTATGATATTCTCCATTTTCCCTATTTAATTACATTTTATTATACTGATGTTTAATAGACGTTTTTTTTTATTTTTACAATTAATTTAAATCCAAAAGTTACTTAAGAGGAAAAATATTAGGTAGGAGATAATTAAGAGAGTAGAAAGATTTAAAAAGGATATATAGGAGAGGACAAATGTTAAAAAAGAAATAAATAATTGTATTTCTTAATATTAGGATCATAGCAACATAGTAAAAATAAATTCCTCTTAAATTTTACACTAATAATTTCATTGAATTTGTCTTTCATATATTTGGTTTTAAGAAAAAGATTATTCACCTACATACACATCAACATTATAAATTAAGAGGACTTGACTATCCTTTTTAGCGGGTCTTCTTATTAATTATGTGTACAGTGTACTTGAGTAGAGTGGTGAATACTAGACCATGCATTGTTTCTCTTAAATTGACTGAAAATGGAGAAGTTTTACAAGTCAACTGCGTACAACCTTGCAAGGGTCCCATTACCCCTCAGTTATGACTCTTCAGTTTACTATTCTGTAAGTATTTTTCAATTATAACTCAAACAAAATCTTAATTATAACTGAAACGCGTAACAGCATTCGAAACATTATGTAAACATATTTTTCAGAGTTGAACGAGGAAGATGAATACGCAAAGAAGATAGCAAGAATGCTAACTATAGTAGGTCTATGGTGTATACAATGGGGTCCAATGGAGATAGCAAGAAAGCTAACTATAATAGGTCTATGGTGTATACAATGGGGTCCAATGGATAGACCTTGCAAGGTCTATCCATTGGACCCCATTGTATACACCATGAAAGTGGTGGAGCAAATGCTTGAAGGTAATGGTAGTGCTTTATTTGGTTGTGCCACCAAACTAATTTGCAGCAAAACAAACATCAATAATGGAATCATTTATGGGTGATACAACATCATCATACACCCAATCCTTAGACATTATTATTGAATGGGAGTGAAAAAGAGAATTTTAATCAAGAGGACCTTACTATCCTTTTCAGTGAGTCTTCTTATTAATTATTAAATTGACAAGTCAATTAATTGTATTTCTTAATATTAGGATCATAGCAACTTAGTAAAAATAAATTCCTCTTAAATTTTACACTATATAGGTTCATTGAATCTGTTTTTCATATATTTGGTTTTAGAAAAAAAGATTATTCCCATACATACACATCAACATTGACTTGACTATCCTTTTCAGTGAGTCTTCTTATTAATTATTAAATTGACAAGTCAATTAATTGTATTTCTTAATATTAAGATCATAGCAACTTAGTAAAAATAAATTCTCCTTAAATTTTACACTAGATAGCTTCATTGAATTTGTCTTTCGTATATTTGGTTTTAGGAAAAATATTATTCTCATACATACACATCAACATTGACTTGACTATCCTTTTGAGCAGGTCTTCTTATTACAATTATGTGTTCAGTGGATTGTTTCTCTTAAATTGACTAAAAATGGGAGAAGTTTACAAGTCAACTATACGTACAACCTTGCATGGGTCCCATTACTCATAGTTATGACTCTTCAATTTACTATTCTTTCAGAAATTTTCAATTATAACTCAAACAAAATCTTAGTTATAACTGAAACGCGTAACAATATTCAAAATATTAGGTAAACGTATTTTTCAGAGTTGGACGAAGGAGATGAAGACCAAAGAAGACAGCAAGAAAGCTAACTATAGTAGATCTATGGTGTATACAATGGGGTCCAATGGATAGACCTTCCATGAAAGTGGTGGAGCAAATGATTTTATGAGATGGAGGAATAGACAAATGTTAAAAAAAAAAAAAAAAATTGTATTTTTTAATATTAGGATCATAGCAACTTAGTAAAAATAAATTCCCCTTAAATTTTACACTAGATAGATTCATTGAATTTGCCTTTCATATATTTGGTTTTAGGAAAAATATTATTCCCATACATACACATCAACATCGAGTCTTCTTATTAATTATGTGTACACTGTACTTGACTTGACCATGCATTGTTTCTCTTAAATTGACAAGTCAATTATAATGTACTTTTTTTTTAGTATTGTATTCTATTTATGTTACAACCACTACTTTTTTAAACAGACCTCGTAAAAAGTAGGATTGACTTGCTTTGCCCACCCACAAAAATAGAAACTTTAGAAACACATACACTGATGATATGTTTGGTACTCCCTCGTTCTTATTTAATTATCAATTACAAAATTACGTGTGATTTTAAACGGTCAAGAACTTATATCAAAATTGACTTGTATTAAAATTGTCGGAATGAAAATTTTCAAAAGTTGATCATATAGTTTAAATGTTAAATTTTATGATTGGATTTTAAAAAAATTCATTTCGACAATTTTGATACAAGTTATAAGCCGATCAAAATTGCACGTAATTTCGTAATGGAGAATTAAATGAGAACGGATGGAGTAATATTTTCATCCGTGCCTATTGAAAAACGCTTTCAATTTTGCTAATCTAATTCTCTTTTAACTTCTTATTAAGTTTACTCAAATGATATTTGCCTAGCATTCAACATGTGTTAGAAAAACCATGAGAAAAAACTGATTTGTATATTAATTAAGTAAATTCTCTAAATATTTGTGAAAATACTTGTATCTAAGACGTGAAGACATTTGTTTATGTTTATAATTTCATGTTATCGTTTTTTTTCCATGTGTGATTGTGACATGAATTGTGTATACACTAGTAAACGATACTCACGCCTTGTGTGTGCGACGCTATAAATTGTGATGATGATACAAATGTAGAGTAAAAATATATATGATATAATAAAAAAAAATGGTATAAACTGTAATGATGATACAAATATTTAGAGAAAAAAATATAGGATATAATAAATTTTGTGTGGTTAAAGAGAGAGAAAGAGTGTAATTAGTTTTTATTTTTTATGAAATTAGTTAATATGGTAATTAATTAAAAAAAATAGGGATATTTTTGACAAAAAATGCTAAATTAGACAGACTCATTTGAGTTGATTTGACTTATTATAATAGAATGAAACTGTTTTTATGGGTGTTTCTAGAATGATTTTTTGCTAGTCAACTAATTGCTTTTTTGGAAAGGGAAATGCTATCTATCAGCAAACTATATGTTCTTGTTCTTGAAAGCTGAATGTAATCTCCAAGACTAATTTGAAATTATTTATAACAACTTTGTATTGCACAGTGACTCTTTGCTAAACTTTTTTATATTTAAAATAAAATACAATTATGCTAGTCGGTGAGATGTCACTTTAAGCTAGTCGGTGACTATAAATTTCCTTTTGCAGTAAATAGTCTTTTTGTTATTTTGTAATTTTATATCATTTGTTTACTTTTTATACTATTTAATATGAGTTTTTTTTCCAACATATGTATCCATTAAAAATAACATGTTTAGCTCATTATTTATATTTAGTTCTAATTCTAAGAACCACACAAAAGCTTATTAGTTTTTGTTTTTGTTTTGAAGGGAAATATAATGTTTTAGTAAGTACATAAGGTTTCAATGGTATAATAGTAAAACAACATAAAAAATGGCTCATGACGCGCACATGTTAACTCTCAATTCGTTTTGTGGACGGAATGATACGAGAAGAAAACATTGCAATAGTTGAAGGTACTAAATAAAAAAGTTAAAGATTATGGTATAAAAATGAAAACAAACTATGGTTAATGGTATTAAAGTATAATTAACTCCTCTAAACACGCCCTGTTGCAAGCTGGAGAAACTCATCAATTTAAAATAACGGACATTACCCTCCTTGCCCTCAAGAAAATAATTGTCAAGGAAAAAAAATGTGTTTAAAACTTGCCAAAGAAATATTCCATGAAATCCATTTTATATGTGAGTTTTGGGTAGGGCTTCAAATGAACCGAACGCATGAATATATCGTGTTTGGTTCTAATATGGCGGTTCGTGTTCGCTCATTCAATAAATGATACGACAGTAGTTCCAACAGTAGTTCCAAAATATTGAAAATGATTATAAGAATGTTAGAAATATTATGCTTAGAAATTTTAGCTAACTAGATGTTGAACAGGTAACGATTAGTAATTTACTTTTTTATGATTATTGTAGTACTAAAAACCATAGCCAATATAGGGTTATATGTTCGTAGTCAAATGCGTGTGTACTACAAAGAGAGAAATGGGTTAGAATGAGACGCTGGTTTAGAGGGATGGCATCCTTTCGGTTCGAAAAACGGTCGGTTGGTACAAATCGGTACAAAAATGTCACCATATTAATCAATTTTTTATTTATTTAAATAAAATTTCATTTTCAAAATGGGAGACTATCCTATCTCCAGACTGTGTTTCATTATTTACCTAATTACTTTCTGCACACTTTTATTCTATTATGGATTTGTGACTTAGTTATTAAAAACCTATAATCAAAACCTATTTCAAAATTACGTATAAATGATTAATGATGCCACTTATTTTACTTTTTGTTTTTTAAATTTGATACTTCACTCTAGCTACTATGTACAATGTACCAATTCTTATAGAAAAATTACAAATAAAGGATCTTGATAAATAAATACAAAAGTTTAAACATTAACCATTCCTGATACTCGCTAAATGTTACTTTAGTAAGAGCAACCACATCAGGCTCTCTACAATTCTTTTCATATTTAACACAAAATGTTAAAAAAGAAATAAATAATTGTATTTCTTAATATTAGGATCATAGCAACTTAGTAAAAATAAATTCTCCTTAAATTTTACACTAGATAACTTCATTTAATTTGTCTTCATATATTTGGTTTTAGGAAAAAAATTATTCCCATACATATATTTGGTGTAAATTTTTCATCATTTCTCCCACTGCCTCTTTCACCGTGTATATTGCATTTTATTTATATTTCTTTTAATTTGATTTTCTCTAGTGTTATTAATTTTATTTAGTTTGGTTTTCTACATTTCTTTATGTTTTTTTTTCCGATACTCTACTTTTTCTTTTGGTGCCGTTTTGTTCTCTTTAAAATTCGTTTGGTACTATTTTATGCTTTTTATTTCGTTTTATACGCTTGGTGCTTTTTGTTGCTATCTAAGCTTTGTTTGGCGTTGGTATGATATTCTCCATTTTCCCTATTTAATTACATTTTATTATACTGATGTTTAATAAACTTTTTATTTTTATTTTTACAATTAATTTAAATCGAGAAGTTATCATATTTAAAAGAATATATAGGAGAAGACAAATGTTAAAAAAGAAATAAATAATTGTATTTCTTAATATTAGGATCATAGCAACTTAGTAAAAATAAATTTCCCTTAAATTTTACACTAGATAACTTCATTGAATTTATCTTTCATATATTTGGTTTTAGGAAAAAGATTATTCCCATACATATACATCAACATTGACTTGACTAGTCTTCTTATTAATTATTAAATTGACAAGTCAATTAACTATATTTCTTAATATTAGGATCATAGCAATTTAGTAAAAATAAATTCTCCTTAAATTTTACACTAGATAGCTTCATTGAATTTGTCTTTCGTATATTTGGTTTTAGGAAAAAGATTATTCTCATACATACACATCAACATTGACTTGACTAGTCTTCTTATTAATTATTAAATTGACAAGTCAATTAATTGTATTTCTTAATATTAGGATCATAGCAACTTAGTAAAAATAAATTCACCTTAAATTTTACACTAGATAGCTTCATTGAATTTGCCTTTCATATATTTGGTTTTAGGAAAAAGATTATTCCCATACATACACATCAACATTGAATTGACTATACTTTTTAGTGAGTCTTCTTATTAATTATTAAATTGACAAGTCAATTAATTGTATTTCTTAATATTAGGATCATATAAATTTAGTAAAAATAAATTCCACTTAAATTTTACACTAGATAGCTTTATTGAATTTGTCTTTCATAGTAATTTTTTGTGATTTTTTGTGATTTTTTGTGATTTTTTGTGATTTTTTGTAATTTTTTGTAATTTTTCGTGATTTTTTGTAATTTTTTATGATTTTTTGTAATTTTTTTGTGATTTTTGTATTTTTTAATAATTTTTGGTGATTTTTTATAATTTTTTATAATTTTTTTGATTTTTTATGATTTTTTATGATTTTTTGTGATTTTTATAATTTTTTATGTGTTGTAAGATTATTGGACTCTTGGGCTTTTACTTAATGGGCCCAGATAAGCTTGTAACCCTAACCCTCTATCTATATAAAGAGGGCTAGGGGTCTTGTATTTGACATTCCATTCATATTCATTCATAATAAAAGACTATACTGTTCCCCCTCTCTCTCTACTTCTGTCTCCCTAAATACATAGCTAATAGTGTATTACAACACGTTATCGGCACTTTGCTCGCGGAGAATAGGATATACGCTCGCGGATATTGAAGATTTTTGGTAAACGCACGTATATTGGGTATTTATAAACCTTGAGGTTTATCCGAGTTTAATTGAGTTATTGCTATATCGACCTTCATCAAAATACGAGGCGTACGGTATAAAAATACTTTTTCTACCCCTTACAAATAAAACAAATAAATTGCATACTTGATTCGTAGTCCTTTACTGAGATAATGACATAAACATGTTTGATATATTTGGAAAAGTCAAACTGCTGTAATGTTTAGATAATGACATAAACATGTTTGATATTGATTTGGAAAAATCAAACTGCTATAGTATTTCTAATGAACCGTATATATTTCAGTGTATGTAACAGAATAAAATAGATAATTTCATGTTTACATGCTTGCATGATTGTATGTATATACCATGGCACTAATTAAATTGCTACCAAGTCTTAAAAGTTACTTATACAATAAATATACTTCTGCTCTAAATTGGTAGAATAAAACCTGTAGAGGCAAACATATTATGTTCAGAACGTTAGGGACCTGTTTGAAACATGTTGAAACTTGTGGGCTGACTTAGTAATAATGTTGTAAGAGAATACTTAAAAGTTTACTGATATTATGCTACGGTCCATATAGTTTAACCCTATACATAGAATAGTATACAAGTTCAAATATGTCTAATATATTGTCAATACATGGGATCTTGGAACTTATTAATGTAATTAGTCAATTACCATGAGTTAATATTTGATTCCTTTCATGATATAATGAATCTTGTGAATTACCATGTTTGTAACTTGCGTGTATATTGTAAATTGGTAATAAAATATATTACGTACATGAATGATTTAGTTACCATATATAGAACTTACACATATAGCAATAGAATAATTAAATATTGAGTAATATCTTGCTTAGTGTAAATTGGTAAATTTAGATTGTGCTAATATGTACTACCATGCTACTGCTACTTTATTTAATCATGCAAGCAGGTACGATCTATGTATTTATCACTACCATGTTTACAATATGGAAATTCGCGAAATCATATATATTCACATTTAAGTTGGAAAAATTATGAACCTTCCCTAAATAGGCTCACCTATTTGGATACGATGTCTAGGAAAGATATAGGCGGAAGTCGATATCCTAATGAGGTCGGGTTTTAAGTGGCATTCGTGCCCTCCACCCTCACCGTCTTTCCTGGTCGTTTTTCAAGTAGAGCTACCGAAAGGGGTTGACTAAATAATAATTTCCCCGAGTGTGTTTATATAGTGATGTATGTTTCGCCGAATTGGTTTTTCAGTATCGACCCGTCGTTCGATCAATGAAAACCGATTCACATGAGAAGCAAAACTAATGTTTTCGAACCTGTCGTTTCGGAAAAAAAGTTTGTACTTGTGCAAACCATAAACATATAAACCAGTCGTTTTATATGATAAATAATCCAGAACTCCCAACACATGTTGGATGCCATCTATGATGAGAAAAATCGTAAAACATACTTGCGAAATGACTGTTTAAACGTTGATTTTAATCCGTCACCACATGTTACTCACCCTGATGTGTGAAAATGTGATGCCCAAATTTTTTTTTGGATGCCATCTTTGATGAGTAAAACACGAGTTTGTTGTTACCATCATGATGAATGCTAAGGCGTTGATTTTATTCCGCCGCCACATTTGAGACGTGATGACGTCTATGGTGAACAAATGTCTGAAATTGACATATTGGAGCAATCCTTCACCAAAATACTAGTTTGGAAATTGTATTCCATAAGCTGTATCGTGAATTTATATTCACCATGTTCCTTTATCACCCATCTGTTATTGGATAAGAAAATTACTCTGGTGAGTAGTTTTAATCCTATTGGGTCAATGGCGAATTGTTTGCCTGATATTAATGCTCTTCGTGTATATTTTTTTTCACGAATCGAGAACCGAGACAAGTGTTATTTGCCTCGAACTGTCGCGATCCCGATGAATCGCCTAGCCAAGCGAGATTTTAGACAATCGTCAAAATCGAAAACCTGTGGCTCCAAGACAGTAATTGAAAGGAACAATATGGGCCGTTGTCACAAAATAAGAGATAATGCTCAAGGAGCCAACTCTATGCTATAAAGACAAAGGCCATGCACGGTTACTCCTTAAATAGTTCATAACTATTATAAAGGTGGAAAAACCGATGCTAATGTGGTTAAAGTTAATTGAAAGGAAACTCTTGAGACCCCCGGTTTTGTGGCTCAAATGAGTTTGGGACCTTTTTTTATTGATTTTGATAAATCATTGAGCCATTTTTTCGCTCATCTGGATTATGTTTTCCATTTGGATTATTATTTTTCCATTTGGACCATACTTTTGGATTATGGTTTGCCTGTTTACAAAATTTCTCGAAATAATTTAAAGTGTTTTGAGCAAATTCCTTTGACAAATATGACCAAACTTTAAATTATGAAATTTTAGGCAATACTTGTGGGATAGTTGATTTTTTTTGGAAATAGTGGGTAACAGTGTACCACATAATTTCACCAACTATTTGCCTAAAAGAGTACTCAGTGACAATGATTCTGGACCTGTCGTTCCAAATCAAAATATTTGGTAAAACCAAATTAATTTGTCAAATATGAGGTCTTATACTCATGTAGGTCCTGCCGTACCTTGTTGAGTTATAAAATATTCGAGAAAACCAGTGTTATCTGGTAATAGCTCATGAAAGAATTAAAATTTCTTTACATAGCCTCCACTCAATACGACCAAAAGCGTATTTTAGAGGAGTTGAAATGTCTTTCAAGTGGTTGCTACCACATTCTTTAAAGCATTTAAAATTACCTTATCATTTCGCCTGTCGTCGAAATGATGAATGATTTAAATGCTAAGACATGATTGTCTGTACTATCATTCGCCCGTCGTCGATTGATAAGAGCATTTTGATATTGTGGCATTGACCGGATGAGATATTCCCGGGTCAAAAGACGATGCTTGATTTATAATCGCATCGCATTTGGATTCTCTCTGAGAATATATTTCGTAATTAATCCGAAATTCATGCCACTAATGCTCACTTTGAAAGACTAGTATGTGTAAAGATCACGAAAAGAACTCGTAGAATTCTTGTAAAGAATTGAAGGAGTTATTGTGGACTTATCCAACCATAAGACGGACCATAAATATAAATGGTTATGGTTGATGCATCGACAATAAGGTCACATGATTATTGTTGTCCACAGAAATGCAGCATTTCCTAAACTTCTAGCCCTATCATTAAGTTGATGGCCCATGATCCGGATTATCCTGAAAAGTCTAGCCGACTTGATAATTCCGAAGAGTAATAATCGAAATTTCGATTTGAATTACTTGAGTTTGGAAATTGAAATTGAACATCCTGTCGATTATGTTCAGACCCAAATGGACTCACGGAAAGTTTGATGATGCGACTGCAAATGATTGCACGCATTTCTTGGTCTTGCGCACCAAGATTTATATTTCCGTGTGGGGTTATGCTATTTTGCTGCATTGGTCCGTTATGAGGCCCATAGACACTCAAACACCATATGCGTACCAGCTGGTTACTGGTTATGAGCCAGAAGTCTCATATTAACGCGTGTTTGGAGTGCTTAATTAATATTTTGATTGAGCCGCTATAGCGTTCAAAATATGGACCTCTGAAGGGGACATAAGTCGATTATGAATCTCCTGCCTATCATTTGATAGAGTAACCTTGGCAAGCGATCTCTTTACCGCATGATATGCGAAAGTGACATCGCTAAGACTGTTCTCCCCGTCGTTAGGGGGAGATTTGCACGTTACCGTTGATAAGGAACGACGTGAAGTAACGTGGCATAACCCACTCAGTCTTAGCTTGATCCCAAAACTGCACTTAGTGATAAGTAAGTGCATAGACTCCCTCAAGTCTAACTAAATGCCAGACGCATTTAATGACTTTATGAGATGTCACGAGATCATTTATACCTGCTGCAAAATGCTTGCAAGGATAGACGTCCCTGTCGGACGCCGTGTTCCTGGCGTAACACGTTGCTTTGGCCGAACCCGCCAAGCAAAGGACGCTGTCGTCGGCCGTCAGTCTGTCGTCCTTCCCAAGATATGAGGAAGTTGACCGGTTCTTAATTCGTTCAGCCCCAGAGGTGGTGAACTGAAACTCGTTTGTTGCACGAGATTATAAAGGATCAAGGAGATGTGTGATTTCCTCCTCATCCTAAGAATCTCGAAATATATGTCGATCATGATATCTTAGACGATATTGAAGCGAAACGAGACTGTCATTGATTACTTGTTCATATATTCGGTGACGACTGATAATATGAACAAATTATGACAGAGAACCATGTACCGTTGCCTGAAGTCAACGTAGAATAGACTGTACTAATGGAAACTTGCAATCCAAGTAGACTCCTTAGCGAAAGTGTGTTCGGACCTGTAGTTCCAACACCACCAATGTTAAACGAGTTCGTTTATTTGGTTATTCATAAGGAAAAGTGATGAGAATAATGAGATTGTAGAATGCTCGCCTAGTAGCACAAGGCTTCTCTCACACCTTGGAATTGATTACGAGATGGTTGATTTACTCGTAATGGACATTATAACAGTCCCCTACTTTACCAGTTTAGTAGTTTCCGAAAAACTGAGTATGCAGCCATGAATGTGGTCACAGTTTTATCTCTATGGGGATTTAGACAAAGCGATATAGATGAAGGTCCCTGTGTGACTTCATAATGCTTAAATCAAGTAGTTTCTGACCACGGAACACGATCTCAATTGACTGAGACGTTCACTATATGGATTAATATAATCCGAGCGGATGTGGTATACCGCCTAAGTGAATACTTGATTAGCTTGGGATACTTGAACAAGTATTATGCCCTTGCGTGTTTTATTACGCGATCCATTTTTGGATTTGCCTTCGAGATGAAGGATTTTGGGAAGACACGGTAGTGACTCAACCTGATGATTGAGTCCCGTAAATATTGAATCTAAGTCCATGATTCAGACTACACCCAGAAGGTGTTATGACGTTTTAGTCATCATGACGCTAAGTCGTCAGATTCTCCCATGATCGTTCGATCACTAGACATTGATATAGACCCAGTCCGTCCCTGATGAGACGATGAAGAGATATTGAACCATAATGTTCATATCTAAGTACAATAAGCGCATCATTGTACTTGGTCTAATGTGCTAGGACGAACATCTCGTCTGTTGTGAATGGTATAGCTCGACACAACATCGTGCTAACACGCTGCCATCGAAATGGCACTAAAGACACATTCCCTTACCTTATGGTAATTTTGGAAGTGGGCTAGTTTATCCCATTTACGTCATCGAGTGTACCTACCCCCTTCGGTACTCGAATTAACGCAACCCTTTTTCGGTTATACCGATGCCGGTTACTTATCAGACCCGCATAAGGGATATTCCTAACATGGTATGTCTTTACCATTAGGAATAAGGCGACATCTTGGAGGTCTTGGAATGACTCCAAGTGAATCACTCTGATCTATTCGTGCTCTATGAGACGACTAGAGAGTGTATATGGCTTCGAGCTAGTATTAGTCATATTTGAATTACATATGTTCTGTCTCACGATCCAGATAAAACACTTGTCATAGAAGACAACTTGTTGTTATTGATCAAGAGAGACATGACTACATTATGCTATTTAGCATTTCTCGCCGAAATTAATCTTCACAAATGAAGTTTAAGAGCATCCAGTTGAATGCTCGTTCTATTCCACGTTAGATTTTCTTGCATCCAGTCGTATGTAAGTAAATGAGGCATCCAGTCGAATGCTCGTACTCTTTCTTGGAATATGAAATCTTTGCACCCAGTCGTGTGCAAGTGAGGGGGATCATCCAGGTGAATGCTTATTGCACTAATTACTACTTAGTCGAAATCTTCGCACCCTGTCGTGTGCAAGTGAGGGGGAGCATCCAGTCGCATGCTCGTGTACTCTTTTTGTCCTTAGACCAAGGTTTTTTTCCCACTGGGTTTTCCTTGGCAAGGTTTTTAGCGAGACACGTTCCCATCATATCTCACTTAAGATTGCCGAAATTAGGGGGAGTATCCGGTTGTATACTTCTTATCACTGTGTACTCTTTTGTCCTTCGACTAGAGGTTTTTCCCACTGGGTTTACTCTAGTAAGGTTTTGATGAGGCACCTGTTTTGTGGTTGATCCCCTACTACTACCACTGTTGCACTCTTTTTCCTTCGATCAGAGATTTTCCCATTGGGTTTGCTCTGGCAAGGTTTTGATGAGGCACACTGTTTTGTGGTTAGTTACTTACATGATATTTCGGCCTATATCATTCGGCTACACAGTTTCTCCTAGGTACCGGTTTTGTCCCACACTGGGTTTTCCGGCCTTAAGGTTTTTATGTGTTTAGCACTGCGAATGAACTCGACTCAGATCGACTGCATGAAGACGAAGAATTCAAGACGTCCAAAGGGGGAGTGTTGTAAGATTATTGGACTCTTGGGCTTTTACTTAATGGGCCCAGATGGGCTTGTAATCCTAACCCTCTATCTATATAAAGAGGGCTAGGGGTCTTGTATTTGACATTCCATTCATATTCATTCATAATAAAAGACTATACTGTTCCCCCTCTCTCTCTACTTCTGTCTCCCTAAATACATAGCTAATAGTGTATTACAACATTATGATTTTTTTCATTTTTTTAAAAAATCAATTACTAATAAAACTCATATAGTATAAAAAATGGTACCTAAGAGGAATATAATTTCCTATGAGGTACTTATAGGGAATTACCGCTGTATATATCAACTGGATGTGTAAAATACCTAATAGAGTATCACATACACACTCACATGCAAGTGCTCTTAGAAGCTGAGGAAGAGAAAATCAGATAGAAACTAATAGCAATGGCACTGATCAATTCTTATATTTTAGTTTTGTTAATTATTCGTGAATGCGGATGTTTCTAAACATATATTGAATGGTTTTAATTTATATTTATCTTTGAAAAATTCAATTTATTTTAAAATTTTAGTTAATTATGCAAACTATGAAAAATAAAGTACTAAAATGAAAATTTAAGAATCAATCTCAACCCAACCAGCCCCAATCCACAATTTATTTTGCGGGTTGAGTTGAGATTTTAATTGTAACAGGCTGGGTTGATTTAACATTTAAATTTTATCAGCCCGCATCAATCCGTCCCGTAATTTATTTTATGGATTATACTACGATTGAAATCAATCTAACGTAATACATCCCGTGGCCATCCTAGGTGCTTCTCTCTTTATCCATATTCCATACTGTGTCCCCACTGTTTCTCCTTTTCATTTACTCATGTGTAAACTATTCAACATTTTTATTTAAAAAAAAAAAAACTTTTCAACATTTCTTCCACTCTCTCTCTCACCATGTATATTGCATTTTATTTATATTTATTTTAATTTGATTTTATCTATATTTATATTCTCTAGTGTTATTAATTTTATTTAGTTTGGTTTTCTATATTTCTATTCTTTATTGATGCTTTTTTCTTTTTCTTAATTTTTTTTTTTTATTTGATGCTTTTACTTTTACTTATCATTTATTTATTTTGGATACTCTAGTTTTTCTTTTGGTGCTCTTTGTTACTCTTTAAAATATCTTTGGTGTTATTTTATGCTAGCTTTTGATTGGTTTTATGAGGTTTAACCTTTTAATTTGTTGTTTGATGGTCGTAGTTTCCCTTTGATTCTCTATATATGTTTTATTTTATTGAGTTTTAGATATTATTGAGTATTTTTATATTATTGTTGACTATCGTTTTCACCGGGTCTTATCAAGTATGTGGATGCAATGCACTGTGGAATTGAGTCAATTGCGCATGGGTCCCATTAAATTAATGTAATTTAGACCACTTGCATCAATTTAGACCACTTAAATTAATTTAGACCACTTGTGGTGAGTCAGTGACCATGCAATGCACTGTGGAATATGAGTCAATTGCGCATGGGTCCCATTAAATTAATGGGGGTGAATTTGGAGTGAAATTAATGTAATTTAGACCACTTGCATCAATTTGTGAAAATCACAATTAAAAATATTTTCACTATTTTACTACTTCTTATTTTATTATCGTGAGATAAATTAAGATAACCAGTAACCAGCTGGTATGCATATGGTGTTTGTGTCTATGGGCCTCATGACGGGCCAATGCAGCAAAATAGCATAACCCCACACGAAAATATAAATCTTGGTGCGCAAGACCAAAAAATGCGTGCAATCATTTGCAGTCGCATCATCAAACTTTCCGTGAGTCCATTTGGATCTGAACATAATCGACAGGATGTTCAATTTCAATTTCCAAACTCAAGTAATTCAAATCGAAATTTCGATTTTTACTCTTCGGAATTATCAAGTCGACTAGACTTTTCAGAATAATCCGGATCATGAGCCATCAACTTAATGATAGGGCTAAAAGTTTGGGAAATACTGCATTTCTGTGGACAACAATAATCATGTGACCTTATTATCGATGTATCAACCATAACCATTTATATTTATGGTCCGTCTTATGGTTGGATAAGTCCATAATAACTCCTTCAATTCTTTACAAGAATTCTACGAGTTCATTTCGTGATCTTTACACATACTAGTCTTTCAAAGTGAGCATTGGTGGCATGAATTTCGGATTAATCACGAAATATATCTTCAAAGAGAATCCAAATGCGATGCGATTATAAATCAAGCATCGTCTTTTGACCCGGGAATATCTCATCCGGTCAATGCCACAATATCAAAATGCTTTGATCAATCGACGACAGACGAATGATAGTATAGACAATCATGTCTTAGCATCTAAATCCTTTATCAATCGACGACAGGCGAAATGATAAGTTAACTTTAAATGCTTTAAAAAATGTGGTAGCAACCACTTGAAAGACATTTCAACTCCTCTAAAATACGCTTCTGGTCGTATTGAATGGAGGTTATGTAAAGAAATTTCAATTCTTTCATGAGCTATTACCAGATAACACTGGTTTTCTCGAATATTTTATAACTCAACAAGATACGGCAGAACCTACATGAGTATAAGACCTCATATTTGACAAATCAATTTAGTTTTACCAAATATTTTGATTTGGAACGACAGGTCCAGAATCGTTGTCACTGAGTACTCTTCTAGGCAAATAGTTGTTGAAATTATGTGGTACACTGTTACCCACTATTTCCAAAAAAATCAACTATCCCACAAGTATTGCCTAAAATTTCATAATTTAAAGTTTGGTCACATTTGTTAAAGGAATTTGCTCAAAACACTTTAAATTATTTCGAGAAATTTCGTAAACAGGCAAACCATAATCCAAAAGTATGTCCAAATGGAAAAATCATAATCCAAATGGAAAAACATAATCCAGATGAGCGAAAATATGGCTCAATGATTTATCAAAATCAATAAAGAAAGGTCACAAACTCATTTGAGCCACAAAACCGGGGGTCTCAAAAGTTTTCTTTCAGTTAGCTTTAACCACATTAGCATCGGTTTTTTCAACTTTGTAATAGTTTTGAACTATTTAAGGAGTAACCGTACATGACCTTTGTCTTTATAGCATAAAGTTGCCTTCTTGAGCATTATCTCTTGCTTTGTGATAACGGGACATATTGTTCCTTTCAATTACTGTCTTGGAGCCACAGGTTTTCGATTTTGATGATTGTCTAAAATCTCGCTTGGATAGGCGATTCATCGGGATCGCGACAGTTCGAGACAAATAACACTTGTCTCGGTTCTCGATTCGTGGAAAAAAAATGTACACGAAGAGCATTAATATCATGCAAACAATTCGCCATTGACCCAATAGGATTAGAACTATTCACCGGGGCAATTTTCTTATCCAATAACAGATGGGCGATAAAGGAACATGGTGAATATAAATTCACGATACTGCTTATGGAATAAAATTTCCAAGCTTGTATTTTGGTTAATGATAGCTCCAATATGTCAATTTCAGACATTTGTTCACCATAGACGTCATCACGTCTCAAATGTGGCGGCGGAATAAAATCAACGCCTTAGCATTTATCTCGAGGGTAACAACAAACTCGTGTTTTACTCATCAAAAATGGCATCAAAAAAAAAATTTGGGCATCACATTTTCACACATCAGGGTGAGTAACATGTGGTGACGGATTAAAATCAACGTTTAAACAGTCATTTCGCAAGTATGTTTTACGATTTTTCTCATCATAGATGGCATCCAACATGTGTTGGGAATTCTGGATTATTTATCATATAAAACGGCTGGTTTATATGTTTATGGTTTGCACAAGCACAAACTTTTTTCCGAAACGACAGGTTCGAAAACATTAGTTTTGCTTCTCATGTGAATTGATTCTCATTGATCGAACGACGGGTCGATACTGAAACACCAATTCGGCGAAACATACATCACTATATAAACACACTCGGAGAAATTATTATTTAGTCAATCCCTTTCGGTAGCTCTAATTGAACACGACCAGGAAAGACGGTGAGGGTGGAGGGCACGAATGCCACTTAAAACCCGACCTCATTAGGATATCGACTTTCGCCTATATCTTTTCTAGACATCGTATCCAAATAGGTGAGCCTATTTGGGGAAGGTTCATAATTTTTCCAACTTAAATGTGAAAATATATGATTTCAGAAATTACCATATTATACATATGTGTACATGGCAATAAATAAATTAGTACATGATTAACTAATATTTTAGATTGTACCTGTTTCCATGATTAGCATATATATTGCAATATATATTTCCTAATAAGGAATCCAAATTAATGTAATCAATCTATATTAGTATTTACCAAAGTTACACCAGCAATATGTAACACAATATATTATTATTATACTGCTATATGTGTAGGTTTTTATTCATGGTAACTAAATCATGCATGTTAGTAATATATTTTATTTACCAATTTTACACTAGCAAAATATAAATTAATATTATACAAATCTATTGTTTTTATGTGTAAGTTTTATACATGGTAACTAAATGATGCAATAGGATGAATTAAATTTATATGGAAATACATCAATTTATTCAATTAACATGCAATTTTTTATTCACTTGCCTTTTTAATAAATATATATGCATGTGGGTGAATATTTAGACCGAATATTGACTTTTATAACACATATATACTGTTTTTATACATGCAATATACTACAGGGACTATCCATGTAATTTCAGCAAACTATATATCTATTTACAACATTATTACAGCTTCAGTCCATAATTTCAGACAAGTTTCAGTTTAGTCCTTTAGTAATTAACATGCACAGTCAATAGTTTCAGCGAATTACAAAACAGTCCTACTGTTTTCAGTTTTTTTACAGATTTAATCTCACAGATTAATACATGTTTTACAATTACATGATTTCCGATTTACAACCCGATTATATGTCTTTTACTGATTTTGTTTGTATAAACATACAATTTTACACTACACGATACATATTACATATCAATAGGTTTTATAGACAGGTTGATCATGTTAGACAGTAAAAATAAAAAAAATCTATCATGCATAGGTTTTTCTTTCCAACAAATACATGCAGTTTGGGTTACTGTGTATGGTCTTATCAACAAATATGATTTTATAATCAACAATATATGTGTTACGATCATGCTTTAGTTATCCATACAAGTAACAAACTCTAATACACATGGATTATATACTATAGTATATTTATCATGCTTTATTTATCCATAAAATAATATGTGCAATCACATATATAGAATAAATTAAGTTTTTAATTCGGTACCTTACGCACGGTATGTTGGTGAAGGTCGATATAGCAAAACCCTAAAAACCCGGATAAACCTCAAGGTTTATAAATACCCAATATCCGTGCGTTTACCAAAAATCTCCAAGCATATCTCGTGCTGATAACGTGTTGTGTGACATATTAGCTCGTTATAGATATATATAGAGATATGAATAGATATATAGAGAGAGAACAATAAGTCTTTTATTATAAGAATGTATATGAATGAATGTGAAATACAAGACCCCTAACCCTCTTTATATAGATAGAGAGGTAGGGTTACAAGTCCACTTGGACCCATAAAGTACAAGCCCAGGAGTCCAATAGTATACAACAACAGTTCATATATTATCTTTACATTTTCTTTTGCAGTAAATAGTCTTTTTGTTATTTTGTAATTTTATATCATTTGTTTACTTTTTATACTATTTAATATGAGTTTTTTTTCCAACATATGTATCCATTAAAAATAACATGTTTAGCTCATTATTTATATTTAGTTCTAATTCTAAGAACCACACAAAAGCTTATTAGTTTTTGTTTTTGTTTTGAAGGGAAATATAATGAGTTTTCAATGGTATAATAGTAAAATAACATAAAAAATGGCTCATGACGCGCACATGTTAATTCTCAATTCATTTTGTGGACGGAATGATACGAGAAGAAAACATTGCAATAGTTGAAGGTACTAAATAAAAAGTTAAAGATTATGGTATAAAAACGAATACAAACTATTGTTAATGGTATTAAAGTATAATTAACTACTCTAAACACGACATGTTGTATCTCTAGGTGCTTATCTATTTATCCATAATCCATACTGTCCCCACTGTTTCTCCTTTTCATTTACTCATGTGTAAACTATTCAACATTTTTATGTAAAAAAAAAAAAACTTTTCAACATTTCGTCCACTCCCTCTCTCACCGTGTATATTGCATTTTATTTATATTTATTTTAATTTGATTTTATCTATATTTATATTCTCTAGTGTTATTAATTTTATTTAGTTTGGTTTTCTATATTTCTATTCTTTATTGATGCTTTTTTCTTTTTCTTAATTTTTTTTTTTTATTTGATGCTTTTACTTTTACTTATCATTTATTTATTTTGGATACTCTAGTTTTTCTTTTGGTGCTCTTTGTTACTCTTTAAAATATCTTTGGTGTTATTTTATGCTAGCTTTTGATTGGTTTTATGAGGTTTAACCTTTTAATTTGTTGTTTGATGGTCGTAGTTTCCCTTTGATTCTCTATATATGTTTTATTTTATTGAGTTTTAGATATTATTAAGTATTTTTATATTATTGTTGACTATCATTTTCACCGGGTCTTCTCAAGTATGTGGATGCAATGTGGTGAGTCAGTGACCATGCAATGCACTGTGGAATTGACTCAATTGCGCATGGGTCCCATTAAATTAATGGGGGTGAATTTGGAGTAAAATTAATGTAATTTAGACCACTTGCATCAATTTGTGAAAATCACAATTAAAAATATTTTCACTATTCTACTACTTTTTATTTTATTATCATGAGAGAAATTAAGACAAAATTTGTACTTTTGTTCTGTAACAAGTGTTGGGAATAATGTTAGAGTAATGAACATAGCAAAAATCACATTGTTTCCTCAAGAAATTTAAAACAAAAAACATGTTGCATCAATAATCATTAACCATATCTATATTAACTTTCTTACAAACTTCCCTTAAATATAGAAAACATAAACTCTATGTATAAAATATAAACTAAATTAAATAGTGATATATATAGAAGAGAAAGATTTTGCTTTCATTATAAATAATGATGGAGAGAGAATATGTTAATAAAATAATTGATTGCTTATGGTAAGGATGTTAAAATAGTGAAGTTGATATTGGTATATAATTAAATTGTTAACCTAAATATGCAAGTTAAAAGAAACGTATATGATAATTACTGTGGTTTCTCTAGAATATTAAGCAATATAAATAGCAGTATATACGAGCTATTTTTTCCTTTTTTTTTCATAATCAATAAAAGTATATTAAGAAATAAGATGTAAGACAAACGGGCAACAAGTAGTGCCACTAGCATTTTATAAATTTAAACACCACTCATCTTAAACGTTAAATCGATATGCACAACCGTCATGAGATTATTATACGTTACTCTTTCAACTCTCTTGAAAAGCGCCACATCGTCTGGTACTATTCAATAAGTTCCATTTTATATGTGGGTTTTGGTTAAGACACTAGGGCTTCAAATGAACTGAATCCATGAATATATCGTGTTCAGTTCTAACATGGTCGTTCGTGTTCGCTCATTAAATAAATGAATAAAACATGAAGAGAAATTAACGATGGTTAAGTAAATAAACCGAACATGAACACTACAACGTTCGTTAAGAGCTTGGTTAGTTAAAAATCTAAAAAATAAGTTAAATTCATTTGTATTATATATTATGAATAGATAAATAATAAAATATGATATAAATGCTACGAGACTAGAAAATCCTGAATACCACATTCATTTTCGCATAGCGGGTCGCACGAATAGCGTGCAAGTTCTTGGTAGGTCAACAATCCAGTGAACCGGGCTAGGCATCATTTACATACCGAGTAAATACGTACTAAAAAAATTTAAGCAACATATGAATTTCAAATGCATTTTTATATTTCCAAATTGATTAAAACATCCTAAGGATAATAATTCATAAGGCCGAGAATCGTTAAATATAATACTTGTATTACAAAATGACAAGTCTAAAGTTCAACAATATAATAAGAAGCTGGGGAAGAGAAAATCAAATAGAAACTAATGGCAATGGCCACTGTCATGGCAGCCTTCACACTCTCTCTCATGTTCTCCCTCATCTCGGCCAAAAAGGTATCGGAGTGCTTACAACAGCCAAAAGCTTGCTCGCCTAGCAATGGCAATCCCGTCATCCAATTCCCGTTCTCTCTCCGAAAGCATTGTGCATACTCCCCGGCCTTCATCCTCACCTGTTCAGACAATAACACCACCGTTATTGAGCTCCCAAACTCCGTAAAGTTTACTTAATGTTATACTGATATTTTGGTGTCTTGATAGGAGAAATGATTTAAGCATGGTATTCTGAAAGGTTGATTCATTAATATATATATATATATATATATATATATAATAGTTTTATTTTAAAGATGGATCTTAAATCTCAAGTCTAGTGTGTGAATTTCACTCACAGGCTCTGAGCCAATAAAAAATCTCATTTCTAGGACGTGGTCCGGACTTCTTGATAATTCTTTATAACCTGCGCATGAATATCTAAGATCAAGGGAAACTTGTTGTTTTGACCACCGTTTAACCTTTTCCGCCGGATGGAGCTGTGAGAACGTTAAATCTCTAGGGTTTAGATAATAAGTATAAATTGTGTTGAATGTAAGTAGGGTTAATAATAACCGATAATTAAGTATATGTCTGAGTTCGTATGAATTCAGATGATATTTTTCTTGGATTATGAGCCCCTTATATAGGTAGTGGAGACGATGTAAGGCGTATCTTTCATGATTGGTATGATATTACCAATCATATCTTCTTTATATTTTCGTGTCTCGCTAATGTCATATTGAGATATATTCTACTATATCTCATGTATCTTTCCACCGACTTGCCTATCACGAATGGGTGACGTCAATTCTGCTCGCTGACGAGTGGAGCTCTTATGTGGACCATGTCTCTTTTATTAGCTTTCGAATGCGTTGTTCTCGTAGATTTATCCCTTCAGATAGTCGAATATCACCTGACGAGGATGCCCTGACGTGGGCTACTCGCCTATCTTCTAGTCTCACTGAGGGATATGCTTTCTTTTGTGTTTAACAAATATATCTTTAAAAGTTTGATCTGATTTTTATAAGATATGTCTGTATAGATTTGGTGTTTTCTTTCCTTCATGTGATATCTGATTGCTTATCTAAATATATGAGTATCTTTCAGAGGTTATCTCGCTGATAAGCTCCTCAGCGAGGGAAGCGGGTTCAGAACCCTATATACTCCCCTCGATGGGGCCATTAAATATTCATCAACTTTGTCTTCACTGCTAGCAACAGTATTCAACCTACAATAAAATGTTGGGATATCAGCATGCATCTTTTAGTGACACTTGACTCTAACCGTGTCGGTTGCTATCTCGATATTTTTATATAGTGTATGCTATAATTGATGTTGAATGTTATGCTTTTTTTTTTTATGAACACAATAGATCTCTAAGTACTGTAAAAAGCCGAATTTTCGTAGAAAAATACCGTGGTGAGAAAGAAAGCTATCACTCACTACGTAGATATATGAGTAGCTAAATGGTATATAAGATATGAGTAGGGATGACAGTTTTTCGGGTTTTGACCCGACCCGTCGCGGGTCGGATAAAAGTGCAAATTTATTTGGGTGGGGTCTGATCGGGTCAAATTGGGTAAAAGTGCAAATTTAGACAACTTAATACTCTTATCATTTCTCTCTCTCCTCTCTCTCCTTGCTATATATTAATTTCTATGTTTCTCCTGTAGTAATGGTATGTAATACATATACATACGTTTAAGTGATTTTCTAAATGTATATTGTATACATTAATTAATTATATTTATGTTAAATGTTAATATGTAATTAATGACTTTAGTGATACATTATCGTCATTATTTTAAGAACAATTTACGGGAAACAAATATCATATCAATCATATACATTTATATTACATTTTTACATATATTAATGTTTTAATTGACGAAATTAACGATACCAAATTAATTCAATAAACATGTAAATGTCAAAAATAAGATTGCAAAATTTAAATCACTAAATTAATATGAAAGGATGTTTAATATCACATTAGTATTTATATATTATCTTTATAAATCAAATGATTTTTACTTTATCATATGGATTTTTAACAAATTCTCTTCCAAATTTAGACATTTATGAGATTTTTTTTCAAAAGGAAATAAAAGGTTATAAAAAACGGGTCAAATGAGTCGGTCGGGTCAAATGGATAAAAGATCAACTTTGTACATGGGTCGGGTCGGATCGGGTTTTGAATGATCCGGCCCAATTGTCATCCCTGGCTATGAGTATCTACTTCTTATCACCAAAATGTTTTAAAACCGTGCGACCCAAGAAGTCAGTATGAAATTGGATCAAAACAGACAGTATTAGTGGTATAAATCAGATTGTGCCGTTTCGATCGGAGGACTGAATCGTTACAATTGGTATCAGAACTGCTATCTAGCCGATGTCGGGAGTAACAGGAGTAAGTGAACTCCGGAAGGACGGCGTGGCCGACGAGTATGTTGTGGGGAAAAGTGGAAGAGTATATATCATCTTTCTTATCATCTCGAAATTTGGCCAAAACAGATAATATTAATGATAGAAAGCAGATGATAACAGTTTGGTCGGATGACTGAGTCGTTACAAGTAGATAAGATACAAAGTTAATATATACTATATTTTTCTTTCTATTTCTAGTTCAAGAATTAAAAGATACTGGGTCACGTTAAATAAGTTTTAAAGTGTATTGCTTTAAAATAGATAGACTTCATCATGAAACATTTTGCAATAGAACAAGAAAGACAGAAACAGCATGATACCCCGTATAAAACATGTGTAGATCTAATTAACTTAAAAGAAGGGGAGATGGGGATTTGAAGATTGCATTTTAGTAATTTTTGTTTTTATTTTATAAAGAATGTTTTTTCTTTTAAAGTTTCATTTTAGTTTAAATTTACAGGTGAAACTAACAGTAGAAAATATCGATTACCGACAGTGGACTATGCAAATACACGATCCAACTTGTTTGCTCAAACACTTCGCACGTCTCAACCTGTCCAACACCCCCTACGCAATAAAATCATATGTTAATCCAAGCATAGCCTTTTTCAGTTGCAAGATTAATATGACATATTATAAACCCCTTTCATCAACATGCTTCGGAAGGGACAACGTGTACGGGTTCTTTTCGGAGGATTCTGTATATAGATTCCAAGATGGGTCTTGCAAGAAGATGTATACCAACTATTCCATTCCATCTGAGATACTTTACGAACCTTTTAAGCTAACTCTGAGTTGGTCTGTACCTGATAATAGTTTCATATACACCGGCATCCCAACATCACATACCACAGGTGCAAAGATATTAAAAAGTTATCATTTTGTTTGGCAATACTTACAAACATTGCACATGACCATCAATGAACATTTAGGACTTTTATCAAAAGAGAACCTTACATTTATATGATGATTTCTATTGCAGATCTGCTACGCGGCTTGTTCCTTCTTATCGCAATCATCATTGCTGCTTACTGTATTATCATGACAATAAAAAATAGGAAAGACGATGAAAAAAAAATTGAGAAGTTTTTGATAGATTATAGAGCTTTCAAGCAGGCCCGATACACCTATGCCGATATCAGAAAAATCACCTCAAAGTTCAAGTACAAGATTGGCAAGGGGGGTTATGGAACAGTTTACAAAGGAAAACTCTCCAACAATGTCTACGTTGCGGTGAAAATACTCAACAATGTTAAGGGAAATGGCGACGACTTCATCAACGAAGTGAAAACAATAGGCCGAATTCACCACATAAATGTTGTACGTTTAGTAGGATTTTGTTCTGATGGGTTCAAAAGAGCCCTTGTTTATGAGTTTTTACCAAACCATTCTCTTGACAAATACATCTCATGCGCTAAGGACAGGCAAGCCCTAGGGTGGGCGAGGCTTGAAAGTATTGCTCTTGGTGTAGCCAAAGGGATCGAGTACCTTCACCAAGGATGTGATCAACGGATCCTTCATTTCGACATAAAACCAAATAATATTTTGTTGGACCACAATTTCCATCCAAAGATAGCTGATTTTGGACTAGCAAAGCTCTGCTCAAAAGATCAGAGTGCAGTGTCGATGACTGTGGCTAGAGGGACGATAGGATACATCGCGCCGGAAGTTTTTTCACGCAATTTTGGACACGTGTCATACAAATCCGACGTGTATAGCTTTGGGATGTTATTGTTGGAAATGGTAGGGGTGAGGAACAAAAAGAACGGAGTGGAGAAATGCACGAGCGAGGTTTATTTTCCGGAATGGATTTATAGTCGAATAGATCATGGAGAAGAGCTAGGGATCGAGTTGGACGAGGGAGATGAAGACGCAAAGAAGATAACAAGAAAGCTAACAATAGTAGGTCTATGGTGTATACAATGGGGTCCTATGGATAGACCTTCGATGAAAGTGGTGGAGCAAATGCTTGAAGGTGATGGAAGTGCTTTGGTTGTGCCACCAAACTCATTTGCAGCAAAACAACCATCAATAATGGAATCATTTATGGGTGAATCATCATCATCATACACCCAATCCTTAGATGTTATTGTTGAATGTGAGTAAAAATATATATTCAATTAGATATAGTATGTGCTTATAGAGTGTTTTAGTATGTGGATTTGTAAGAAATTAACTTGTTATAATAGAAAAATATGTGCTGGGAGTGGAATGCTATTAGAGTTATGTTGTCCTAAATTGTTAACATATCGATTAAATTTGTGGTCTATAAATGGGTTTCTCTTCATCCTATATGATCGGGACATTTTACTCGGTATCAGGGCGTGTCGTCGATGTTGACGCTCACTTCCATCTATTTAAATATATTCATTCGTTGAGTCTTTGAAATATTGGGCCACAATTAATATAATAGTGTTGAGTTATTATATTGTCTCACATCGATATATCGGTTAACATGTTGTTTATAAATGATTTTTTTTTCATTAATAGAGATTTTAGTGGGGTCGATTGTACTGTTACAACTGTCGCTACGGTATAAACTGCTCCCATACTTTGAACTCCAAATGTAAATGCATTTTAATTTTCACAATGGGTTTAGGCAATAGGCAAATCCTTTTTAAGTAGAGTATTATATGTATATACCTTTGTCCACTAAACAAAACAAATCCCAAGAGGCCCAAGACACATATTTAGTCGAATAAATAGTTGCATTTCACGTTGAAACGTTGAACGTCTTGGGTTGATTTGCACTCATGCCAGCCGCGTGTCATTAGGCCCATTACCGTTGCCTAGCCAAAACTCACGATACTCATTTACACCCTCGTTAACGATCGGATAATGAGAATTGGGCTTGGGGGGCATCTCCAATGCTTCAATACTTCCTTCAATACTTCCTCGTTAACGATCGGATAATGAGAATTGGGCTTGGACGATTACTCGGCTTAGTTTGTATACACCACAAAGCCACAAGTATCATTTTTCTCACCATTTCCCTTTCCTTCTCACTAATAGTCTGTCCCATTTCGATTTCCATTCCGTTTTCTAATCGGTCGTGTACCCATGAAGGAAAATATACTTGGCTAATGTTATTCACAGTGCATCCACGTTGCGCCTCTTGCCCGCAATTTCCATCAACAACATACCTGTTAGAGAATCGCACAAATGATTAAGCAGTTATCCGAATGGTTTTGAGTATTACTTCGCCAAACTAGTTTGGAAGACTTTCGAAACTCGAATGAAAGGTAAAATGAAAATATGTGTTTTCGCAAAATAAGTTGCCAAAATTGTTACGAAGTAATATTTTTTAAGTCATTCGTGGGAAGGCCCAGAAATTTGGGTTAGATTAGGATGAATCCGATGCACGTTATGCATGGTAGTGTTGGAGAATAATGTAAAAATGATTACCATAGCTATAAACATCTGCTTTATACAAAACCCTTCCGATGTTTTTATAAAATAGTTCGGGAGCCATATAACCCATCGTTCCTCGTGCTGCAGTGAGGGAAACAATGCTATTGTCGGTGGGATATAATTTCGCCAGCCCAAAATCTGACACCTTTGGGGTGAAGCTCTCGTCTAGGAGAATGTTATGAGGCTTGATATCAAAATGCAAAATTTGCATATCACAACCTCTATGTAAATACTCTATTCCCCGTGCCACTCCTAGGGAAATCTCGTACAACTTTTCACAACTTAGGGAAAAGTCCCCCTCTTTCACGAAAACATATTTTTCGAGTGACCCATTAGACATGAAATCGTATACAAGAGCTCGCCTAGATCTCTCCGCACAATATCCGACTAATCTCACCACATTGAAATGATGAATCATACCGATTTTAGCAACTTCGTTAATGAACTCCTGGCCGTTGGCATTAGGCCTATTCAATAGTTTCACTGCGACGATTTGACCACTTTTGAGTTTTCCTTTGAAAACCGAGCCATAGCCTCCTTCTCCCAACTTTTCGGTGAAACCTTTTGTGATCCTTCTAATGTCGGTGTAAGAGTACCTTATGGGTATAAGACTGTTGTGGCTTTCAAGGAAACTCTCGATGTTATCGAGATCTAGCGAACGCATTCTTTTGTACTCGAATATAAAAACACAACATATAAACGGGAGCAGACACAAATTTTTTGCCCGCATCGCCATCATTGCTGGAAAATAGCATTGGCAGAAGTCAAATATCCATAATTAAAAATATGAAAGCACAGTTTTACTCTTCTAGTGAAAATGTAAATATTGGTGTTGGTAATATTTTAAAAAAGCTCATTTATATCAAAAGTTAACAGTAAAAAACCTTTTTCCATCATCTCATATACTCGTGCATATGATTATATACACAATTGTCTATTGACTAGTTTTTTCGTTGATGAGTATTTAGTAATTGTCACCAAGTGAGTATTTTACCTACACGACCTTGTGAGCTAGAAAATGCATGATATTAGTGAATATACAATATATAGTTTTTATTCTTGCCAATGTTAGTGCATTTTTGTGAACTTGAAAAAACATTTTTCCCTATAAATTCATTTTCACAAAACTGTAAATTAAGCTATTCTTGTCCTTTTGTCTTAACAAAATTTGTTTGACTAACTAACCTAGATTCTAAAATTGTGTTGGAAAAAAAAAAATAACTAAAATGAATGTCGTTAAATTTAACAAACAATGTAGTTATAAAAAAATCTATTTGCTAACTTTAACAACATTCAGTTTAGCAACAAGCATATTCCTAGTATGTTTAACAAAAAAAGTTTTTTTTTTGACATTTTTTAAAATAAAAAAACATTTTTTTTATCAAATTGTAATTTTACTAACCATAGAGGTTAGTCGGTTGTAATTTCGTTTGTTTTAATATGTTTTTTTTCTCTTGTAAAAACTGAGTTGGTCCCAATTATTATAAATATATATGTCGCTTTAACCAAAAAAAAGTGTACCGTAACCACTTAGAAAAAGTGAAACCAAAACCATTGGACCAAATTATAACCGAAAATACAAGTGGTCCAGATTACATACCACGTCCAATCTGCAAAACATTGGAAATGAAGATAAGAATGAAAAGAAATATAGTGCTAATACATATAATGGGTGTACATAATGACTAGTTACATAGGACGGAAAATTAAACTGTATCCTACCATTATTTACATATCACTTATTATTACATTTTACATACTTGTTCAGTGCATATACTCAATTCTGTGCATATATTATTTCTCTTTTCGATAATTAAAAAAAAAACAAAGTGTAGGTATTAAACTAAAACACAAATTATAGGCTTGATAAAAATGTCGGGAGACTGATAGATTTAATTAATCCTAGCTGAAACATAAAATATTCTAGTACCTCGCGGCCGCACAAATTCTATCTCAAAACCAGAAACCATGGCATTACGGACATCTTGGTACGTATAGTCTTGTGCATCAGTTATGCCACGGTTGTGCCATGGCATGATTGGGACTACATTCGTTACTGTACGTACGAATATTGTCCTTTTACCTGACCTGTTCATCACAAAAATAATACAAGGGGCTTGAAGTATTTGGTGTAAACATAAATTCTAATTACTCTACAATTATTTAGTGAATATGAATCGTTAAAATTTCACGATTTTAGAACAATAAAAGAGATTTGGAACTTATCTCGTGTTGGTCATGTGACGGACTTATTCATAATATTTTAAACAAAAATAATGAGTTTTGATATATGCAACTGACACCTTATGAGGCAACCCCTAAATCATATTATTCCATAGTGGAATAATTAAAAAGACCCGCTTGAATATAATAGTCAACAAAGGAACCAACATAAAAAAATGTTAAATTTATAATGTTGGAGTGCATAAATTATGTAGTAATTATCTTGTTCATAAAGGGCAGATGCATGTATGAAGACAAATTCAAATTTATTTAACACAACACTACACGAAATATGACAGATAGCAACTTCGAAAAATAATGAGCGAATTTCTATTTCTGATTAGCAACAGAATACAAACAAAACTGCAACATAAATTGTAAGAAATATTTAGCAACAAAAACACCAACTTTTTAGCAACTTAAATTTAGTAATACCGTAATTTGTTGCTACAAAAGTTGTCAATTTTTTCCGGTAAAATCAACAACAAAACTACAAACAATATGACCTCTCCATAAAATAAGCAACATAAAAATATGTTGCTATAATTAAATGTTTATTTTTAATTACAAATATCAACGGCCTTGTATCAGGTTTTAGGAACATAAATTTATTGGAGTTAAAAATTGTGATATATTACTAGTAGATTTTTTCATACAATAAATTTTCAATAAGCAATAATCCATAGTAAGGCTTGAAAGATATTTCTTTACCTATATTTAACAAAGTATCAAATCTTATTAAAGTGTACATGTCTCCTTTTTCTTTTTCTTTTTACATCAAATATTTGATAATTAATTACACAACATGTACAATAAAATTTGGAGTTGTACAAAGTATATCGGTGGCAATTTAAGTAATTAATTGTCTTAGATTAAATTTTGGAAGTGACTAATTGGGCTTTTTCTTTTCGTTTACGAATTTTTTTATGATGTTTTGATTTGCTGTTGGGATCACTTATTTCATAAATACGAGCACTGTCCAAATCCGATCCAAATTATCGAGTCCGCAAATCCCCACCAAACCAAATTGATATGTTGGTTTGGATTGCAACTACGAGTGGTTTGATTCAGATTCAAAAGAAATATTCGATCTGTTCTTATTGGATTGCATTAGATTTGAGGATAATCCGTTAAAATCCGGACCGTTTACACCCATATGCCATATTGCTATTTCTTTATATTCGTGATTTTTTTTAGACTATATGTAATGTATGTAGTTGGTATAATAATTATTTTATTGATTTTGATATCAAATGAAATCTAGTTTTAGGTATGAAACTATATTTGGAAGTTAGTGTAAATTGGTGATTTTTATTGGGTTTTTGTTGTTTGTATTGGATATATACATGGGCCAATTGGTAAACATTTAAAATTTTGAAAGCAAAATAGATTGTACTAAACTGCAACGGAAATAAAAGATTTAGTCTAGTTACAAACACTAAGAACTATACAGATATATCTCAAATCTCAATCTCAACTATATATTATCGTGGTAATTACATTTTTGTTATGCTAGGGTTTGTTATGTTGAGGCTAATTTAAATGTTTATGCCGATTTGATCTTTTTCAAGTGTGATATGATGCGTACACATATAATAATGTCTTAGTTTTAATCATAATTTTTTGCAATTTATATGAATTTGTGTTTTTTTTTTTTAATATTTATGAGAATCTAAATTGCTGTTTAGTCTTCACCAATGGATAATAGCAGAACTTTGAGGCATATCTGGCATGAAAATATCTCTTGAATTAGTAATTTATCGTTATCATTGACTAAAATAAAAACTATTTTTTTGCTTTTTAAGAATCTGGGGGGTTGTTTGGGAGGAACTGTAACATTCCGGATTTTTATAAATGGTTTTATTTGTGACTAAATTTATCCAAAAACGTTTTATACAATTTTTAGCCAAAAACCGAAACTCTTCCGAAAAACTTTATTTTTAAAACCTGTTACTAATTTTATAAATAAAAAGGACCTAATAGCTTTGTTTATAAATATTTGTTATTTTGGAGCAGTAAAATAATATTTTTGTTTATGAGTTAACTTTTAGAACTTTAGGGATCAAATAGTTCGCTTCCCCAAACTCTCTCAAAACAGTTTCACGTAAAACAACTTTCATCCCACTTTTCAAAACAGAAAACCTAAAAGAGATAAAAGAGAGAAAATAGAGGTTCCAAAGCTTAGGAAGAAGAAGAAGAAACCACCATTAGCGAGTTTTTACCGGAAGCATCTCCTCTATGAACTAAGGTAACGGGGGTTATCCATTGCGACTGCACGGGGTTGTATGTTAGGGTTAGATCTTACGTTTTTAAAATTTGGGGGTTTTTCTTTTATCTCAATTATATTATATTAAATTGTTAATTGGGTTTTATGTGTTGCTCTTTTGGTTCACTTATTTGAATTTGAGAATTGGGAATTTAGACATATGAATTTCGAATTAATGAGAATATAGATGGGTTTGTGTGTTTTTATGAGTTGTTATGTGTTATTATAGTTGTTGATGAAATTGGGTAAATTTATGTTGAATAAAGATGAGTTGTAGTTTATGCATCCAAGGTGTTTGTTAAAATGCCTGAATGAGATTTTATGTTGTTGGACTTGTTTGGCTAGTTATGATTCTAGTATCTATGCTTATGTGTTTTGTTGAATTGCGATAATGTGACATTTGGAAATGCTAGTATTTTGAGAATATGATTTATTGGGAATTCTGATAATTGAATAGTATAATATTATTGGCCGAGGCCTTAAGTTTTATTTATTGGCAATGGTCTATGTCTCTCCCTATACCGGGGGTATAAGACGAGCCGAGGGGTATAGGGAATGACTCGTCTTAAGGACTGAGGCGAGTGGCGTGAGAGGTCCAAGTGTGCACTTTAAATATTTATATGTTGGCAATGGTCTATGTCTCTCCCTATACCGGGAACATAAGACGAGCCGAGGGGTATAGGGGACATAAGACGAGCCGAGTGGTATAGGGAATGACTCGTCTTACGGACTGGGGCGAGTGGTGTGAGAGGTCCAAGTGTGCACTTTAAATATTTATATGTTAGCAATGGTCTATGTCTCTCCTTATACCGGGGGAATAAGATGAGCCGAGGGGTATAGGGAATGACCTACCTTACGGACTGGGATAGGTGGCGTGAGAGGTCCATGTGTGTTATAGATGCGTGTTGGAGTTACTTAATTTATTTCGTTATATGATGCTATTACATTTTTTTTGATACGTTGTTATTGTAGTTGTTGTTTGTGAGTTCTTACATTTATTGGACGGAGTGACGGTATCCTGTGTGGTGTCGCCCCGTCTATGTATGTGCGTGGAACTCACCGTTACAGTTTTGTCTTTCAGGTACAACTTAGGTCGAGGCATTTGGATAGAAGCATTAGCGATGTATCACATGGGTTCAGGCTTCTTTCAGTCGTTTTCTTTTTACTTAGACTATTTTTGAGGTTGTAGCATACGGGCAAATTACATTCGTTCGGTATTTTTTTTTTATAAATCTGTTAAAACCATCTTGCCTAGTAGCCGCGTTTGGCAAACATTTCTATTTCCTTGTATAATTGTTCCTTTAGCTTGCAAGTTGTTTTCCTTTAAAAGTTAAATTTTGTACCAACAGGTTCTTTTTCCTTTTGTTCAAAAGGTCACGCATTGATATCCGATTTTCGGATTTCGGGGCGTGACATGAACTTTCTTTTCAATGAGTGGTATTATTTTGTTTAATTTTTACCAGGTTGTTAGGATAAATAGACCATTAAAGTATTTAGTAACCTTGTCATTGCATCTTACTTGGTCTTATGGTCTCTTTGATATCCCTGCAATCAAATAATCAATCATGCTCTCTGTTTTGTGATCGTTTGGGCATTATTTTCGCAAGAATGTAATGTTTGGTGGTATTTTAAATTGATAAGGCTTTATATCAGTTTCTTATATTTTACAACCTAATTTCTTTCAATGTAAGTTTACAAATGAATCATTAGTCTTCGGTGTTGATAGGATTGCTTATCACATTTACAAAATTCTGCCGCTATATGTTTATATGATTGTGCCCAAATCGAGGATGTGTCTTTATGAAAGGAACACTTCTCGAGATGCAGAACTTATTGGCGAGTCTAACCGTCACTTTGCGAAGTGAGGTATGTAATCTTAATAAAGACGGCATTTTGGATGGCAAGGTTGGGATTGAAGACATGGCTGAGGATGACCTCAGCAATCCCAATGATTAGGATAACATTGGTGGTGGTTAAAGTGGTACTGGTGATAAGTTTATTTTCTGGGTATTATGTTAATTTTGAGGTGGTAGAGCCTATCGATAGGTGTCTGAAAAAAAATAACTTTTCGGTAGGTGTGTAGGAAATGAGAACATCGACTTTTGGTTTTAGGATTATGCAGATTAAGCTACAATTTGTTTTAGTTTGTAATATTGCATCATGTTATAATGAATTGATTTAATGATGTTGTGTTTTGATTAGGTTTTGTTTGAAAATCATAAATATAAATGTTATAATTATTAATATATAATATATTATATTGAAATGAGTGTATTATATTTCTAACAATTAGCAACAATTGTTTTACAACAAAAAAATGTAGCAACATATTAGTAACAATATAGGAACACATCATAAACTTTTATATAAAGAAATTTTAAAAAATAGCAACACAATACCGATCAAGTTGCTAGAAGTAGTTATATTATAAAATAATATAGTTGAAAAATTGTAACAGATTTGCAACAATATTTATGTGTTACAGACGTGTTGCAAAATGTGTTGCGTTATACATACAGGTAGCAACATAATAAGCTTGTTACAATTATGTTGCTGACTGATATTAGTAACAACAGTTGTGTTACTAAAAATCAGTCACAAGCCAAACAGTATCATAGTAGTTTATGTTGCTAATCTGTTGCCGATCAACGATCAGCAACAAAATTGCTCAAATACAAACAGAAATTTGCGAACTGTCAATTTTCTTGTAGTGTATATTTTGTGCTTTTTAACTCTTTTTTTTTTCGAACTCAAGCAACCAAACTAAAAAGGCTAAAATTACAGATCCTAAGTTGAATTGTAACACAACAAAAAAGACAAAGAGAGAGAGAGAAAAATTACAAGAAATAAGTTGCACAACTAGAAAACTACTGAAAGGGTTTTAGGATATTTAATTTAAAAGTTACAAAACGAAAGACATGGAAACCGATAATTATTTAAGAAATCAAATTAATAATCGATGCACTTCCAAAACCATCTCATCTAATTTTTATTTATTATATAGTCTATAGTCTTAAATAATAGCCGAAATTTAGTTAACTTAATATGCAATATGGAGGGGATAATTATTTGTTTAGGAAGAAAATCAATTCATTAGGCAATGTATTGCATTTTTTTTAACTGAAGTTTGGAAAAAAGAACCGTAGACTAGTAGTATTTTAGTAAGTATCATATAATTGGCAATCTATTTCATAATTTATGTCTGCCAATAGGGCATACAATATTGTTAATTTATCACACAATATTGTTAAATCTAATAGAACTATAGGAGTATTTTATTTTTCATTCAATCTTGTATTCAATATATTGTACAGTATTATTTAGTCATCAATCATTACAACATACCAAAAATAGTAAAATTGATAACACAACAGTATTAATTATTTTTATTAGTAATATATACTACGGGCCCATGACACATAATTTAGTCGAATAAATAGTTGCATTTCATGTTCAAAACGTAAAGCGTCTTGAGTTGAGCTTGAACTCACGGCAAACGCGTGCCATCACCGTTGTCTAGCCGAAACTCGGGATCCTCATTTACACCCTCGTTAACAATCGGATAATGAGAATTAGGCTTAGGAGGCATCTCTAATACTTCAATACTTCCTTCAAGCATCTCAACAACTCTGTTCATTGAAGGGCGGTCACTCGGATTAGTTTGTATACACCACAAAGCCACAAGTATCATTTTTCTCACCATTTCCCTTTCCTTCTCGCTAATAGTCTCTCCCATTTCAATTTCCATTCCGTTTTCTAATCGGTCGTGTACCCATGAAGGAAAATATACTTGGCTAATGTTCTCAACTAGCGCATCCACGTTGCGCCTCTTGCCCGCAATTTCCATCAACAACATACCTGTTAGAGAATCGCACAAATGATTAAGCAGTTATCCAAATGGTTTTGTGAAGAATGGTTTTGAGTATTACTTCGCCAAACTAGTTTGGAAGACTTTCGAAATTCGAATGAAAGGTAAAATGAAAATATGTGTTTTCGCAAAATAAGTTGCCAAAATTGTTACGAAGTAATATTTTTTAAGTCATCCGTGGGAAGGTCCCGAAATTTGGGTTAGATTAGGATGAATCCGATGCACGTTATGCATGGTAGTTTTGGAGAATAATGTAAAAATGATTACCATAGCTATAAACATCTGCTTTATTCGAAACCCTTCCGATGTTTTTATAAAATAGTTCGGGAGCCATATAACCCATCGTTCCTCGTGCTGCAGTGAGGGAAACAATGCTATTGTCGGTGGGATATAATTTCGCCAGCCCAAAATCTGACACCTTTGGGGTGAAGCTCTCGTCTAGGAGAATGTTATGAGGCTTGATATCAAAATGCAAAATTTGCATATCACAACCTCTATGCAAATATTCTATTCCGTGTGCCACCCCTAGGGAAATCTCGTACAATTTTTCGCAACTTAGGGAATAGTCCCCCTCTTTTGAAAAAACATATTTTTCTAGGGACCCATTAGGCATGAAATCGTATACAAGGGCGCGCCTAGATCTCTCAGCACAATATCCTACTAATCTCACCACATTGAAATGATGAATTGTACCCATTGTAGCAACTTCGTTAATGAACTCTTGGCCGTTAGCCTTAGGCCTATTCAGCAGTTTCACTGCGACGATTTGACCACTTTTGAGCTTTCCTTTGAAAACCGAGCCATTGCCCCCTTCTCCCAGTTTTTCGGTGAAATTTTTTGTAATCCTTCTAATGTCGTTGTAAGAGTACCTTGTAGGCATCAGATTGTTGTGGCTTTCAAGGAAACTCTCGATGTTATCGAGATCTAGCGAACGCATTCTTTTGCACTCAAATATAAAAACTAAACATATAAATGGAAGCGAACAAAAATATTTTGCCACCATCAGCAACAATATTACTGCAAAATGGTTAGGATAAATCAAATGTCCATTAAAGCATGTTTAAATTATGAAAGCACGTGAACTGAGAGAAAATCTTCGATCATCTACTAAAAAGTAAAAACCATAAATGAAATTGTTAGGTCCTATCTTCGATGCTCTAATTATCCCTCTATTTGTTATTGCAGCTGTGGTAAAATTAAGAGTGATTTAATTATCAAATATACAGTTGTTACTGTACTTATCTATTAAGTACTTGTCAAAATACAAGACAGTTGCGACTAGGTTCCATGAGATAAACGGCGGTCAAAATTTTGTTCGTAGATATGATATATATGTTAGACTGCAGATCAAGTTCGAAAGATGTGAAAAGTCAAAAATCATGAAGATGAAGAAAGTAGTATTTATGAAGTAATTCCTTGATAAACTGAAATTTTTTTAATTGCTATAAATATTCCTATAAAGACGTAGTATTAGGTGACAAAATCCCCCCATTTTACGTAAGCGTTATATACGAAAATACGTGTAAATTTGACTCGTAAAATTTTCGTATTTATGAATTTAATTTTGCAAAATTTAATCACATAATTCAAGATTAGTACTATATGAATGAATTTTTAAATTTAACATTTCTGGAATTTAGATATGAAAATACACAAGAGAGTTTATATGAGGGTCTATAGAGAGCTGAACACTCAAAATACACAAGGTGATATGACATTGATAGTTGATTAGGCACAATTGTGAGATCGAGAGTTATTTGAGAGGATTCATAATATGGTAAGTCTTGAGTTTTACAATTTTAAATTTAACAATATTAATAAATATTGAGTGAGTTTTTCAGAGATGTAGATATAAGCATAATTAAGCTTTAGATCGAACTTCATCAACTAACTTTTGATTGTTGTTTAAATTCTCCTCTGTTATATTTCATAAGAAGTTTTCAGTTGTACTTTTAGTTACAACTGGTTTGCAACTGAAACATTTAAATAACAAAGACTTGAAAGAGAAAAAGGTATAATGATTATGGTAAATGAATGTGTTATATATTGCCAAGTGACAATAAGGAACATGGACAAACTTAGTATGGTTTGCTTGTCTAAACTAGAAGTTTGTGCCCTTGTTATTCAAGTTCGAAAATCAGATATCTTTTATCCTTATATCGTATTTAGTTTTAGTTGTCAAAACTTTGATCCAAGTAGTGTTTTGGGGCTGTAGCCCATTAAAAAAAAAGAAGGGCATTTTGCGTAGTAAAATAGCATTAAATTTAAAGATATAAAAGATAAATAAATAGCAAAATATTCATCTCAAATTTATCAAAATGCAATAAACTGAGTAAACATAATCAAGTATACAATAATCAAAAGTAATATCTTATACAAATTTTATAAAAAAAAAACCCGAAATCAAAATCATATTAGGGAAAAAAAAAAGAACAAGTATGTTATTATTTTTTTTAAAGTATACATTTTCCGTCGACATTTAATATATAAAACCTAAAAAAATATAAGTTCAAACTATGGGTTTCACATATACAATTAGTTTTGTAAAAAGTAAGCAAAAAAGATGTGTAAAGGGAGGTTCGAACATAGGCCTATAATGAACCAGATCTTTAAACTTACAATTGTAACCATTTCTATAACAGTTTTAATTGAGAGAATTAGGAAAACAATTATATATAAGAAGAATTTCTGGAATTAAAATAAGTCGGTTTTTGGGGCTCTAAAATGGTAATCAGGGTCTGTGTTCCACGTGTTAAAACTTGTTTGGGATACCAAAACTCTGTTAATTTTTAGATTCATATTGAAAAATCACTTGTGAAGCCAACACGATTGGACGAAAGCAATACGCAATTGAGTCATTGACATGTATGAAATGAAATTGCTTACTCGTTATACATTGGAATAGGACTAGACGCCACGATGAAGCTGCAATACATTTAAAATGAGAATAAGAAAGAAAAGAAAAGAACATTGACAAAATGCATAACATTGAAAATGAAAATGAAAATGCAAAACATTATAAATCATAGCTGTGTTAGATGTTGGACAAGTTATCTCTTCCTTTTTATATGCATGTATTTATATGAAATTTCTTACCCCTTATCGTATATATTAGGTTTTGAAGCTGCATTGACTCTGCAATACATTTAAAATGAGAATAAGAAAGAAAAGAAAAGAACATTGACAAAATGCATAACATTGAAAATGAAAATGAAAATGAAAATGCAAAACATTATAAATCATAGCTGTGCTAGATGTTGGACAAGTTATCTCTTCCTTTTTATATGCATGTATTTAAATGAAATTTCTTACCCGTTATCATATATATTAGGTTTTGAAGCCGCATTGAATCTGCAATACATTTAAAATGAGAATAAGAAAGAAAAGAAAAGAACATTGACAAAATGCATAACATTGAAAATGAAAATGAAAATGCAAAACATTATAAATCATAGCTGTGCTAGATGTTGGACAGGTCATCTCTTCCTTTTTGTGTGTATGTATTTAAATGAAATTTCTTACCCCTTATCACCTCTATTTGGTATTGAAACGGTGTTAAACCTGCAAAACATTGAAAATGAGAATAAGAAAGAAAAGAAAAGAACATTGACAAAATGCATAACATTGAAAATGAAAATGAAAATGCAAAACATTATAAATCATAGCTGTGCTAGATGTTGGACATGTCATCTCTTCCTTTTTGTGTGTATGTATTTAAATGAAATTTCTTACCCCTTATCACCATTATTTGGTATTGAAGCGGTGTTAAACCTGCAAAACATTGAAAATGAGAATAAGAAAGAAAAGAAAATAACATTGAAAATATGCATAACATTGAAAATGAAAATGCAAAACATTATAAGTCATAGCTATGCTAGATGTTGGACAGGTTATGTCTTCTTTTGTGTGTGTATGCATTTAAGAACTAGATATATTGTTTTGCTACTACGAAGTACGACCTATTTATTGACTATATATATTGTTTTGCGGTATTTAGTTATTTACAGTGATCATCAGTGGTTAAAGCTAGTTATGTTGTGTATGTGTTAGAGTTAATTCCTCTCTCTTTTCCAATACCTAACTCATCGCCGGCCCTGAAATCTTTGTTCTCCGAAAGAAAAAATTGGAACCCTTTTTTCCATTGTTGTTCCCTTATATGAAATTTCATAATTAAATATTTTATCAGTAATATAATTTAACTTCAACTCTCAAATGGAAAAAAAAAAACATCAATATAAACCAAAATCATCTTAATACAATATTCTAGTCAAATTAAAAAAAGAAATTATCTCTACATAACATCTTTACTTCTATTTTTTTCTTAACAACTTTTGCAGTTTTCGACAATGATATTTACTTCACCACAATCATTTTATGTGCATTTTCCTTTCATATATATTTACACAAATGTTTTTTTTACATATATATACATATAATTACACATGTTTTTTTTACATATATATACATATAATTTTACACATATATTTACACATATATTTACATATAATTTTACACATATATTTACACATATATTTACACATGTTTTTTTTACATATATATACATATAATTTTCCTTTCATATATTTACACATGTTTTTTTTACATATATATACATATAATTTTATTCTTTTATTTGTCGGTGTCATAGAGCCCTGAACAATTATCCGAAACCGTGAATTCCGGTGCGGCCACACTTCCAGCATCTCTTCTAAACCACCTTGAGTTGTAATCATTACGATCATTGTAAGAAAATCCAATGGACCATATATCATTAACAACTTCATTCCCTATTGTTTTTAAGAATTCTTTGCGAAACAAATGACCAAGTTAAACTGTTTATATATCTAGTAAATCCAAGTCAATAAAGGCGAATCCGTTTGTTGAGAAGCAAAGTATGTACATCAAGTAAAGGAGTGAAAGACCTACCGTAGATGCAACAATATTAGGAACAAAATAATGTCTGTTTTTTTTATTTATTTATAAGAAATCTGTTTGCATTAATTATCTTATTTGGGGAAGGAACTATGTATGGACAATCGAGACTACATCCCCCCATTTTCGAATTTTTTTAATGGAAAAATAGATTTTTTTTCTATGCATTTTGATCAAAACATTTAAATTTTAGTGTTTCAGCCTCTATTCTGTAAAATAACTTCATATAAGATAAAAAAAAAATTATATAGAAAATCAGCACGTCCATTTCGTAATCCTGGTTCCGTCACTAATCTTAATTATTGAACTTCTACACTTTTTATATCACTCTTAGTTAGTGCATTAGTGGTGTGTTATTGTATATATTACATAGGCGTGAATATGGGTCAAAAAAGAAACTTTAGGTATTAAACTAAAACACGAATAATAGGCTTTTGTTGGAGTACCATCCTGCTGCCAAAATCCTATCTCAAAACCAGAAGCCATGGCTTTACGGAAATCTTCGTAGGTATAGTCCTGTGCATCAGCTATGCCACGTTTGAGCCGTGGCATGATCGGGACTACATCTGTTACCGTACATGAGTCCGCTATATCTACCGCTGTAACTTCACCCATCATTACATACGAATATTGTCCTTTTACCTGACCTTTTCACAAAACAAAAGTGCAAGGGGTATGATGTATTTGAAACAACAAGTAAAAGGCATAAAGCGCACCATAATAAGAGCATTTTTCAATGGTCTATCTAAGAAACTTTTATCTATTTCATGATATCCATCAGTCACACATATTTTACTACAAAACACATATTTTACTCTTTATTCTAAACATGTACGCAAATAGTTTTAAATTTGATTCCATTTCACACACATATGGTATCATTTGTTCCAAAAAGATACATTTCTTTAAAACCTGTTCATACTACAAAATAATGTTGATTCTCTGAGAGTCAAATCATGTCACAAATATGTCACAAAATGACTTAAAACTATGTGTCCCACTTCCGAATTTCCCCCAGCAAGGTGAAAAACAAAATGAAACTGTACCAAATTCCAGTTTACAATAACCCCAATTTTCTATGACTGGAAAATATATTCCAAGTACATATACTCCTTTATTCTCAAATTTTCTTTTCTAAACCTCTAAAATTAGATCCACCATGTATATTTTCGTTTTGAAAACCTGAAAAATGCTCAGATAAATGAAAACGGAAGGTATGCATCATCAATGCTCAGATATAGCTTTAAAAACTCTATTCAAAACTTTAAAAAGCTTACACTTTTTATGGTTTTATCATAGCTCTTACAACAACAAAAATTAGTTAAGATTTCACTTTTTTAAAACACTGGTCTTCATAGAGATAAACAGATATACCTTAATAAAAATTAAAGTTTACTCACCCATGCTCATATAAAGATCGAACTTCACTGGCTCGTCACAATTTAGAAACACAACCACGAATTCATCATTAACATCTAAATAAATATTGGAGGCAGAGGTAAATCTTTCGACATAATTTGAGTTATTCAATGAACCGTCAACTACTCGCATCTTGCTTCTTGTATAATCAATTTCTTTGACTATGTATCTGAACAAAGTAAGTACGTAAAAGATGCAAAATGTCATTTTAACACATTAAGCCTCAATTCGTGTGTCAACCATATATATCCAATAAAAAAATTGACATATATTGATGGTGAGGAAAATCTACATTTTTAATTTTTATCAATTGTGAATGCATAAGAGTATATTCCCAAAGTGAAAAGCTGTAAAAAGAAAGAACTTGTAGCAAAAAGAGAGATACAAAACAAAATCGAACACGTTGAAAATTAGTATCTTTTGGTAACTTCAGGGGAATAAAAGACTTGACAGATAGGTGTTTTGGTTTAATAAATATGAATGTCAATATTTAATAAAACGATATAACGTTGAACTAGAAACTTTATTTAGCAACAGTTTACACACAATTCAGTTGATAACATGAGCATTTGCAGCAGATATTCTAAATTGATCATCTATTTTACATCATCAAACCACTTATATCTATTTTACACTACATCTAAATATATAACTTTTATAGCAGAACATCTAAATATGTATTTTACAAATTCTCTAAATACGATTTCTCACAGCAGATCATCAAAAATACACATCCATAAAACATTAATACAATAGTCACTCCTTTATACATGATTATGAAAAAAAAACGATTTTTTTTAATGATACAAATAAGTAGCATTGCATAAAATAAATAAAATGATTGTTTTTAGGTAAAAACTGAAATTAATAACTCATAAGTTATTTTGATCAATGTTAATAAGTAATAATGAATGTCATCGTCAAATTTTTAATGAAAGAACAATAATGAAGCAATTATTGTAACCTCAAATGAAAAGAGGAGAGAGATAAGTGGACCCAACTCATACATGAATTTCCAGTAAAATGCTACTTCTACCATTTTACTGTAAAAAAAAAAAAAGTAAACTTAGCTACAGCAAAATATGAGGATATAAACAGTTTACTATCCTGTATTTTATCAAAAATTTAATTTTCTCCCTTCTACTCTACTTTGTTCATTTTCGGACCCTGTTTTGTACCTCATCCGTCAATTTTTTCACAAAATGGACGACACGTACCTGCACGTGACTAAATTCTATTAACTTCTTTTAACGACAAGTGTATTTTGGTCATTTATAACATAAGTCCAATAAAAAAATAAAAAAAAAATAAAAATAAAGACAAGGGACAGAATAATACATTTTTCTATTTTCGGTTCATCCCAATTCTTACTAAACATAAACTTAATTCATAAAAACAGTAAAAGTTAGTCGCGTACAGGCACGTGTCGTCATTTTTGTGAAGGAATTGATGGATGAGATACAAAATTGAGTCGATTGATATTGTATAGGGTTCTAAAATGAAAAAAATAAAATAAAAAGAAGAAAATTAAATTTTTGATAAAGTAAAAAGTGGTAAAATGTTCGTATCCCCAAAATATGTAGTCTCGCATACATGTCTAAAGTACCCATTGCTATACCCATTCTGCTATAGCAATATATATAGTTTGAATACCATAGCTAAACTAGCTTAAATACCTCTTTTACACATGCTGCTTCAAATGCTCTTAAATCAAGACAACAAAGTGGTGGCACAAAAGACATTTATCTTAGAATACAAAATAATTATTATGTCCCCTTAATATTTTTGATTCATAACATTGAACCACTAAATTTGAGACGGAAATAGTTTACATACTACATCCGTTTTCAATTAACTGTCCACTATAAAAATATGTGTTATTGTATCAAAATTGTCGGAATAAAAATTTTCAAAAATAAATCATATAGTTCAAATATTAAAGTAGATGATTTAGTTTTGAAATTTTTCATTTGACAATTTTGATACATGTTATAAACCGGACAAAATTGCACGTAATTTTGTAAATAACAATTAATTAGGAAGAGAGGGAGTACAAATTAATAATTATGGATATACCTCATATGCATATTCGTGCTGTAGAGGACGGTGCGATTGTTGTCCTCACATACCAGGTTATAAACATATTTATAGAATATGGATTTATTAGTCGTGGTTAGGCAGAATTTTGAATTGGAAAGTGTGAAGGGGCATCTAATATTAGTGAGATTCCCACATGATGAAGGGTACCCTGATTCTTGAGCTTGGGAATTATTTACAAAAAATATAATAAAAAAGAAGAAGATGATGGTGTATATGACATGTTGAGAGTTGGACATAGCTACGAACAAAGAGAGATAGATAGATAGATAGATAGATAGATAGAAAAATGCGTGTGTACTACAAAGAGAGAAATGGGTTAGAATGAGACGCTAGTTTAGAGGGATGGCATCCTTTCGGTTTGAAAAACGGTCGATTGGTACAAATCGGTACAAAAATGTCACCCCTACTATTTTATAAAGATTTTAATCAATTTTTTATTTATGTAAATAAAATTTCATTTTCAAAATGGGAGACTATCCTATCTCCCGACTGTGTTTCATTATTTACCTAATTACTCTCTGCACACTTTTATTCTATTATGGATTTGTGACTTAGTTATTAAAAAACTATAATCAAAACCTATTTTAAAATTACGTATAAATGATACTTCACTCTAGCTACTATGTACAATGTACCAATTCTTATAGAAAAATTACAAATAAAGGATCTTGATAAATAAATACAAAAGTTTAAACATTAACCATTCCTGATACTCGCTAAATGTTACTTTAGTAAGAGCAACCACATCGCTCTCTACAATTCTTTTCATATTTAACACAAAATGTTAAAAAAAGAAATAAATAATTGTATTTCTTAATATTAGGATCATAACAACTTAGTAAAAATAAACTCCCCTTAAATTTTACACTAGATAACTTCATTGAATTTGTTTTCATATATTTGGTTTTAGGAAAAAAGATTATTCCCCTACATACACATTAACATTATAAATTAAGAGGACTTGACTATCCTTTTCAGTGGGTCTGATGAATACCAGACCATGCATGGTTTCTCTTAAATTGACTGAAAATGGGAGAAGTTTACAAGTCAACTATGACTCCTCAGTTACAACCTTGCATGGGTCCCATTACTCCTCAGTTATGACTATTCTTTCAGAATCTTAGTTATAACTAAAACGCGTAACAATATTCGAAATATTAGGTAAACGTATTTTTCAGAGGTAGACAAAGGAGATGAAGACCAAAGAAGATAGCAAGAAATATTAGGTAAACGCATTTTTCAGAGTTACAATGAGGTCCAATGGATAGACCTTCCACGAAAGTGGTGGAGCAAATGCTTTTATGAGATGGAGGAATAGACAAATGTTAAAAAAGAAATAAATAATTGTATTTCTTAATATTAGGATCATAGCAACTTAGTAAAAATAAATTCCTCTTAAATTTTACACTAGATAATTTCATTGAATTTGTCTTTCATTTATTTGGTTTTAGGAAAAAGATTATTCACCTACATACACATCAACATTATAAATTAAGAGGACTTGACTATCATTTTCAGCGAGTCTTCTTATTAATTATGTGTACAGTGTACTTGACTTGACCATGCATTGTTTCTCTTAAATTGACAAGTCAATTATAATGTACTTTTTTTTTTGATTATTTTGTTCATATATTATTTTTACATTTTCTTTTGCAGTAAATAGTCTTTTTGTTATTTTGTAATTTTATATCATTTGTTTACTTTTTATACTATTTAATATGAGTTTTTTTTCCAACATATGTATCCATTAAAAATAACATGTTTAGCTCATTATTTATATTTAGTTCTAATTCTAAGAACCACACAAAAGCTTATTAGTTTTTGTTTTTGTTTTGAAGGGAAATATAATGTTTTAGTAAGTACATAAGTTTTCAATGGTATAATAGTAAAACAACATAAAAAATGGCTCATGACGCGCACATGTTAACTCTCAATCCGTTTTGTGGACGGAATGATACGAGAAGAAAACATTGCAATAGTTGAAGGTACTAAATAAAAAAGTTAAAGATCATGGTATAAAAACGAAAACAAACTATAGTTAATGGTATTAAAGTATAATTAACTCCTCTAAACACGCCCTGTTGCAAGCCGGAGAAACTCATCAATTTAAAATAACGGACATTACCCTCCTTGCCCTCAAGAAAATAATTGTCAAGGAAAAAAAAACTGTGTTTAAAACTTGCCAAAGAAATATTCCATGAGATCCATTTTATATGTGAGTTTTGGGTAGGGCTTCAAATGAACCAAACCCATGAATATATCGTGTTTGGTTCTAACATGGCGGTTCGTGTTCGCTCATTAAATAAATGAATCGGACATGAAGAGAAATCTAACGGTGGTTAAGTAAACAAACGGAACATGAACACTACAACGTTCGTTAAGAATTGTTAAGAGCTCGGTTCGCTAAAAAATTGAAAAATAAGTTAGATTCATTTCTATGACATGAATGCTAGAAGACAAGAAAATTCGGAATACCACAATCATTTTGCACATGATCCATGTTTACAAAGAAGCAACGTAAGGATAACGAGTGCTCCAACCGCTTAGCGGGTGGCAGGAGCAGTGGGCAAGTGTTTGGTAAGCCAACAACCCAGTGAACTGGGCTAGGCATCATTTAGATACTGAGCAAATACAAACTAAAAAAACTTAACATATGGTTAGCTACGTATGCATTTTAACAGTAGTTCCAAAATGATTAAAACATTCTAAAAAAAAAAACTATTCATAAGGCTGATAATCGTGTAATACCACTACAACTTGTAATACAAAATGAGAAAGTCTAAAGTTCAACATTATTGCAGTAGTTAGAGCACTTGTATACCACTCATCTATTTCACACTATGAAAGTCGATATTTCTATTTTACATATGGTGTATAATACATTCTTACACAACAGATCATCTAAAATACAGATTCAATTTACCTATTTCTCTCTTCAACAGATCATCTAAAATACCATTCGATTAAATCCAAATATAATTAGTTTACACCTTTATGTTACAATATAATATGAATAATAGGATTAATAATATAAATAACTAATTTCCCTAGTTATATGATGCTTTTACTTTTACTTTTACTTATCATTTATTTATTTTCGATACTCTAGTTTTTCTTTTGGTGCTCTTTGTTACTCTTTAAAATATCTTTGGTGTTATTTTATGCTAGCTTTTGATTGGTGTTATGAGGTTTAACCTTTTAATTTGTTGTTTGATGGTCGTAGTTTCCCTATGATTCTCTATATATGTTTTATTTTATTGAGTTTTAGATATTATTGAGTATTTTTATATTATTGTTGACTATCGTTTTCACCGGGTCTTCTCAAGTATGTGGTGAGTCAGTGACCATGCAATGCACTGTGGAATATGAATAATAGGTTTAATAATATAAATAATTAATTTCCAACTTTATTTTACAATACAATTTAAATAATTAGTTTCCACCAAAATTAAATATTGTTGAAAAAAAAAAAAAAAAAACTATCCAAATTAGAACACAACAAAGTTTACCATCTGTTAAATAATTAACTAGATTCATGTTGATTATAGGAAAGAAAGACGAATATAAGAATATAGTTGAGTTATGTACAAAATAAAGTGGGAATGAGAGAGATTGATATTCAAACATTTCTGTACAGTAATAGTCTATTCATACCATTTTACTGTTACAAAATGTGTAAAACATACCTTTACAGTTAAAATATCAATTGTCAACACACACATATCTCAAATGGATGTGTAAAATACCTAATAGAGTATCACATACACACTCACATGCAAGTGCTCTTAGAAGCTGAGGAAGAGAAAATCAGATAGAAACTAATAGCAATGGCACTGATCGATTGTTATATTTTAGTTTTGTTAATTATTCGTGAATACGAATGTTGTAAAGGTTTTAATTTATATTTATCATTGAAAAATTCAATTTATTTTAAAATTTTAGTTAATTACGTAATTTTAGTTAATTACGCAAACTATGAAAAATATTTTTATATGATGACATATTTTTATGCAAAATTGTCAAATTAGTCTCTCAAATTAATGTTTGTCAAATGTCACGTGACGTGATTCCGTGATTTATTTAGACGGTGGTACCTAAATTGAAAATTTATTATAGTGTGGTACCTAAATTGGAAATTTTGAAAGATGGGTACCCAAATCGTTAAAAGCAGATAGTTTGGTACAGTAAACCTATAAAACCCCGTTAAAATATCAATTGTCAACACACACATATATCAAGTGGATGTGTAAAATCCACATTTTATAAGATATATCAAATCGTTAATAAGAAACTGTATCACATACACACTCACATGCAAGTGCTCTTAGAAGCTGAGGAAGAGAAAATCAGATAGAAACTAATAACAATGGCAGTGACCATGGCAGCCATCACTTTATCTCTCATGTTCTGCCTTATCTCGGCCGGACGGGAGCCTTGCTTACGACAGTGCGATGGCAATCCCTTTATCCAATACCCGTTCTCTCTCCTAAAGCCGCCATGTGCATACTCCTCGGCCTTCATGCTCACCTGTTCGGACAATAACACCACCATTATTGAGCTCCCAAACTCGGTAATGTTAATTCTTTGGTATTTTGAAAAGAGAAAAATGATTAAAGCATGCTAATTTGGAAGGTTGATTATTAATCTAAAAAAATAGTTTTATTTTAGATAGATTTTTTTTTGTCATCACCACTAATTATACTTCTATAACTATATACTCCCTCCTCCCCTCATTTCCAATTAATTGTTTACTACGAAAAAACATGCAATTTTGACCGGTGAATAACTTGTATCAAAATTTTCGGAATAAAATTTTCAAAAGTTAATCATATAGTTCAAACATTAAATTATATGATTTAGTTTTGAAAATTTTCATTTCGACAATTTTGATGCATGTTATAATTCGGTAAAAAATGAACGTAATTTCATAGAGCACAATTAATTGAAAATGTGTGGAGTATATAAATACTATATAGTGTATGATGTATGTTATGCTTTTATTCGATGAACACAATAAATTCGAGTACAGGGTTACTACGTACTATACATAGAGATGATGTTGTTTTATGATACTCATTCCGTTCCCATTTAATTGTCCACTACGAAAATACGTGTAATTTTGACCGGCTTATAACTTATATCAAAATTGTCAAAATGAATTATTTAAAAATGATAACGGAGAGAGTATATTATTATTTCTATGTGTAAAAAAGAGAAAATAGGTTGAAGAACACAGTATATGTTATATTTTTTTTTTGGTAAAAATTTTAATCAAATTATTGGAGTTTAAAGATAATCAATTCCCAAAACTCTTGCAAACAAAGTAAATACTCTGGCATCTCAAGTATAATCATTTTGTGATTATTAGTTACAATTTTTTATATATATTTAGTTAATTTTTATTAGATGTTTTGAATTTAATGTTATATTTATATGTATTTAGGCAAAAAAAAAATACACCGCAAAGCGCTATGTAACAACGCTATTTGCGCTTTTAGCGTTTCTCTAGAAAAAACGTTAATTTAAAACATTGATATTTGCAACCCATGCAGTTTAATAGACAATTGCTTTATATCGAGACAAGGCTCGAATTCGTAAATGAACACACAGTTGTGAAGGGGATTACGATATTGCAAATTTGCAATGATTATTATTTTATACAGAATGCGATTGCTACTTTCTTTCTTTTTTTAATTTCCAATTTGGTTTCAATTTTACAGGTGAAACTAATAGTAAAGGATATTGATTACCAGAAGAGGACTATGAAAGTACAATACCCAACCTGTTTTTTCAAATACTTCGCAAGTCTCAACTTGTCGAATACCCCCTACACAATAAAATCAAGTGAATCTGATTATATAAGCCTTTTCAGTTGCGGCATTAAGAATATGGACTATACTTTCCTTTCACCAACCTGCCTCGGTGGGGGCAACATGTATTCGTTAAGATCGGAGTATTCTATATATAGGTTGCACGAGAGGTCTTGCAAGAAGATGTACACCAACTATTCCATTCCTTTTGGGATACTTTCAGAACCTTCTGAGCTAACACTGAGTTGGCCTGATTATGGTATCACATACACCGGCATCCCAAAATCACACACCACAGGTACAAAGAAATTTAGATTCTGTTAGAGTAATTTATCCCGTATCGTTTAGATAATAATCGAGTCTGTCTTTTATAAAGAGATATCCATCCTTACCATTACGAGACCTTTTAACGGTAAATGAATATGGATTTTAATATGGTATCAGAGTGGGTCTAGCGATATCGGGTTCACCTCCACCCATTTAATATGTCCGTTCGTATGACCCTTGAAATGTAGGGTCACGAGCGAGGGGAAGTGTTAGAGTAATTATCACACATCGTCTAGATAATAATCGAGTCTGTGGTTTATAAATATATATCCATACTTACCATTACGAGGCCTTTTAACGGTAAAACAATATGGATTCTAATAGATTCACAAATTTTGACACCCAAGGTAATCTTTGCATCAGCTCATACGATATGATAAATTTATGGTTCTCTTTGGCATACTTAAATTTCACATGACCATCAATGAACATTTAGGACTTTTTCCTAAAAAGAACCTTACATTTATATGCTAATTTCTATTGCAGATCTGCTACGCGGCTTGTTTTTTCTTTTCGCAATCATCATTGCTGCTTACTGTATAATCATGACAATAATAAATAAGAAAGATGAGAAAAAAATCGAAAAGTTTTTGATAGACTATAGAGCTTCCAAGCAGGCCCGATACACCTATGCTGATATCAGAAAAATCACCTCAAAGTTCAAATATAAGATTGGCCAGGGGGGGTATGGAACAGTTTACAAAGGAAAACTCTCCAACAATGTCTACGTTGCAGTGAAAATACTCAACAATGTTAAGGGAAATGGCGACGACTTCATCAACGAAGTGAAAACAATAGGCCGAATTCACCACATAAATGTTGTACGTTTAGTAGGTTTCTGTTCCGATGGGTTCAAAAGAGCTCTTGTTTACGAGTTTTTACCAAACCATTCTCTTGACAAATACATCTCATGCGATAAGGACAAGCAAGCTCTAGGGTGGGCGAGGCTCGAAAGTATCGCTATTGGTGTAGCCAAAGGGATCGAGTACCTTCACCAAGGATGTGATCAACGGATCCTTCACTTCGACATTAAACCAAATAATATTTTGTTGGACCACAATTTCCATCCAAAGATAGCTGATTTTGGACTAGCCAAGCTCTGCTCAAAAGATCAGAGTGCAGTGTCGATGACTGTGGCTAGAGGGACGATAGGATACATCGCGCCGGAAGTTTTTTCTCGCAATTTTGGACACGTGTCATACAAATCCGACGTGTATAGCTTTGGGATGTTATTGTTGGAAATGGTAGGGGTGAGGAACAAAAATAACGTAGTAGAGAAAAGTACGAGCGAGGTTTATTTTCCGGAATGGATTTATAGTCGAATAGATCATGGAGAAGAGCTAGGGATCGAGTTGGACGAGGGAGATGAAGACGCAAAGAAGATAGCAAGAAAGCTAACAATAGTAGGTCTATGGTGTATACAATGGGGTCCTATGGATAGACCTTCGATGAAAGTGGTGGAGCAAATGCTTGAAGGTGATGGTAGTGCTTTGGTTGTGCCACCAAACTCATTTGCAGCAAAACAACCATCAATAATGGAATCATTTATGGGTGAATCATCATCATCATACACCCAATCATTAGATGTTATTGTTGAATGTGAGTAAAAATATATATTCAATTAGATATACTATGTGCTTATAGAGTGTTTTAGTATGTGGATTTGTAAGAAATTAACTTGTTATAATAGAAAAATATGTGTTGGGAGTGGAATGCTATTAGAGTTATGTTGTCCTAAATTGTTAACATATCGATTAAATTTGTGGTCTATAAATGAGTTTCTCTTCATCCTATATGATCGGGACATTTTAGTGAGATTGGATGAACCCTTACTTGGTATCAGGGCGTGTTGTCGAAGTTGACGCTCACCTCCATCTATTTAAATATATTCACTCGTTGAGTCTTTGAAATATTGGGCCACAATATAATAGTGTTGAGTTATTATATTGTCTCACATCCATATATCGGTTAACATGTTGTTTATAAATGATTTTTTTTCATTAATAGAGATTTTAGTGGGTCGATTGTACTGTTACAACTGTCGCTTCGGTATAAACTGCCAAATGTAAATGCATTGTAATTTTCACAATGGGTTTAGGCAATAGGCAAATCCTTTTTAAGTAGAGTATTATATGTATATACCTTTGTCCACTAAACAAAACAAATCCCAAGAGGCCCAAGACACATATTTAGTCGAATAAATAGTTGCATTTCACGTTGAAAACGTTGAACGTCTTGGGTTGATTTGCACTCACGCCAGCCACGTGTCATTAGGCCCATTACCGTTGCCTAGCCAAAACTCACGATACTCATTTACACCCTCGTTAACGATCGGATAATGAGAATTGGGCTTGGGGGGCATCTCCAATGCTTCAATACTTCCTTCAATACTTCCTCGTTAACGATCGGATAATGAGAATTGGGCTTGGACGGTTACTCGGCTTAGTTTGTATACACCACAAAGCCACAAGTATCATTTTTCTCACCATTTCCCTTTCCTTCTCGCTAATAGTCTGTCCCATTTCGATTTCCATTCCGTTTTCTAATCGGTCGTGTACCCATGAAGGAAAATATACTTGGCTAATGTTATTCACAGTGCATCCACGTTGCGCCTCTTGCCCGCAATTTCCATCAACAACATACCTGTAAGAGAATCGCACAAATGATTAAGCAGTTATCCGAATGGTTTTGAGTATTACTTCGCCAAACTAGTTTGGAAGACTTTCGAAACTCGAATGAAAGGTAAAATGAAAATATGTGTTTTCGCAAAATAAGTTGCCAAAATTGTTACGAAGTAATATTTTTTAAGTCATCCGTGGGAAGGTCCTGAAATTTGGGTTAGATTAGGATGAATCCGATGCACGTTATGCATGGTAGTGTTGGAGAATAATGTAAAAATGATTACCATAGCTATAAACATCTGCTTTATACAAAACCCTTCCGATGTTTTTATAAAATAGTTCGGGAGCCATATAACCCATCGTTCCTCGTGCTGCAGTGAGGGAAACAATGCTATTGTCGGTGGGATATAATTTCGCCAGCCCAAAATCTGACACCTTTGGGGTGAAGCTCTCGTCTAGGAGAATGTTACGAGGCTTGATATCAAAATGCAAAATTTGCATATCACAACCTCTATGCAAATACTCTATTCCCCGTGCCACTCCTAGGGAAATCTCGTACAATTTTTCACAACTTAGGGAAAAGTCCCCCTCTTTCACGAAAACATATTTTTCGAGTGACCCATTAGACATGAAATCGTATACAAGAGCTCGCCTAGATCTCTCCGCACAATATCCGACTAATCTCACCACATTGAAATGATGAATCATACCGATTGTAGCAACTTCGTTAATGAACTCCTGGCCGTTGGCATTAAGCCTATTCAATAGTTTCACTGCGACGATTTGACCACTTTTGAGTTTTCCTTTGAAAACCGAGCCATAGCCTCCTTCTCCCAACTTTTCGGTGAAACCTTTTGTGATCCTTCTAATGTCGGTGTAAGAGTACCTTATGGGTATAAGACTGTTGTAGCTTTCAAGGAAACTCTCGATGTTATCGAGATCTAGCGAAAAAAAAGTTAAAGTTCGTGTTTGAAAAAAAAAAGTTCGGTGTAAGAGTACCTTGTGGGTATAAGACTTGCATTTTCGCGCCTACTAGTTAAAGTTTGTAACTAAAAAAAAAAAAAGAAGTTTTTTTGGACATTTTTCAAAATAAAAAGAACATTTTTTTTTAACCATAGAGGTTAGTCTGTTGTAATTTCGTTTGTTTTAGTCTGTTTCATTTCTCTTGTAAAAACTGAGTTAGGTCCCAATTATTATAAATATAAACTCATCTGTTCCTAAACAAATGTCCCCTTTGAAAATACGTGCAATTTTAACCTTAAAATTTTTCACATCAAAATTGCCGAAATGAAAAAATTGAAAATTCCATCATATAGTTATAACCATGAACTATGTGATTAACTTTTGAAATAATTTTTTTCAGCAATCTATACATGAATAAATTATCGGTTAAAATTGTAAATATTTTCGTTAGGAACATTTGTTTAGGGATGGAGACGGAGGGAGTATGTGGCTTTAAAAAAAAAATGCACCGTAACCACTTAGAAAATCACTTGTGAAACCAAAACCATTGGACCAAGTTATAAACTAGATGAAATTGATTACTCACCGAAAATACAAGTGGTCCAGATTACATACCACGTCCAATCTGCAAAACATTGGAAATGAAAATAAGAATGAAAAGAAATATAGTGCTTATATATATACATTGTGTGAAATACATATGATGGGTGTACATAATCACTAGTTACATAGGGCATAAAATCAAACTGTACCCTACCACTATTTACATATCACCTATTATTATATTTTACATACTTGTTCAGTGCATATACTCATTCTGTGGATATATTATTTCTCTTTTCGATAATTAAGAAATAAACAAAGTGTAGGTATTAAACTAAAACACAAATTATAGGCTTCATAAAAATGTCGGGAGACTGATAGATTTAATTAATCCTAGCTGAAACAGAAAATATTCTAGTACAAGAAAAAAGACCGATGGCAACAAAAAAATTTATTGCTATTGAAGCTAATTCTGTTGCAGACAAAGATTAGAAACAATTTAGCAACAAAAAACGGTATGTTATTGTTTGCCTTGTTGCAGATTCTAGTAACTGAATTAGCAACACACGATTGCCGTTAGCAACATAACAGTAACATACTTTTTATGTTACTATATTTGTAATATAATTGTATCATACTTTTTATGTTGCTACTTGACGGATTTTTTTGGATGAAAAAGGCAACAAATTTGTAACACAAAATTTATTGTCGGGAATTTGTTACAGATTGTTCATATTCAAATAATTGTAGCTATCATGGTTTGTATTTGTTACAATTTATATTGTTTATTTATTAAAAGGTTTAAAATATGTTGCTATTTTGTTACCAAAATGTGTTGCTATTCTTTATCCATCAAGTAAAAAATATAAATTTATGTTACAATTTAGTTGCTAGTAATTTGCAAATATATATATATATTAAAACAAAGTTTAACAGGATAAAGAGAGCATTAACTAGTGATTTAAGTTAACCAAAATATTGCAACTTCCTATCATTAAACCTACAAATACTGACAGATCGCAAAAGTACTACATAGACGCGTCACAAAAAGTCCTATTCGCCGTAGCCATCATTATTAATCTAATGTTCATTAAGATCATCTTCTCTCAAATCTACATCTTCGTCTTCTGCCTCATAATCTACTTCTTCATCCAAACGCACCAAATTTTCAGAAATAGAAGCCCGGGTAATATCCCGTCTTTGCAAGCCACTTGTCATGGATGCTAGTAGATTTTAATTTTGGAGAAGTGAACTTTCAAACAGACTCATTTGAGACTCGACAGTTTTTTCGATTCGTCTTCCAATTTTTCCTCATTTTAAAGTCCAAAATCATTTAGAGCTTGGGTGACAAAGTCTTGCATCATGGCAATAGACACTTGTTGAGGCAATGTAGAACTTGACGAACCTAGAGTCGAATTTCCGTAGTTGACTGAGGAGCTTTGCGAACCCAACCCATAAACAGCACCACCTTTGTTTGGGCCGCCGACTATCTCCAAAAAGATATCATCATCCTTGGAAACGATGGTAAACTCGTCCGGTTGTTGGGAAAGTATCAACTTGTTTGCTACAAATGCGGCCTATAAAAATTACATGTTCAGACCGAAGAACCAACAGCCAAAGTACTAACATATATAGTTCAAAGTGAGCAAGTAATCAAAGAACTGCTAGCTCAAGATAACAAACTTGACAATTGATTTGCAAAACAGAAGATAACTTATAATTAATATAAGTTACGCATGCTCAGGCATGATCTTATTCCAATGTGCAAACACTCCATAATATACACATACCTCACTCAAAAGATGAAATCAAAAGTGTAGGAACAACAAAAAATAAAACCACCTCATATGGATAATCACAAACACGTCAAAGGCTGCTAATCATACTATAATAAACATATAGAAATCAGCAGTTGCAATATAGTTTCTTTTGTGAGCATGTGCAAATAACTAAAATCATGGATTTCTGTTCAATTACAATTTACTAACAATCATTAAGTTATTCATCATAAAATTTCCCATATATCATGTAACTAATTTACAATATTATTATGTAAACTAAGAAAAAGGCAGAGACGAGTGATTTTCTTACACTTATGGCAACCGACTTCTTATCAACAAAGGACTTGTCCTTCCTCTTGTGTGATCTCGAACAACTCATTGCAAGTTGGATTTCTTCTATTCTTCATTTCAAAACGTACGACGTGCTCGGAAGCTGTGATAGAACCTCCAGTGTGCCTAAAACACTGCCCGTTAGCGCCCATTCAAGCCAACCTTTATAAAATCTCGATAGCGTCTTCCAACTGTTTTTTTCCAGCAATTCTTAACAGTTTCTTCCGCCCCTCTAGCCTAAATGAAGTACTTCTACATAATAGAATTCAAACAAAATAGCATAAACTTTAAATGTAAACAAACAATTAAATGATTAAAGGAAAGAGAAATAAAAAAAATGATGGATTAAATAAGATAGTTTTGTTATTTTATACCCATCTGATGAGAAATATACCAATGCTAATGAGTATGTGAATGAGAAAATTGAGGTCAACATTCTATACTGAAACTTCTAAATTTGGAGTTTATATTTAGCTGAACTTAAGTTTTATGAAGGTTGTACGTTAGTTGAAATTAGACTAACTCGTCTTTATTTTGAGTTTGATTAGACAACATGACTGTACACGTATTATTGAAACCGGTTACATGAGCACTAATATTTAACTATAAAACGAATGTATAAATTTTAACGTATTGAAGTTCAAAACGTAACGAGATAGCTTAAATTCTTCCCAATAGTTATCTTTCATTTCGGGTGTGACTTTTGTCCAGTTTGACCCCTCTTCTTCTTGCACTTTATTTTTGAAGATATGGTTCATTTTCATAGATGATATAGAAAAAAAATAATAAGTGTCAGATTTGGATATCTTACCGAGGAATTCTCCTGGGAACCACGATGATTAAGATCTTGTTGGCGTTAGGATACTCATCATGGATTGCATCGTCCTCGAGGGCCAGATCCGTTGCCGCAGCAGCCTGAGCCACCACAGCAGAAACCTGAGCCTCAGCAGTGGCAGTGGTTGCAATCTCAGATGCGACAGTGGCATACGCGCAAGCATTAGCCGCACGTACCTCGGCAGCTGCATCCTCTACAGCTAGTGTTGCACTTAGAGATGCATTAGATGATCCGCTCCTTTCTCCTAAGGGTCGTCGTTCAGGACTGAAGTCTCCACACTATCGATGCTCTAGGGAGTGTCTGGCATATCTTGTAGTTGATACGGCACTGGTCTACCATGTGCATAAGGGTTGCACCCACCAGAACCGCACCCACAAGAACTGCGCTTACAAGAACCGCCATCAACCGAAGGTACTTTCCCCATAACCTTACAAACAAAGCAAAATATTTATTATTTAATTGTTTACAAAAAAGCAATCAGCAAAAAGATGATTTTTTTACTTTTACAAATACCTTTGACAAAATCAAGGTAACATAGAGTTTGTTTGTTTTGAAAATTGACACTAAAGCAGAAGAAAAATTAACCACATATGGACTCATTCAGCTTAAAGTTGAGTTCTTTTGCTTTTTAGTAGAAAATAGTTACAAGACTTTAAGATGGATTAACCCATTTTTTTCCTGAATATAAAAATTCAAGGCAATGTTGCAAGAGAAACATAAACAGGATATACATAGCTATAAGAAAATTGATGTAGATACACAGCTAGGATGTGTGAAATAATTTCAAAACTACATAGATAAATCACATTCAAACAGTATAAAATCACTTGATAGCCGAATAGGGTAAACAAGGTATAAACAGGGTATTTAATTTGGGCATGTATTTTCCTTAACAGCCAGGTTTATCAAACTTAAACAGGGTATTTGATTTGTTCTGTTTCACAAAGTCACTTAAATTTTGAAAATTAGTAAACAACTAGGTATATACTTAAAGTGACATAATCACTTTTTTTAACAGTATAAAGACAATACATGGATTTTTCAATCTAGTAATAAACTTCTAGATCTACTAACTCAATATTTCAAAATTTGGGGGTAAATATGCTTCACCCACTTAACTTGGTAAAAACATGTACATTTGATACACATATACATTATTTGAAATAGGTAAAAACTAAGAATACGTTTTGTTGAACTTAGAAGTTCAATAATGATTTTGATTATGTCTTTAATGATTTTACGATTTCGATGATATAATGCTTGTCTTTTCCAAAAGAAGTAAATGAAAATTTCAGAAGAAAGATAAAGCTCAGAAAAACGAAGCCACAGGTTCAGACGGAACCAAAATCGGAGCTAAAACGAAGAAGATACAAGCTTTCGAAGAAAACCGAGACCAGAAGAAAAACGACCGATCGACTGGACAAAAACGACCGATCGTTTTTTGTCCAAATTCTTCCAGTGAGCAGGTCGAAAAAACGACCGATCATTTCTCAGAAACGGCCGATAGTTTTATGAGAAACGACCGATCGACTGTAGAGAACGACCGATCGTTTTCTACAGATTTCGAAAACAGCTTTTCAGCTTATTCTGGAAAATAGCTTAAACCACTGAAAAATAGCCCCAACCACTTCCAACGGTCATAACACAGAAAAACAGACTTTGTGACCATATAAACCTCCTAAATATTTCTTCAAACACAACAATCTATTATCCTAAAACCTCTCTTAATCAAAACCCAAATTATCACCATTTTGGTAAAAATTTTCGAAAAAGAGGAAATTAAGAAGAAAGCGATTCAAGCTCGAACAATAACAAAGACTCACCAATTAGCTTATTAAGAAGCAAATAGAATAGTGAGTGTAGTTACATTTTTGTAACAAAATTGTAACGAGTATTTTATAAACTCATTTTTGTGAGCGAGTGATCGGGTAGAGGCTTTGTAAGCAAGTGAAGCTTAAAAGCTCTAGGTCTTTCATTTCGGGACACTCATAAAGTGAGGGGGAGCTTAATCGGTCGATTAGCTCGTTAGGATTGTAATATCCGGGAAAAAGAATTTTTAATGAAATACTCGGTAGTACCGAGGAGAGGACGTAGGCGCGTTTTGCCGAACCTCTATAAATCACGGTGTCATCTTCTTCCCTTAAACTTTTATTTTCCGCAAATATTTATTCTTGCTTGCTTGCGTTTGAATTTATTAACGATTATTAACGCTTAAGCCTAGAATTGCGTAAGTTGGGGTGTTAGTTGCACTTAAGTTTTAATTAGGCGAAAATCGCCATAAAACTTATTCACCCCCCCTAAGGTTTAGCCACACCAGGGCCAACACGTTTAATAATTACACCAATTATATCAAATTTAGTGTTAATATACCATAAATATGGAATATTCAGATTCAATTCACACTAAATTGTCTTAACTATACAAAAACACACACAATGGAGAAAAAGGCACCTATTTTCACATGTATGTACCACTAAATACTCAATATCATAATAAAACTATTAAAAGGAGCAAAAACAAATAGATGAAGGGCAACAACAAATTCTACAGCAGCTAAAGAGATTTAGATAATATCATTAAGTGTTGATGAAAAAAAAATAAGGAAAAAACATATAGGCGCAAAACCAAAATAACTGTGGGAAATGTGAAAAATTACAGGGGGAAACAAATTCATTTTTCAAAATTTTCAAAGGATACCGAAACATTTTTATAAGCCATAAAATGTCTAATACTAAAGCATAATATTATTTATTATAAAACATAGAATTTTTTAATACATTCATAAATATATTTTATTTGTTAATTGTCGTGTTAATCATAATCACTCGAATCTGAGGAGCTCACTATTAAAATTGTTTCTTTATCGCTTTCGGTTCTATATGGATTTGATATCCCGGTTCAGGATCGACAACGTTCAATGGTCCAGGACTAATAAACTCCGGGTTTGTAATTCGGTGCCCAAGTCTTTCATCATTTTGAAATGGCTTTGTGTCTTCCGATTCAATATTAGGATGTTGAACAATAATCGGTCTAATTTTAATCTTACATACATTCTACTAGTCCTTATCGCCCATGCTTGTTTTCTTTTTCCTCATTCTCATATCATTATTTTCTCTTGTCGACCGTCTTGGATAAAGAATGTAACACACTTGTATTTCTTGCATAGACAAGATAAATGGATCATTTTTCGAATATTTTGATTTTATGTTAACATCGATAAGATTGTATCGTTTTTGAACTTTCTTCTATTTTCGACTAGGATCAAACCACTCACACATAAACAAAACTGTATTTTTTAGGGCGTGTCTTGAGTACTCCAATTCAAGGATGTCAACATCCAATTTTATTAGTAACATATGATTAGATTCAAGAAACTTATGTTGCTAAATTATGATACAATTCCATTACTATTTGCAATTAAAGATAAATATTTGACAATAACAACATACTATTATGTTGCTAATTTTATGGGGAGGTCGTGTTGCTGAACTGATGGTAATCTTGTTGCTGATTTCGTTAGTAAAATTTAGCAACTTTTTTAGCAACTAAATACGGTGTTGCTAAATTTAAATTGCTAAACAGTTGGTAATTTTGCTGCTAAATATTTTATACAATTTATGTTGCTTTTTTATTTATTTATGTTGCTAATCAGCAACATAATTTGGCTCCTTATTTTTTTTTGTTGCTATAGCTACTATTTCTTGAAGTGGCACGGCCGCGCAAATTCTATCTCAAAACCAGAAACCATGGCATTACGGACATCTTGGTACGTATAGTCATGTGCATCAGTTATGCCACGGTTGTGCCGTGGCATGATTGGGACTACATTCGTTACCGTACATTTGTCTGCTAGATCCGCCACTGTGACTTCACCCATCATTACGTACGAATATTGTCCTTTTACCTGACCTGTTCATCACAAAAATAATACAAGGGGCTTGAAGTATTTGGTGTAAACATAAATTCTAATCACTCTAGAATTATTTAGTGAATATGAATCGTTAAAATTTCACGATTTTAGAACAATAAAAGAGATTTGGAACTTATCTCGTGTTGGTCATGTGACGGACTTATTCATAATATTTTAAACAAAACATCATCAGACATATAATTAATTTCTTATATATATATATTGGTTACATCATTATGTCAACATCAAATATAGGCTAATATGGATTTTGAGGGTTTCATATTATTTAACTATACAATTCCTTTCTCTCAATGTGCTCAAATAAATGTCCTATGAGTCAATCCATGAATCATTGGATCCGCAATAATGAGTTTGGTACTGATATATCATCTTATGAGGCAACCCCTGAATCATATTATTCCATAATGGACGTAGCAATGTCAGATTGCTTAGCACTTTTTTATGAAAGAGCTCTTTCACCTAATTGGAACAAATAGTTGGATGTTAATTTTATTGAGTCAGTACACCCAACAAAATCTGCATCTGAATGACCGATCACTTCAAGATTATCACATATTCGATAAGTGAGCATGTGATCTCTCGTACACTCAAAGTATCTCAATACTTTATTTGCAGCATTCCAGTGATCCAATCATGTATTACTTTGATACCGGACAAGCATCCGACAACAAAAGTGAGATTTGGCCTAGTACAAGTCTGAGAATACACTAGGCTCCCACAAAGTGAAGCATACGTTATTTTTTTTATTTGGTTGCGTTCCAAATTATTATTAAGAGATTGCATAAGGCTAAACTTATAGCATTTCTGAATTGGAGCAACACTCTATGAGCACTTCTCCATTTTGAATCTTTCTAAAACTCAATTAATGTATTTTTTCTTAGACAACCCTAACAATGCTTGTGATCTATCTCGAAATATTTCTGTTCTGATAACATGAGTAATTACCTCGCTTATATTCTTCATTTTGAAGTCCTTAGAGAGAAATAACTTAGTCTTATGTAATAAGCCATAATTATTAGTAGAAAGAAAAATGTTATCAACATAATGAATAAAAAACATAAACCTACTCCCACTTATCTTCATATTAATATATCGATCAACAATGTTTTATTTAAATACAAATAAAGTAAAAGTATAAACTATTGATGTAGCAGAACGTCAAAGTTTAAATTTTTCTCATGTATGTATAAAAGTTTCTTATGAGCATATTAATCTTGTAACATGAGATTTTTTTTAATTATAATTAAGACTTTATATTATTAATCATCAAAGTGACCAATATAGAAATATAAAAAACTTATGTTATGTAAATTGTTAGGTCCATATTTGTGACCTAGTAAATTATTTATTGTTAATTGGTTTGAGGAAAATAATTTAAGTTGTTGTTGGTTATTAAGACAGTTTTATGTTTAGAGATAAAGTTGCAACCTCAGTTACAACCATAGTTATAAACTGCTGATACGTATGATTCTGTCTTACTCCATTACTTGTTCTTTAAGTTAATTATTTTAATCAAAGTATGCAGTATATATTCTCATATATTTACAACGATTTTATTTATATATGATGATAATATTCAGGTGATAAAGAATGCAATATTCTTTGGAGTATGGAGATTAGTTAAAAACATATATTATTTAAAAAATATTATTTTGTTTCATTTTATGTGCTAACTAAATCTCTATTCTTGTGCAAAGTATTTATCACGTTTTTAATCTATCTTGATTAAATAGTTTATGATTGAAATAGATTGAAAATATTTATGAAGTTATTTGATCTTATATGAAATTAATAGATCTTATCTTCAATAGATACTATTCTATAGGTTGTTTATTTTAAGGAAAACAATAACTCTTATATTCAAGCAGCTACTATTTCGTGTTGACTATAAAAAAATGAGTTCAATATTGCAGCAATGATTTTGTGCATATAAGTAAGTTTGAGAACAATGAAAGCTAGAAACATTCAATCAATAAGATGTTGAATAATAAATATAAAAGAACAAATATTTATGAATTTCTTAGATGATTGTATTCTTGTCATTAGAAATAGATTGTAACCTTACTGGTAAAATGTGTGTGTTCTAAATTATAAATAAATCAAATTTGAAAGAATACACGTGAGAACTTTTAAACGAAAAACAATGGTGGGATGTTATTGATATTTTTGAGTGATAGTTATAGAGTAGGAGCAGTACTAAAATATGCAGAAAAACCCTGAGTTATTCAAAGAGTTTTTCATAAGTTTTGAGTCTTGTATTGTATTATTTTATAATATCACTAATATAGGTAATTGTCGTGGAGACGTAGCCCAAAAATAAGGTGAAGTCAACGTGCGTGTGAATTTACTTTTAAAATATATTTAATATTTTGTTCAGTCTATCATTACATTTAGTTTTCAACTGTGATTACAACGGTAGTTGAAACATAACACATTAACGGCGAGTAAAACAGCGGATATGAATTTCATAAATGGTTAAACATTATCCACTTATGTTGATACTTATCATTATCCATTTACATAACATTATAAGCATCAATGTTTAACCATTTACATAAGATTGTTTTTTTTAAGAGTAAAAATAAAAATAAAAATAGAGAATGACTTTGGTCGGGTTCATAAGATTATTATATAACATTTATAAATTAATCGTTTTGTAAGAGCATCCATAATAGTTGTGTTAATTTTAACAATATTAAATTTGACATATCATCATTTAATTGTATGTTAAATGACACATGTGTAACTTAAATTCAACCTTCACATTAGTGTATTAACTTAACAAAGTTATCTAATTTTAATTAAAATTAATTATTAATTGAAATCTCATTAATTAGTCATTTTGTAAATCCCACTAAAATAGGAACTAAAATAGTAATAGTTGAAATAGAGTTCACGTTCAAATTAATGATATTTTACCACATCATCAATTAACAACATTAAAAACATTGTTATCTTTAACAACTTTTTTAACATCTATAAAGATAACACATAATTTAACATAACTAATGGAGACAAAAAATTGTATTTTTAGCTAACTATTTTAGTTAACAATAGAGATAACAACACTATTGTAGATGTTCTAACTAATTAACATAATTGTTGGTATCCGTTACACTAGATGGCAAACCTAGAACCGTGAATAGATTTTACTGATTTCCAAAACTTTTCCTTTAGTTTATTAAATGAGTGGCTTGGGTGTGTGTGTATAGTCTGATGAGAGGGTGGCGGATATGTTATAGTCTGGAGGACGGTGGCGGGTGGTGGTGTGGGGTGTGTGTATATATATATATAATATTTTATGTTGTATTTTATTTTATATTTTATGTGTATGTATGAGTATGTATATGTATTATGTATCTATTTATTTTACAAAAAAAATATCAAAATAGCGACAGGATTAGTGACGGTATTTTTTGTTATGAGCTTATTAGCGACAGTTTTTGTGACGAGTTTGTGACAGTTTAGTCAATTTGTGACAGATTTGTGACAGTTTTTTAAATTAGTGACAGGCTTGTGACAGATTTGTGACAGTTTTTTAAATTAGTGACAGGCTTGTGACAGCTTTTAATTCTCACTAAATCAAACATTATTTTGTAGTGATTATGGGTAGGGCTGTAAATGAAACGAAACGAACCGAACAACCCTCTGTTCATGTTCAGTTCATGAAGTAAAACTCTTGTTCATGTTCGGTTCATGTTCATTTAAATACGAACGAACATTTGACGAACATGAACCGAACATTTGACGAGCCGAACACGAGTTGTTCGTGAACATCTAATTTCTTCCAAAACATTTAATAATTAAAAAAAAATATATTTTTCTTTCTTTTTAAAATATATTTTTTCTTTTATCATATATTACTATATTGTTAACTAGAATAAACTACTTCAAATATAATTTAAGTTTATATATTGTATAAATTCTTTTTTACATACGTATGATTACTTTAATGAGTTGAATACTTAACGATAAAATCGGTGACTGTATTTATAGTATGATGATATAAATTAACATAATAAGTTCAAAATAATACAAACATATCATTTATATTATTATAACATAAATAAGTTTATTAATTGTGTAGTGATATTAATTTTTGTTACATCTTTAATTGATTTATTTATTTTATTTTATCAAACTTTATATATAGTTACACGAACACGAGTTTAGACGAACCGAACAGAGGGTTGTTCATGTTCAGTTCACTTAATAGACGAACACTATATTCTTGTTCATTATCGTGTTCATTTATAAATGAACGAACATGAACCGAGCATTAGCCGAGCCGAACACGAACAATTTCACGAACAGCTCATCTCATTTACAGCCCTAATTATGGGTATGTTAAAAAGATAAATTTATAAACTTTTCAGGTTAAATTGATATGTTTTATAAAATATGGGACTAAAATAGAATTTATACTAAAGTTTCGTCCAATTAAATTGACAGAGTTCCACAGTTTAGAAAAAAATATGTAATTCGGTATCTAAATTGTTAATGACAATAGTTTGATTCATATTTTGTTAATGACTGATAGTCGGAGTTACTAAACATATTTTTTTCCCATCGGTAATTGGACTTACCCCAAACCAATTATTTATTTTGTCTAATATGTATATTGATTGTGGGGTTTAGTGTATATTGGTTTATTTATAGGGGGAGAAGAATAGTTTCCAATATTTAACCTCAATGAGAATGAGAGTAGCTTAATTTTACAACTTAGTCCTTTAAGTTTATAACTAATATACCTTCATTGCTTTTTCCATTAATTTAGTTAACAATAACTTTATTTAAACTCTTATATATACTCTCATATCTTTTACTTAATTAATATATTAATATATGACACACTAACCATATATTTCTTACATTTAAAACAGCAAGTAAAAGACATTTAGGTAATTGCCTTAATCAAAAAATGTTTGTATTGTACACCAACCGTCCATTGAAAAAAAAAAACTACTTTGGTGAATATAAAATAGTCGAAAATAAGACTATATATAACCTTTAAAAGTATACTTACCCTCAATGCTCAGGTAAACATGTGAATGCACTGGTTCGTCGCAATTTAGAAACGCAACCACGAACTTGCCAGAAATGCTTAAAAGTCCAGAGTGACCAAGGTGAAAGGTGTTGGCAATATAATCTGTGTTATTCAATGAACCGTCAACTACTCGCATCTTGTTTCTTATATAATCAATTTCTTCGACTTTGTATCCCTTCAAACTAAGTAAAAAATGCAAAATGTTATTATAATTTAAAACATCCAATAAAAGACATGACAGATAAGTTTAGTAGATATGTATGCCATTTAATCAAACGATTGTCTCCAACAGTTTACACTACAAGAAACTGTTCAAGTAAAAACTTTGTTTAGCAATAGTTTACAAACAATTCACATGATAATTACTTTACTTAGTAGGCCAACCGAGTTGATAGATGGCACTTGGCAGTGACGGAATTATAACTGTTTTTTTCGTAATTATTTGTGTGCTAAAATGCTTACATTGATAAAAAAAAAAAACACAAATCAAGATATACATGTAAAAGATAGTTTTTTTTTTCCGAATATGGGGGGCTCTGGTTGCTTTCTGAATGTTTTAGTGATATAATCTAGTTATAAATATACCTCCCACCGAAGTACGGATAGATGACGGTGGTGTGATTGTTGTCCTCACACCACCGTTGAAATGTTGAGGTTAAGTTGAAATGTTGGTTTGAATATGGATATTTTAGTTGTGGTTAGGCAGAATGATGAATTAGAAGAGAGTGTGAAGGGGCATTTGATATTTGTGAGGTTCCCACATGAAGAAGAAGGGTACCCTGAGCTTCGAGCTTCGGAATTCTTTACCGAAAATATTATGGAAAATAATATGATGATAATTTGACAAGGATTCATGGGGGGCAAAACAGAACAAGAATGTGTGTTTGTGTGTGTGTGTTTTTGTGTGAACTAGTATAGTTGACAAGTTTTGTTTATTTTAAGATTAGTATAGTTGACATGTTAGAGAAGTTTTAATCACACGTATTGTTGCTAGCGACACTCATTTTTCATCAGTTTTGTAACGAAACGTCTAATGCTAAGATGTTGCCTTTTTTTAAGTGTTAACCACTACTTTTCTTTGAAAATGACTAATCACTATTACTCAAGTACTCATAATTAAAAAGACCCGCTTGGATATGATAGTCAACAAAGGAACCAACATAAAAAAATGTTAAATTTATATTCAAACTTATTTAACACCAAGCACACACAACAAAAATATACTTTCGTTGACCCCAAGAAAATGATTCCTTTGGAAGAAAATTTGTGTTTTACACTTGCCAAAGTAATATATCACGAGTTCCATTTTATTTATGAGATTTGGGAATATGTACATTTTTTATACTGAAATCTAACGATTCTGTCTTGAAGTTTATTAATGACGAACCTTTATAGTGATTTTTTAAACTAAAAATTAAACAAGAATTATAATGGAAACATATTGTACTTCGAAACACTAAATTTCAACATCATTTTATTATATTAATATTTGGAAAATGATTTTAACATCCTAAAGAAAGAATAATTCATAATCAAAACGCCAGGCCGTCGGGAATAGATTAATAATACGTGTGATTATACACGCAAAGAATATTTGACACGTATTATTACCGAGACTCAGACTCAGTAAGGGTTATCCATCTATCTGGATATACATTGATCAAACAGAATGACTCAACGAGTTTGTCAATAGTGTGTGTCAAATTGTCTCGGCTTACATCGTCGCTTTAATAAAATAATACAACTTGTAATACAAAATGACAAATTTAAAGTTCAACATTATTGCACCAGCTAGTAATTAGAAGCTGGGGAAGAGAAAATTAGACAGAAGTTCAACATTAGATTTTACCTTTTGAGTTCAAAATTACTAGTACTATATATACAGATGTTGTTTTATGCTCTAATTTTCTTTATATTTCTGGTTCAAGAATTAAGATACTGGGCCATGTTCTGTTTCTTTTTTAAATAGGTTTTAACTGTATTGCTTTGAAATAAATATACTTCATCATGAAAAATTTTGTAGCAGAACAAGAAAGATAAAATGGAGAAAGAAACAGCATCATATAAAGCATGTGTATATACTCCATTCCCAATTATTTTGATCGTCTTATAATATGTATAAAATTGTCGAAATGAAAATTTTCAAAACTAAATCATATAATTTAATGTTTGAACTTTTAAAAAATTTCATTCCGATAATTTTGATACCCTAAATCTAATCCTACTGCTACTAGACTAGTGCACAGAATCCGCTGTATCAAATATGAAGTGTAGTATTCGAGTCTTATGAACCGGATATGTGATGTAGCCTTTAAATCCTTTTCAATAAGATTTTTAAAAAAGAAAAAATTATACCCCACAACTATGCCAGTCTAATAGTCACTCGAGGTTTATTGAGATAAGGGTCGAATCTGTAACCGGTTCTCTTGAGTTTTTGAAACTAGTCATGTAAATAAACACACAGTTGATCAGAGAATGCGATACTAGGTAAATTTTTTTGAAGTTTCAGTTTGATTTCATTTTTACAGGTGAAACTAATAGTAAAACCAAAGGGATCAAGTACCTTCACCAAGGATGTGATCAACGGATCCTTCATTTCGACATAAAACCAAATAATATTTTGTTGGACCACAATTTCCATCCAAAGATAGCCGATTTTGGACAAGCAAAGCTCTGCTCAAAGGATCAGAGTGCAGTGTCGATGACTGTGGCTAGAGGGACGATGGGATACATCGCGCTGGAAGTTTTTTCATGCAATTTTGGAAACGTGTCATACAAATCCGACATGTATAGCTTTGGGATGTTATTGTTGGAAATGGTAGGAGTAAGGAACAAAAAGAACGTAGTGGAGAAAAGCACGAGCGAGGTCTACTTTCCGAAATGGATTTATAGTCGAATAGATCATGGAAAAGAGCTAGGGATCGAGTTTGACAAGGGCGATGAAGACGCTAAGAAGATAGCAAGAAAGCTAACTATAGTACGTAGGACAGAATTCAGATCCCTCTTCACACAAATACAATGATTTAATAACATAGATAAAATATACAGTTTACCAACCTTAAATTTCATATTACTAATCTAGGTAAAAGGAATAACAAACTCCAAAAGGGCCACAACACCTATTGCAGTCAAATAAATAGTTGTATTTCACGATTAAAAACGTAAAACGTCATCACTGTTGTCTAGCCGAAACTCGGGATCCTCATTAATTACACCCTCGTTAACGATCGGATAATGAGAATTGGGCTTAGGAGGCATCTCTAATACTTCAATACTTCCTTCAAGCATCTCAACAACTCTGTTCATTGAAGGACGATCACCCGGATTAGTTTGTATACACCACAAAGCCACAAGTATCATTTTTCTCACCATTTCCCTTTCCCTCTCGCTAATACTCTCTCCCATTTCGATTTCCATTCCGTTTTCTAATCGTTCGTGCACCCATGAGGGAAAATATACTTGGCTAATGTTATCTACTAGTGCATCCACGTTGCGTCTCTTTCCCGCAATTTCCATCAACAACATACCTGTAAAAGAATGACAAAAATGATTAAGCAGTTGTACGTCCTTGTACTACTTTGTCAAGAGTGATTTTGTGTATAATTTTGCAGTGTATTTTAGATAAATAAAGTGTCAAGAATGATTTTGAGTATTACTTTACCGAACTAGTTTGGCAGACTTTCGAAACAATATGGACCTGGAAATATGTGTTTTCACAAAATAAGTAGCCAAAATTGTTACTCTACTTCCTTAAGGCTAAAACAATAAAAAAAAAAAACAGTAGTAGAGTAATTATTTTTTGAAGTCATCCGTTTAAGCTCCCCAAGATTGGATTGAATTACAATGAATCCGATACACGTTATAGTAGTGTTGGAGAATACTGCAGTAAAAATGATTACCATAGCTGTAAACATCTGCTTTATACGAAACCCCTCCGATGTTTTTATAAAATAATTCGGGTGCCATATAACCCATCGTTCCTCTTGCTGCAGTGAGAGAAACAATGCTATCATCAGTCGGATACAATTTTGCCAATCCAAAATCCGACACCTTTGGGGTGAAGCTGTCGTCTAGGAGAATGTTATGAGGCTTGATATCAAAATGCAAAATTTGCATATCACATCCTCTATGCAGATACTCAATTCCGCGTGCCACTCCTAGGGAAATCTCGTACAACTTTTCGCAACTTAGGGAAAAGTCCCCCTCTTTTGAGAATATATATTTTTCTAGGGACCCATTAGGCATGAAATCGTATACAAGAGCACGTCTGGATCTTTCCGTACAATATCCTACTAATCTCACCACATTGAAATGATGAATCGTACCGATCGTAGCCACTTCGTTAATGAAATCTTGGCCGTTGGCATTAGGCCTATTCAATAGTTTCACTGCGACAATTTGACCACTTTTGAGCTTTCCTTTGAAAACCGAGCCATAGCCTCCTTCTCCCAGCTTTTCGGTGAATCCTTTTGTAATCCTTCTAATGTCGGTATAAGAGTACCTTATGGGCATAAGATTGTTGTGGCTTTCAAGAAAACTCTCGATGTTATCGAGATCTAGCGAACGCATTCTTTTGTACTCGAATCTCAGAAGCAAACATAGAAACGGAAGCAAACATAAGTTTCTTGCCACCGTCAGTGTTATTACTGTGAAATAATTAGCATAAATCAAATGTCCAGTAAATAATTATGAATCAAATTTCGAAAGAACGGAACTGAAAATCATTACCATTTTATTGAAGTTTGAAAATAAGTTTTTATCCTTATAGTTTCAATTTTACACATCCTATGTTTCTAAAACCAATGCTAAAAAATTGTATTTCACCAAGCAGGCCAAAACCAGAACAGTTTAAAACCAAGACCAAAGCTATCGGGTTCGTTTTGCTGAGCTTTGCCCAAAAACTCAACCTAATGTTTGGCTCTTAAGAGGTAGCGTTAGACTAGTCACAACCCAAGGGCTAACCAATACGCATTGGCATGTTTTAAATGGAACCAACAAAAACGAGCCAAAGCAATACACAGTGGCATGTAATCGAATTGCAGACTTACTATATAAAACACATCCTCGTATAAGATACCACAGAATGAAACCTGCAAAATATTGAAAATTATTGCTATAAGAAAGATAAGATACATTATGCGTAGAAATTATAGCTAAATATTAGTGATTACTGTTATTATTTTAGGACTAAAAACCATAGGATTATGTTAGTAGGCAGTGCAGAAGTGTGCGTACGTATGTTCTTCGATCTTAAAAATGAGTCATGACTTAATATTGATACAGTGGGTGAGATTGCTAAAACCACAGGGTTATATGTTAGCCAGCATTACACAAGTTTGCCTATATATATCTGCATAGGATTGCTAGTGTAAACTACATTGCACGAGAACCTGAAAACAAGAAATTGTACGAGTACCATCAAATCCAAATGTTATCTCAAATCCAGAAACCATGGCATTGTGGACATCTTGGTACGTATAGTCCCGAGCATCAGCTATACCACGGTTATGCTGTCGCATGATTGGGACTACCTTTTCTACCGTACATGTGTCCGCTACGTCCGCCACTGTAACTTCACCCATCATTACATATGAATATTGTCCTTTTACCCGACCTTTTCACACACAAAAAAATGCAAGGGGTATGATTTAGTATTCAAATAGCAAGTAAAAGGGATAAAGTGCACATTATATATGGTCGTTGTATTCCTCAAGTTCTAGGGTATATATCCAAATTCCAAAAGTTATCACCATGTGGTATTACCAAACTTATTCTATTCTAAATAGTTTTTTGTCGAATATTCCCGTGATCATAGCCGAGGCCAAACGTTTAGGTTGCCTTAATCAAAAAACTGTTTTTAATGTACACCAAATGCCCATTGAGAAGAAAAAACAACTTATGCCAGCATAAAAAAGTTGAAAAAGAGATTATAACCTTTTAATTTGCAATTACAAAACGAAATTCGAATCTTCAGTTACAAAACAAGATGATTCCCAATTTTCTGTTAAATATGTACATCTTGATACAGTATACAGATAACAAAAGAACCTAATAAAAGTCTACTCACCCGCAATGCTCATGTAAACATGTGACTTCACTGGTTCGTCGCAATTTAGAAACGCAACCACGAACATACCAGAAATACTCAAACTATCATAGTCATGAGGGCGAGAGGTGTTGGCAATATAATCCGTGTTATTTAACGAACCGTCAACTACTCGCATCTTCCTTCTTCTATAATCAATTTCTTGGACTATGTAACCTTTCAAACTAAGTAAAAGATGCAAAACGTTATTATAAATCATCCAATAAAAGAGTTGACAGATATTTGTTTAGTTCAGTAAATATGTATATGGCCAATATCTAATCAAATTATTGTCTTTAACAGTTTACATGTACTACAAGAAAACATTCAACTAGAAACTTTATTTAGCAACAGTTTCCAAACAAATCAATTGATAATTAGGCCTCGCTTAGTTGCGGGATTAGTAGTCCTGGCCTCCCGAGACTACTTATCCGGTTCGGATTGTGAGAGGATTTGAAATGAAAGTTGGATTAATACTGACAGGATGGGACTAATCCAATATCATATCCCTATGGCATTTCAAATACTAAAAGTGTGTCATTTGCACTCCGAACCATACTAATAGTATGGTGGTACCTCATATAACCAAAACACATCACTTATAGGCCTAGTATTACAGTCCAATCACGACCTTCCAGTGATGGAATTTCGATTTTCGAACCAAACAATGCCTTACTTTACTTAGTAGGCCAACTGAATTGATAAATGTCAGTGGCGGAACTATAACTATTTCTTTCGTAAATATGAGGTGCTTAAAGGCTAAACTCGACACACACAAAATCAAGATAAATGCTAAAAGTTTTTTTTTCTTCTGAATTTGGGGGCACAAGACTTGCACATATATCGATATATGTATCTATCTATATGATCTGGTTATAAATATACCTCCCACCGTAGTACGGGTAAATGACGGGGGTGCGGTTGTTGTCCTCACATGCCAGCTTATGAACATTTTTAACATGGCTAAATGTATTAGTAGAGATTAAGCAGAGTGATGAATTGGAAAGTGTGAAGGGGCATTTGATATTAGTGAGATTCCCACAAGATGAAGGGTACCATGAGCTTTGAGCTTGGGAATTATTTACAGAAAATATAATAAAAAAGAAGAAGATGACATGTTGAGAAGTATTCATGGGGACAAAGAGAAAGAAAATGTGTGTGAGAAATAGGAAATAAAACTAGTTGACATGTTAGCTAGAAAATTCCAGTTATATAAACTCATATTCATGGAAAGTTATTTTCACTTTTAAATACAAGACTCATTTCTGATTTCCTGATCTCTATTCACTTTATATAATTCTAGTGTAAGTTTGTAACAGATAAAAGTAATGTTACACACACAAAAAAATACATATAGTGTAACGTTTCTAAGTTGATGTAGTGTAAATTATATTATCCCACATCGGTAGTGTACGCTACCTTTGTGTTGTATATAAATAACTCTATAGGCACTGTTATTTATATAATCGGTTTTATAGGGTGATTTCTACCTATTGGGTTGTTATCGAACTCAGTGAACTTGCCAACTTTGCCGTCCTTCGTACGTAAGAATTAATGCTGTATAAAACTGTCAGCACCTATAATTTCTTTCATATGGTTATCGAACTCCAAGTTTTCGTTTCAGATCATTTTCGGCTTCCGTTTTCTTGGACGACAATAGAGATGTTAATGCGAATGATGATCATTTAAAAACTTTTTTGGATGGTTATCTTCTCTAATGTCTATATTACAACATAGTCAGTCCTTATGAATTTTTATGTATTGATTAAATGATTTCTCATAAGACGAGTATTAAAACATGTTTTTAGAACACCAAGTATTAGTCATTGATAAACAACATTCTCAAAATTAATTATATTTTCTTTTTTGAAAGTCCAGAAATCATTTATATCAACCACATGTATTTTATAGTTAATTTTATAGCACATATGCATGGGAACATAGGAGGACCATATTTTCATTAATAAATGTGCATAAATGCCGAGAATTAAATGCATTCAACCAAAAAAAACCAGAACATGCTACTATAAATTTCTCCTTTTTATTTCCCCTATTTTTATCAAGTCTTAAGTCAGACCAGCTTGATAAACAAGTACCTAGCTGTAAATTTGCACAAATCCACCCATAAATCATAGGAAAAATAATTGTTTTAGTGCCAAGTTCATGATTTAATCGTAAAAGGCCATATATAGTTAAAATGTCTTCTAATTAAGTTTAGGTAATGGTGCCTCTTTTTGCTTTTATTTAAAAATATTTATCATTTGAAAATGACTTACTCATAATTAAGGAGACCCACTGATTAATATAAGTCAACAAAAAACCAGCATAGAAAGAATCTAGCATTAAAAGGCAAATGCATGAAGACAAATTCAAACAAAAGATCTAAATTAAAAACACTCAGATAATATATTATTTAATGTAAACCTAACCAAACTATATATACGTGTCTTTATTTATTTATCTTTTTTTGCAGACAAAGACCCGATTAATTTGACACCAAGCACACACCCACACAAAAAATATACTTTCGTTGACCCCAAGAAAATGATTCTCAAAGAAGAGAATTTGTGTTTTAAACTTGCCAAACGTAATATAACACGACTTACATTTTATATATGAGTTTTAGGCACGTATATATGTATATTTTTAATACTTACATTCTTCAAGTTTATTTTCTAATTTACCTTTATCTGATTTCCTCCAATAAATAACCTTTATAGTGATAAAAAAAATTGTAATTTTTTTTTGGAAACACTACTCCTAAACACTAAATTTCAACTTCATATATTTACATTAATATTTGTAAAATGATTTTAACATTCTAAAGAAATAATAATTCACAATCAAAGCACAAATACGCTTTAATAAAATGTCAGGGTATCAAGAAACACCTTTTGAGAAAAATTCGGCAATTGATCGATGTTAAATTTTGACAATTTGTTGCTAAAATTTAACAGCAGTGATATAAAAAAGTTTGGTACAGTAAAACTTCTATAAAGTAATACTGTGGAGGAATAGACTAATACTACTCTACAACTTGTAATACAAAATGAGAAAGTCTAAAGTTCAACATTATTGCACAAGTTAATTAGAAACTAATGGCAATGGCAATGGCAATGACCATGGCAGTCATCATTCTCTTTCTCATGTTCTCCCTCATCTCGGCCGGAAAGGTATCCGAGCTTTGCTTACGACAGCCTAAATTTTGCTCGCCTAGCGATGGAAATCCCGTCATCCAATTCCCGTTCTCTCTTCTAAAGCCATGTGCATACTCTTCAGCCTTCATGCTCGCTTGTTCGGACAATCACACCACCGTTATTGAGCTCCCAAACTCGGTAAAGTTGACTTAATATACTACGGTAATTTTTTTGGGTATTCTGATAGAAGAAATGATTTGAGCATGATATTTTGTGAAGTTGATTATTAATAAATAAATAAAAACTTGGGACTATTATTTAAGATATTAATTTTTTGTTGTCACATGACTAATTATACTTAATGTATTAGGAGTAATTGATGATGCATATGATGTATTCTGCTCTATTATTGTTTCTATTTATTTGTTCAAGAATTAAGATACTGATTCATGTTCTCTATTTCTTTTAAAAATAATTTCAAGTTTATTGCTTTAAAATAGAGACATCGTCGTGAAACATCTTGTAATATAGAACAAGAGAGACGAAAAGGAGAACGAAACACCAATTCCGTAAAAATAAAATGAAAAAATAGGTCGAAGCACATAGTACATGTGTTTATACTCCAAATATGTAATCCGGTTTAATAGACAATCAAGTTCTATTGAGATATGGATCGAATTCGTAACTGGTTCTCTTAAGTTTTTGTAACTAGTCATGTAAATGAACTCACAGATGGATGAGGATTACGAAATTGAAAATTTGAAATTATTTTTTTTTATAGAGAATTTGATATTACATTATTTTTTTAAGTTCCAATTTGGTTTCAATTTTACAGGTGAAACTTACAGTAAAATATATCGACTACCAAAAGAGGACTATGCAAGTTCACGATCCAACTTGTTTGCTCAAACAGTTCGCACATCTCAACCTGTCGAACACCCCCTACGCAATAAAATTAACTGCAAATTATCATCCAAGCATAACCTTTCTCAGTTGCGACATTAATAAGAAGTACTATAATCTCCTTTCACCAACATGCCTCGGAGGGGGCAACGTGTATTCGTCCATATCCGGGAATTCTGTATATGACTTGCATGAAGGGTCTTGCAAGAAGATGTACACGAACTACTCCATTCCATTTGGGTTACTTTTCAAACCTTTTGAGTTAACACTGAGATGGTCTGTACCTGATAATAGTTTCATATACACCGGCATCCCAAAATCATTTACCACAGGTACAAAGAAATAGATTCACAAATTTTGACACTCAAGGCAATCTTTACATCAGCATCATACGATATGAAAAAGAAGTCGTTTTGTTTGGCATACTTATATTGCACGTGACCATCAATGAACATTTAGGACTTCTACCTAAAGAGAGCCTTACATTTATATGATGATTTCTATTGCAGATCTGCTACGCGGCTTGGTCGTTCTTTTCGCAATCATGATTGCAGCTTACTGTATCATTATGACAATAATAAATAAGAAAGATGATGAGAAAAAAATAGAAAAGTTTTTAATAGATTATAGAGCTTTCAAGCAGACCCGATACACCTATGCTGATATCAGAAAAATCACCTCAAAGTTCAAGTACAAGATTGGCAAGGGGGGTTATGGAACAGTTTACAAAGGAAAACTCTCCAACAATGTCTACGTTGCGGTGAAAATACTCAACAATGTTAAGGGAAATGGCGACGACTTCATCAACGAAGTGAAAACAATAGGCCGAATTCACCACATAAATGTTGTACGTTTAGTAGGATTTTGTTCTGATGGGTTCAAAAGAGCCCTTGTTTATGAATTTTTACCAAACCATTCTCTTGACAAATACATCTCATGCGCTAAGGACAAGCAAGCCCTAGGGTGGGCGAGGCTTGAAAGTATTGCTCTTGGTGTAGCCAAAGGGATCGAGTACCTTCACCAAGGATGTGATCAACGGATCCTTCATTTCGACATAAAACCAAATAATATTTTGTTGGACCACAATTTCCATCCAAAGATAGCTGATTTTGGACTAGCAAAGCTCTGCTCAAAAGATCAGAGTGCAGTGTCGATGACTGTGGCTAGAGGGACGATAGGATACATCGCGCCGGAAGTTTTTTCACGCAATTTTGGAAACGTGTCATACAAATCCGACGTGTATAGCTTTGGGATGTTATTGTTGGAAATGGTAGGGGTGAGGAATAAAAAGAACGTAGTAGAGAAAAGCACGAGCGAGGTTTATTTTCCGGAATGGATTTATAGTCGAATAGATCATGGAGAAGAGCTAGGGATCGAGTTGGACGAGGGAGATGAAGACGCAAAGAAGATAGCAAGAAAGCTAACAATAGTAGGTCTATGGTGTATACAATGGGGTCCTATGGATAGACCTTCGATGAAAGTGGTGGAGCAAATGCTTGAAGGTGATGGTAGTGCTTTGGTTGTGCCACCAAACTCATTTGCAGCAAAACAACCATCAATAATGGAATCATTTATGGGTGAATCATCATCATCATACACCCAATCCTTAGACGTTATTATTGAATGTGAGTGAAAAAGAGAGTTTTAATAAGATGAAATTGGTGCTTATATACTATCATTTACAAGTCCGAATTGTTTTAGTAGAAACTGCGCTTGGGAATTCCAAATGCAAATGCAAATGCGATTGCAGGTTTCACTTGCTAATTACACGGTTTTCATTGCATTGAAGTACTATATACTATCATTTACAAGTCCGAATTGTTTACTGAAGATTTAATCTGTTGCGCCGGTGTTGGTATAACTATAGCTACAAAGCTAAACTTTGTACATTGTATCACACCCAATCCTTGGACGTTATTCTTGAATGCGAGTGAAAAAAGAGATGTCTAGTTAGATGAATTATGTGCTTATAAAGTGCTGTTAGTATGTCGATTTGTAAGAAATTAACCTGCTATAGTAGAAAAATGTAAGCGTTGTGCCTTTAACTGCAACTGCAAGTTTCTCACAGTTACGGCTCAAATAGTGTTGCTTTTGCATTATAGGTGATTAGGTTCAAATAATAATTGCATACATTTATAAGGTCGCAGTTTAATTTTCTTGTTACGCACAGAATACAAATCCCCCTTCATGCAGATACAAGGACTAAATAACATAGATATGCACATAATACTTCATTCATCTGATAGATACAATATATATACAGATAACCAACCTAAAATTCCATACTAATCTACATAACTGGAATACTTATTACATAATATTAGAGACCGCCTAGCTTGCATGCATTAGGGATCCGTCTTATTAAGCAGAACCTGATTTCTAAACCTCGGCTAAGTTTATGCCACCCTTAAATTATGACTAATCTCCGGACATAAGCTTGTTTAGTTGTAGTTGCTTGCTTCGATGGTATGTTTCTTGGAGCACGAGATATGATTATTAAATTCTATTTCGAATCTTCTGTCTTTGCAAATCTTCCTCGAAACCTTGGTTGGTTATCAGCCAGCGCCTTCCTGCAAGCATACTGAAATACAACCCATCATCAAAAAACCCCGAAAACCATTAACTTTATTTCTTAAAGTATCCTTAATTTATAATTAACAAAGACTAAAAAGAAAATTTAGAAATAAAGATCACTTAATTTTCTTTTGCATGCCCAGAAATCCATTAATTTGGTATCCTTTTAGTTTTTATAGAATACAATTGGAATATTTCAGAATTACAACAATTTTTTTCGAGTGCACAGATTTCAAATAGTACTTGATCCCAATTAAGTTGGATTCCCCGACGTCATCGGCAAAAAAAACAATATGAAACTTATGGTTATTCTCAGAAGTTCAATTGTTCTTTAACCAGAAACTAAACATCACTAGAATAAAAATGGAAATCAAACTTCTAAACAATAGAAAAAACAGTTGGATACACTAAAGTTGTCTGAGTGCTAATTTATGGCATGACTTCAAAGTTTCGATTGCAACTTCAAATCGAACAAAATGACAAAGTAAACTATGCAGTTTGGGGAAATTCTCATTCACATGCTTTTGACTAACATTCTCAAATTCCCAATAATTGCTAGTGGAAACTTATGTTTGCAGTATGAATATACAAAATCAGTTTTATTAAAAGTGTTGTGGCAATATATATCCATCCATTGAAGTGCATGCCCATCAAAAGTACCAGTAAATGGGAAACAAGTTATTAAGATGGTGGATTAAAAATAAAGTTATTAAGATGAAAGGAAATTAATTTTAATTAGTATAAGAATACTTAAGAGTATCAATCACCAACATGCAAACCCAAAATTCTATTTTAGTTGTTATCTAGTAAGTTAACATGGTATAACAAAAAAAGCAAAGCAGATCAAATTTACCTTAATTTTACGGCCGAAGTTCCTCTTTGACTTCTTGTCTCTGTATCTGGAGAGTTTGTGCATACGGTCCTCATTTGAACAGTTTCCATTGTACTGTGGGAGATGATGTGGCATATAGACGACGTTCGCATTGTTGTTATTAACAAGATTCTGTGTCACAAAAATTCACTATCAATGACCAGAGCCCTAGCCTGTCGAAATTGTCACAAACATCTATACACTTCTTAGTTTGTAGACTATAGGTAGGCCACATTCGACTAAATGCTCATTATGATAGCAGCAGAATCAAGTAACGCAGAAAAAATAGAATTAAATTTGTGTAATGTTTCTAAGACTATCCTCTTACTTCAACAACAGAAACATTAGAGAACACGGTTAACAATTTAACTCTGACATCAACAAAAAAAATTCTTATGGATTCAAAATGCCGTTTAGGTTGTCTTGAAACTGTTTGTATTACAAAAATAGAAAACAGTGTCCTAGTTGATGTGATGCTTGTGTTTTCCAAGTTTCATGTTTCGATCCGGTTCTAGGGCTTGTTTGGCTGCGGATTTTAAGCTAAAAAGATTGAAAAAAGGAGATTGAGATAAACAAAGTTAATCTGGCTTAAAACATCTCGCTTTTTCAGGCCAAAAAAAAAACAGATAAGCTCAGCTTTTAAATAGTGAACTTAATGCATCCCAGCTTTTAAGAAGCGCAAAAAAAGTTGGAAGTTAAAAGGCTGTAATCGGACAAGGTCTAAGTTTCACTGCTTGTAAACAATCAAATCATTAAAACATCCGCATTAAAACAAGGTAAAAAATTCACTAAATGGACTGCAACTGTGAGAACACTGAAACATCCTTATTCAAGATCCCTCTAACAAATGAAAAAGACCATCTATAGCTTGGTAATTTCAAGATTGAATATTGTAATCAGCGTTAGTTAGTGAGATAAGTTTTCAGTAGGGTTTCTGATTTCAAAACCAACAAAAAGAAAACATGAATGTTTTCAAAAACCATAACCAATTGCATACGAGAAAAACTTAAATTAACCTTAATGTCGCCTTCACTATAGGACCTCCGCATTCCATAAACAGTTTCAAAATCGTCAGTAGGAAAATCCAAAAAAGTCGGCCTTAAAGTCGCTCTATTCCCCCACTCCATCGAGCTTAAACAACCCTCGCTAACACTTTTTGTAAAAAAATTGTCCTCCGTGGTAGGGATGGAACCGACAATTTCCCCTAACTTGATATCTAACATATCCGAGAGAGGAGTTTCGATAGCGTTTTTTGCCAAAATGTCTTTTTTACATTCATAGAAGACATCACTTAGAAGTTGCTCATTTTGGTTGGCCACTTCGAGTGTTTGAGTAGATATATCTTCACCACAAGAGATCATTGAAATTGCAGATATCATAGGATCGATGGTCATTATTGGTTCTTCAATGATGGGTTCTGGGGCTTTAAATAAGTCCCCTTCTCCCCCTAAGTCATAGTCCGATATTGTTGAATTTTGAGCCAGGCTCCCCTGCATTAGATACATATCACCGATTCATTTAAGGCATAAAAAGAAGGTTATGTTTGTTTCTTTTTTTAAATTAATTACAGTTGCACTCGTATCACCAGATTTTGATTTAAGTTGGGAACTAACATAGATATTTGGTGACAGAATAGCACATAAAATGTATAAAGCACTGTAGAATACCAACAAAATACTTTCTTCTAGTAGTGAATTAGTACCTCAAACAACCTTTTCTCTAATACACTATGCTTACCGAATCATCTAGAAATGTAATAGGATGGTATACAAAATAAAAATCACGTTACGTGAGAGTACAAAACTGTAATAAACCTTTTTTTCCTCGGTTGAATATCGGATTGAAGTTCTCAAAAGGTAAATTTGATCTATCTAGTTAAGATATATCCAACAAGAAATAGCATTTTCGTGTAAGTTCCTTTTAAAGCGATAATGATGAATTTTAAGTAGCTATCAACTACAAGTACTTGTTTCTTTTTATGGTTCAGTTTTTGCTCATCAGGTTCTAAGCGTTTTCGGCAATATACTTTGGGATAGATTTCTGATTAAGTCATTAAGGTATGTGCTTGGTACGTTGTTTTTAATCGAAATCTTGGCCCTATGAAGATGTGAGATAGCCAAAATGGTAAGTTCTTGAAGTTATTTCCATTGCACTTGGTAAAAAGTATCTCTTAAGTGCTTTAACTTTCAATCGTGCAAACATATGAAACAGGAAACGATGAAAGTGCCAATACCACTCAGAAAATTGGGCAAACTCGTGGGCAGGGCAAGCACATAAGAAAAAAAACATATTTAAATGCCTTTACACTCGATGGAAGTATAGCAAAAAATACTATTTCTAGCATCAAACTTAGGTTCTTTTAATTTTTATTAAGAATTATTTTATGGTTCTTTAACTTAAAGCAGAACTTAAAGTGAAAACACCCAACTTTTTAACTACCCACAGACCCAATACTAAAGTTACGAGTACTTTTTTTTATAGAAGTTTGAAAAGTTCAATTCTGTAGGGAAACCAGTGAGAATGAGAACTGAAATTGAACATGCTAATAAAATACCATCTAAGCATATGTTATACTAATACTGAACTTAGTTAACCACCTTATTACTAAACTTTTCTTTTCATATGATATTTCTTCTCTCTAATCCTGTATTTTTATTTAAAAGAAAAGGTATAGCAAGTTGAAATCATGGTGGACATCAAGTTATTCATTATTCAAAGGGGTTTCTCCACTTTCCAAAACTAGTAATATTAATGACAAAAGAGACAATCTGACAGGCCAGGTGCAATAAAAAAGGCTACATTAGCTTTTGCTTTTCCTAACAACTTTTAGAACTTGAACTAGTGCGGTACAAAAGTGTGAATCTCTTAAAAAACAAGTTGACATGGAAATATAAATCCTTGTGTACTTAGATCAATTCCAATTGAAGAAAAAAAGGAAGAACATGTGATTACTCTGTTAGTACTGTGATTGAGTGCAAGGTTCAACAGAGAGACTATTTTTTTAGACAAAATAAGTGGAAGTAAATAAGCCATTTACATAACAACTAAAATAAATTGTGAGCACAAAGAACTGAAACCAAACAAACAATAATGTCCAATATCATAGTCAATTAGTCACCATCACTTTTAATATTTAGTTCAGTAATTCTCTAAACAAAGATGAAAAACAAGATTTTATATCCCCAAATATAAATTGCATATTTTCAGGCTTGTAGACCTACTTAATATCTTCAACTATTGCACTTGAAACAGATAATTAAGTTCAATTTCAATCGATTAATACTTAGAATTTACTTCTGAGCTAGCATTTAGGCAGCTTAGCTGAATTATATCTTCAAGTTCTAATACTAGTTTTTTTCTTAACCAAAAAAAAACCCCAATTAATGTCTTTTCGGACAAAAAAAACAAAGTTTCTGGTTTCATTATGAGCAAAAGCCTTAATCTAAATTTCATTTTTTGAGAGACCCCTTTTAGTTCAATTTCATTTTCGAACAAAAACCCTAAATTTAATTGTAATTCCAATCCCTGGAAATACCCAAAAACTGTAAATGCAATCGTAGTTTTAATTTCTGAAAATACCCAAAAACCCTATATGCAATCGTAGTTTTAATTTCTGAAAATACCCAAAAACCCTAAATTCAATTGTAATTCCAATTTCAAAAAATACCTAAAACTCCTAAATGCAATTGTAGTTTTAATTTCTGAAAATATCCAAAAACCCTAAATGCAATCGTAGTTTTAATTTCTGAAAATACCCAAAAACCCTAAACTCAATTGTAATTCCAATTTCAAAAAATACCTAAAACTCCCAAATGCAATTGTAGTTTTAATTTCTGAAAATATCCAAAAACCCTAAATTCAATTGTAATATCAATTTCTAGAAAAAACCCCAAAACCCTAAATTCAATTGTAATTCCAATCTATGAAAAACCCCTGAAACCAAAATCAAATCTTGTAAAAAAAAATGGTAACTATTTCACCACCATATGAAAGGGGGAACCCACCTTTAATTACAAAATACTGAAGAAAAAAAATCCTTACTTTGAGTGTTAACAAAAATGTAATCTGAAAAAAAAAACAGAAACCAAAATGAAATCTTGTAAAAAAACAAAAAAAATTAGTTACCATTTCACCATCTGGAAAAAAACCCACCTTTAATTACAAAATTGTTGGAATTTTTTTTACTTTTAAGCGGTGATAAAAAATTAACTCAATCAAAGCATACAACAACATAGAACTATACATATATATTTACAATTGTAAATCCAATCTCTGTAAAAACCCAGAAACCAAAATCAAATCTTGAGAAAAAAACTATCTTTAATTACAAAATTGTTGACAAAAAAAAAAAACCTTACATACACACATACACACACACATATAGATATAGAATTGTAAATCCAATCTATGAGAAAAAAACCCAGAAACCAAAATCAAATATTGTAAAAAAAAAAACACATTTAATAAGTGTGTGTGTGTGTGTAGAGAGAGAGAGAGAGAGATACTGACAAAAGAGACATGAAAGGAGTGAGAGCAACAAAAGTCTCTTAAATGCTCTGTTTCTTGAGAAAAACTTTGATAATAATATGGATTATTACTTATTAACTCTGTATCTCCATACATTTTTCTTAACCCTTTTTGTTTATTTTCTATGTATATCTCTCTTTTGTTAAAAGAGTATTTGGAGAGAGAGAGAGAGAGAGAGATTGATTGGGTTTTTATGCCCCTTTTTAAAGACTTGAAATTTGAGCTAAAAAACAGAGCTTTTTTTTGTATTTTGTGTAACAGAGCACTTACAGCCGTCAAGAGAGAGAGAGAGAGTTAGAAAGAGAGATTTGTGTCCCTTCAATGCATGTAGCCCTGACTTAGGTCCGATTCGGTTCGATTTTGGTTTTTTTATGTTTTGTATCGAACCGGATTTCGGCCCGGTTTCGGGGGGATTTCAGGTTTTTTCGATTTTATTTTTGGTTTTTCGGTTCTATTGGGAAGCAAAACCGACCCAAACAAGTTTCGGTTTTTCGGTTTCGGTCTTTTTCGGTTCGGTTCGGTTTTTTTTGGGTTTTTCGGTTTTTATTTTATTTTTTCGGTTTTTCGGTTCTATTGGGAAGCGAAACTGACCCGAAAAAGTTTCGATTTTTCGGTTTCGGTCTTTTTCGGTTCGGTTCGGTTAGGTTTTTTCGGGTTTTCGCTCAGCCTTAAATGTATGTATTTAGGGTCTCGTTTGGTTGCGAAAGTACTAATTCCATTATTGACAATCCGGTAGTATTATGAATGCGATTTGAAAAGAAGGTCGGATAAGTAATACATCCGGGATTGGACTATTACTAATACCACGTCTATGGTATTGAAAATGCACATTTTTGTCATCATTTCTAGTCTGAAGTCTAATGTTTTGCCAAACATATCATTTATGGAGTCTGCAAGATTAGTAGTCTAATCCCAATGTACTAATGATACAATCAAACAAGGTATACAGTATTTAACTACCGGTTAACTTGGTTAGAGAGGCTTTAAATATATGCGCGTGTATAGTAGTGTCGAGTACTGAGCAGTTAAGGGCAGTACATGAATTTAATGCAAGTGGAAAGACAAATGGGTCAAGACAAATGGGTCAAGTGTGTTTGGTTTGGTTGACATTGGAGGTTAAAAGCTTAGGGCTTGTTTGTTTAGAGTATTTGCTAAGAGTCTTATTTGGTTGCAACTTAATACACAAACTTAAGTCTTGTTTTTAGTTACATCTTACTCCATATGTTCCAAATTATAATGTCGCCCATGTTTATTTGCAATATATTAGTGTGTATAGTATTAGTTAAATTATGAGAAAAAATACGTTTAGTATATTGTACTAACAGTGTTTAACAATTTAGGTACTCGGCTACCACTTTTAACAGTTTAGGTACTTATCTACCAATTTTCGTCCAATTAAGTATCTAACAGCATAAAACATTCATTATATCTCACATTTCAGAATCTATTTTTGACCGACGTTGACATAATTATACTCAATGTGTGATAGATGGGAGAACGTGAGTTCAATTCTGTCAGTTTGTTTAACGTCATGTCCTCAATTGTGACAAAATCTATTTACCAGTACCTATATTGTTAAAAGTGGTGTACAATACCTAAATTGTTAATCAATTGTAGTACAATACACTAAACGTATTTTTTTCGTTATATTATGAGAACACCTTTGTTTACACAATTTGTAATCGTTACTAAATGAGTACAATACTAATCGTAGTACAATTAATAAGAGGATATAACTAATTACATGTTATTATTTATACCATTCTTAGTAGAGTTATAAATAACAATACCCCTTCATCATGCAAACTAGTGCAAAGTGTAAACAAACATGGCTAATGTTATATTTTGGTTTGTTCCACTTTATTTGTCATTTTTTTTTAAAAATAGAAAGTAATATTTTGCTACATTACAAACTTCGCCATAATTTATTGTTTATCAATAAATGGTCATTAAAAAGAATGAGGGTGAAATTGGAAAGAAGGTGTAAATAATGTGTCATAACGGTGTTTCTTAAATAAGTTCGGTTCCCGGAGTGGTTTTATTAAACACATTCCGAGTCTTTTTTTGGTAGCAGTTTAGTAAACTTACTTAAACTTTGTTTGGTCGTAGCTTAAGTAAACAAAGTTAACTCTTGTTTGTTGCAGTTTAGTAAATAAATTTAAGCATTGTCTGTTGTAGCTTAACAAACAAACTTAAGTTATGTTTGGTTGCAACTTAATAAAAACAAAACCTAATTTTTTTTTTTTAAATGAATAATCCTTGTTTGACTGGAGCTTAACAAACGAACTTAACCTAACAGTTGTTTAATTGGAGCTCAATGAAAAAGACTTAAATCTTGTTTGTTGCAGCTTAATCAATACACTTATGCCTTCTTTTGTTATAGCTTAATAGTAAATGATTTTATACCATGTTTTATTTCAGCTTAATAAACAAATTTAAGCCTAATCTGGTTACAACTTAATAAGCAAACTTAAAACTTGTTTGGTTGCGGCTGGATAAACAAACTTCAACCTTGTTTGATGCAACTTGATAAACAAACTCAAGACTTGTTTGGTTGCAACTTCTAAGCCAAACCATATTTGATTGACCAGCTGACATGAACTCTTGTTTCGCTACAAATATTAAGCTTATGTTTGCTTAAAAGCTGGATTACACTCGGGTGATCGACTTACTTCAAAAGCTATAAAATTACCTTGTTTCTTAGTTTGTTAAAACAAGAAGCATTAAGCTAGATGAACCTTGTATGCGAAATTCAATAAAAACAAACTTTTCAAATTAAAATCCGTAGCAAAAGGGGCCATTAGTTTGTTTGGAGAATCCCGAAAAGTATTCCACGGTATGGAACTTATCTTTATATACTTCAAATATACAAGCAAAACAGTCTTTTCACCTTTTTGTAATTGTTTTTAATAAACATGACACACATATATATATATCGTATCATAGTACAATTTAATTTGTTAGTTCTTAATTTTAAGAGTAGCAAATACATGAGTACATGACTTTGCAATTGAGATCGCTATCATTAAATTAAGTTGTGTTGTAAAACATTCTAAATGGACTTTTACTTGTATCTATATGTATCTATAACGAACTAATATGTCACACATCAAGCTGTTTTTTTTTTTTGAAAGATGAGAAATTATGTTCACAGAACTGGTAATATTTTCTCACATGACATGTTACCTTGTACATTTATATCTTTATTTATTTTCCTCATGACTAATGTCATGTGAACAAAGATGTGTATTTAAGAAGCCTCAATAATATGAGATAAAATTTGCTGTGTTTTTATATCGTTTCACCATTTTCTTAATATTATCTCATTCCAATAATAGAATGCAATAATTCATTTTCCGATGACATGAAGTTTTAAAATCTAACAACATTGACAAATGAATGATATTCTTAAATAGTTGGTCTCTGAGAACAAACGACAAGAAAATAATAAAAATGATAGAAAGTTGTATTTGATTGAAAATTGATCATATAGTTCAATGATCACTCCGATAAGTGGCTTCTGTTACTATAATACCGAATACTTATTTATTGGAGTCTATGGATCAATATTATTTTTCTTAATTTTAGTGTGCAATTTACAAAAGTAATTAATACGATTTCCTGAATTTTTACAACATTTCATTTACATACTTTTTTAATGGGAAAAATGCTAAAATGGTACTCGACCTGTAATTTTAATGGTTTGATACTCAACCTAACATTATTTCTAATTTGATACATAATTTATTCGTTTTCACTCCAATTAAGCGACTTAACTCGTATCCGATCACCGGTTTTCAACCCATATTAAGTCTATTTTACTATTAAATAACCTATGTGAAAGTTTCAACACTTGTATTAAAGAATTTAGAATGAAACCGCTATTTATAAGTATGATTGAATTAGTAATGTTCAAATGATCGAAGATGGCTACGTCATTTAATTGAAATGAAAATATATAGGTTAAGTACAAAATTATAAATTATGTTATATTGAATATCAAATCATTGAAAATTGATCGATTAGATATCATTTTAACATTTTCCCCAATAATTAATCAGATGCAACTTATGTTGTTCTTTTCACACAAGTCTAAACTTAAATGCACTTAAAGTAAAGAGAAATATGAAAATGACACCAATCAATTTTTAATTGTCACTTGGCCATATCTTTAACTTTTAACATATTTATTTTTTATATATGGCATAATATTAAATGAATAGTTGGATCCACCTAGCTTGTAAATAGTATGCTCACTAGTTTCTTGTGTTGCCTTCATGTGATGGGCATAAAGAAAATGAAATCTTCTATTATTGAGTGTGTGTGTGTGACATAGTCTATTGCGAGTCTCGTGCATGTTAATTATGGGTTTTTCTTTTAGTTGGTTACGATTTTAATAGAATTTTTTGAAACAAATTTGATGGACTAACAAAAAAAACCCTCATGAGTAATTATAAACGAACAAGTTTTGACTCAATTTTATGTTTCAAATTTAAAATGAATAAAAATAAAACTTAGCTAAAGTTTAGAAAAATTCAGTTTTTGAAAAGCAAAAAAAAAATATGTTTTATCAGGTCATGTTGAATACGAACATAAAGGTAGTCACACTTCCGCAATTGAACAAAATCATCGTCTTACTTGAACTTGATTATGATATCTCTAATTTTATGATTTGTTCTTATAATGAAATGAATAAAAATAAAACTTAGCTAAAGTTTTGAAAAATTCAGTTTTTGAAAAGCAAAAAAATATATGTTTTATCAGGTTATGTTGAATACGAACATAAAGATAGTCACATTTCCGCAATTAGAAAAAATCTTCGTCTTACTTGAACTTGATTATGATATCTCTAATTTTATGATTTGTTCTTATAATGAAATGAATAAAAATAAAACTTAGCTAAAGTTTTGAAAAATTCAGTTTTTGAAAAGCAAAAAAAAATATGTTTTATCAGGTTATGTTGAATACGAACATAAAGATAGTCACATTTCCGCAATTAGAAAAAATCTTCGTCTTACTTGAACTTGATTATGATATCTCTAATTTTATGATTTGTTCTTATAATGAAATGAATAAAAATAAAACTTAGCTAAAGTTTTGAAAATTTCAGTTTTTGAAAAGCAAAAAAAAAATATGTTTTATCAGGTTATGTTGAATACGAACATAAAGATAGTCACATTTCCGCAATTAGAAAAAATCTTCGTCTTACTTGAACTTGATTATGATATCTCTAATTTTATGATTTGTTTTTATAATGACCAAACTGACCGGCCTTCGGTTATGAAATGAACCAAAGAAAGTAACATTTATCGATTACTGCAAAAGAAATAATAACAATCACGGTTGATTGGTAATCACATCTAGCAAATTAGATGAAAACGCAATCAAATTTCTTGTCGATCGATCGAATGATAACGTCTCTTCAGCTCTGAGCATTTCCATTGTATTCTGTAAGTTTCTTAAATCTTAATTAGATCCAAATGGTAACAGTATTAAAACTACAAAATTTTAATTCAAAAAATATTGAAATGCAAATTGCTTTTATTGATATTTGTTCGTCGATAGTGTACCATTATAATTTTGGCAACTTTTGGCAACTGATTAAATATAATCTCAACTTATAATTGTTAAATTTGGGTGTCAGACTAAAATCAACATATGGATCAGTACAATATGTTTGCTGGATCCAACGTCCAGAAGGAATATATTTTACCTGATTACTCTTTTTTTTTTTTGAAAAAAAAAAGATTTAAAAATTAAGCATGGAAGATACACTACAAAATAATGTTTGATTTAGTGAGAGTTAAAAGCTGTCACAAGCCTGTCATAAATTGACTAAACTATCACAAAGCCGTCACAAATTGACTAAACTGTCACAAAACCGTCACAAAAACCGTCGCTAATAAACTCGTAACAAAAAATAGCGTCACTAATCCTGTCGCTATTTAAGTATTTTTTTTTATAGTGATATGTTATATTTTTATTAGTTCAATACTTCAATTAAAGTCCATATATTTGATCATTTCTCGTATGAAAAGGGATATTGTCACACAAATCTAAAATTGTCATAGGAAATTAGGCAATAACATGGGATGCATTTTTGCTGCCCCGAAAAAATTCAAGATAGTCTGTCTTAAATTTTTAAGACAGGAAAATACTGTTTTTTTTTCCTTCAAATAATGTGATTTAACCCTAACACATACTAAAATCCTAACACATATTAATGAATCACAAAATAAAAGTCTAACACATATTAATAAACCCCAAAACATAACATACAAAATTACATTATTTAAAAAAAAAACAAAAAACAAAAAAAAAAGCAAAATGTTGTCTGAAAAAATTCAAGACGGACTGGCTTGAATTTTTTTAGGGCAACAAAATCCATTCAATAATATGTGCAAATCTTATCGAGTATTAAATTCATTTGGCATTATAGACCAAGGGAGATTAATACCTGCCTTAACATGTCTCATTATTTAACCTCACCATGATAGTCTTGTCTTAGCCTACTAGGGAACTATTGTTATAAATGGACAATTTCATTTTTACATGATTGCTACAATTTAGGCCGATCCAATAAGGGGTCTAATTAGTTGTACGAATTTGATTGTCCATTACGAAACTAATTGCAATTTTGGTTGTCTTATAACTTGTATCAAAATTATCGAAATGAATTTCTTTTAAATCTAATTATAAAATTTAACATTTGAACTATATGATCAACTTTTGAAAATTTTCATTTCGACAATTTTAATATAAGTTTTTGGCCGGTTAAAACTGTATAGTTTCATAATGGACAATTAAATAGGAAGAGAATGACGGAATGAGTGTAAATTTTAGGTATCATTTTTTTGTTAGAAAACAGTACTAAAATTTTATTGCTATGTTACTGAAAAGTGAAAATGGAGATAAGGAAAAGGTTGTGTACATCCAATTGGATCATATAATATAATTTTTCCTTAATGTGGAAAGTTTATTTAAAATCCTCCACATTGAGAATTTTATATTAATCTAAGTAACATACAGAACTAATCAAAGTGACAAGTGATATAACATAACTTTGTCGTTTTCTTTAACTCAAAAAAGCATAAAGATGAGAATATATTGGTACTTATTTCAAATTGATTGGTATGACAATGGCGACGTATGAGTTATATATTATCTGCATTTTATGTAAATGTCAAACAAGGTGACAAAAATTATCCCACTTGATGACTAGCTTCTTGAATATGTTCTGAAACAGTATTTATAAGCTAAAATAGTTAATTGTTTTTAAGAATATAATCAATTAATATGGAGTTTGTAATGAGTATCAAGTCATAAAACATCATGTTATACATTGTTTTAAAACGGCACAAATGCTACTTAATAAGATTTCATACTTAAGCCATTTTGGGTTCTTCTGATCATGAATAATGCCAACTACACTGAATTCACTTGCCCGAACACACACCGTAAAATAATTTTAATTTAATAAGGGTCAAAACCTGTCATAAAACTGTCACAATTTCAAAAACATGTTACAAAACTGTCACTATTATAAAAAACCGTCACAAAATGTCACAAAAGTTGTAGGTAATAATATTGTAAAAAAAAAACCGTCATAATTCCTGTCACTATTTTAACAATTTTGTTTAGTGATAATCCGAGTGCTGAGGACGACCGAAAAACTTGAAATTATTAAACGTTATATCTTCAATATTTTACAAATCAATCCCTACCTATGATCAATTTGACTCTTAGAGAGTTGATATTGAGATTACATACAAATCCATTTTTTAATACATAGAAATTTATAATGGATCAATTTGACTCTTAATGAGTTGATGTGGATATTAAATACAAATTAAGTGAAACCATTTTTTCTATACTTATAATGGAATGGAGAATCATGCCATAATAATTATTACATCCTAAAATGTCAATACAAACTCCCATACGGTTTAAAAGACTAAGAAATCTTGTTCTTATTTTTTTCAGGAATTTGTTGAATATTCAGATTTTGTTTTTGTTTTATTAGGGTTTGTTTAAATACTCAGAGAGTGTGGGGGGAAATGGTAGAGAATATAGATGTAAGTTGTGTTTAAAGATAACATTGAAGTGAAGTGTAGAGAGAATTTATTTGATGGATGATCAAATAATAATTATTAAATTTTGTGTGGAGAAGAGAAGTATTTTTGACACCTTTGGATTAAGCTAAAATCAACACTGCATATTAAATTGTTATATCGGTAGAAGTGGAATTTTGTACCCCATCATTCATATTATACCGCATGTACCATATTACCCCACATATATTACGGTATTATCGTACCATTTAATTTAGCGGTTCGGTAATCGAATACAAAATAAGTTACATGAATGAATGATAATGTTTATAATCTTGTTTAACTATATATGAATGAAGTACTGTTCTGTTTAAATTTTTTGTTAATAAGATATTTTTCATACATTGTGTGTTGTTTTTTGAATTTGGTAATGTACCGTAACATACCATTACCATACCACACTTACGGTATACCGAAAGTACGGTATATGAAAGTGTGATACGGTAATGGTATTAAAATTTAGTATACGATACGATAATGGTATTAAAATTTAGTATGATCTACCTCCCTACCATTTGGTGCCCCCTAGTAGGCCTACTTCTTAATTAAGTGTCTGTATATACTAAGTGAAATAAATTCTTAATTTAAGCATTAATAGCTAAAAGTCTAAAAGGTCAAAAGGTTAAGTTGAGACTAAACTTAAGTAGTGCCTTAAGCCCTCATGTATGCTCAAACACTATTTAAGAAATGTCAAACAAACAACCACAGTAAAACCCACTTAACTATTCCCTAATCTTTTTGTCTAGTCTTATTATTTAGTATATAAGTTTTAGGTCGAATAGTTTTTTTTAGCTAGCAACAAAGACATAAAGGGGACATTGGATATTTATATATTTGGAGTTGGGCTGTAAAGGTAGAATAAAAGGGTTAACAAGAAGAATTTCAAAATAGACTAGACAATAAAAAGTAGTTGCTAAATTTTAACTTTCTTCCTTTTCCAGAGATAAGAATCCACACAGAAAAAAATGCATAAAAAGAATCCCCAATTATGCAGAGTTCATGAGACAAAAAATGCACCAAAAGCCTATATATAGTTCTTTTTTAGGAAATATCCTACCTAAAAAATTGGGATACCTATAGTGGTTGTTTCTTATTGCAACACTTGGCAAACATAAAATGAAGTTGACCTATGCCACACTATTAATCTTTACTATGTCTAAAGGCGGCCAGCTAACGTAGTTTGTTCGAGCATAAAAAATTTTTGTTTATGTAAAATTATGTATTTTTATATTAAAAAAAACAATTAGCTGGCAAAGAGAATCGAACCTATAAACAATATAGTATCAAATACTATGCATTATATTATTAATCATTCCATCACTAACATTTATGATGAATTTATTGAATTACTTTTTAATATTTTAATAATTAGATATTTAAGCTTATAATGGGGTCACCCTTTTAAAAAAATTTAGTCTTTCTTGCCCAAGGCTCCAGAGTTACTGGACTGCCCTCTGGGCCGCCCCTGTGTCTAGGGTGGAAAAAAATCCGTAAACTCAACCCCGTAACCCAATCTGTATGAATTGGAGTGAGTGTAAACAAAAAATCAATCCGTTCTATCTCAATCCGTTATATATTTTACGGGTTAGTTTAGGGTTGAAGTTTATAAACCGTATGTTAATCTACCGCAATCCGTTTCAACCCGCAATATATATATATATATATATATATATATACACTACAAGAAATATGAAAATTAGAGACCAAAATTTTGATAAAAACCCAAAAACGGTCTCCAAATGATAGATTTTCGAGAACACATTTTATTTTGATCTCGAAAGATACATATTTAGAGACTAAAATATTTCTTTTGTCCCTAAATTTATATATTTAGAGACTAGAAAACAAAAAAAATGGTTGTCAAAGACAATCTAGTACCAACATTAGGGGGTTATATTATTATGTCTCTAAATATTTTTTGGGTCCTTTTGTTGGTTCCGGATTGTTTTTAAAGACCAATTTTTCAGTTTTTTTTTTCTCCAAATATATCTATTTAGTGACTAAAAAATTAATTTGGTTCTTAAAAATATCATTTAGAGACCGATTTAGAAACCGTTTCTAAATTTTAGTTTCCAAAACTCTGGTTTCTTATAGTGATATATACATTGTGTGTATTTTAAGATAACAACCTTCTATTCTTGTTATATTTTAGTTTTGTTACTTGTTCGCAAATGTACATGCATTTTGATTGTTTTTAATTTATATTTATCTTTGAAATATTCAATTTATTTTAAAATTTAGTTTAATTATGCAAATTATAAAAAATAAATGAATAAATTGAAAATTTAAAAATAAACCCAAACGCAATCCGCCCCAACCTGCAATTTATTATGCGGGTTGGGTTGAGTTGTATTAGGGTTTTAATTCTAACGGATTGAGTTGAGTTGAGTTGAGTTGAGATTTAAATTTTACCAACCCGTCCCGTAATTTATCTTACATGTTAGATTAAGATTAAGTTCAATCCGCCCGTACCCCCTATTAGTAACCGATAATAATTTACTTAATTATGGTTAAAATCTAGTCCAGACAGAAGCTAGCTAGCTTTTAAACATACTAGGTTTCGGACTGCTAAATTGAAAGGAAAAAAAAAGGAAAAAACAAATAAAATGCATTTATTTGTATCATATTATTAAACTACCACTGATTGAAGATTGAGCTATTTAATTATAACCTTTAGATGGTCACCATTTACAATTAATTTCGTTTAAAATTCATTTATTAGAAGATGCATATAGGTATTATTTCCCTAACTTTCTAAATTTTTACTCAATATGCTTTATGAGCATGTGATTAAAACACTAAACTTAATTCATCCCTTTTTTGAGTTCCCTATGTATGAATGTGTATGAGTAGAACCCTACCCTATGAATGTAACATTTTTATTTTATGTGCATGTAAATGAGAGCAAGTGGAACTCTCAATTATATGTTGATTCATTCACCATAAAAGCATATACAACCACTATTCATCACTAGAATTATTTAAAAAGGTGGTGCATTGAATCGAACTCTATATGCAAATTTGCAAACTTAAGTGACCATCTCTTTTTAATTTCTCATTTGTCTTTTATATAAATCGAACTTCTCAGGTCGAAAATATCACTAAGCCTACTAATTATGTTCTTAGCTAGGGGGCGGGAGCTATGGAGATTGGGGTTATCGTTGCTTCCCCGTAATTAATATAAACGATTTCTAGAGGGATATCTCTAAACAATTAAGAAAATTTAAATTTTGTAACACCATAATGTTTAATATTTGACAATTTCGGAAACATTTTTTTGGCTAGAGAAATAATTTTATGAAATTGGTTAGCTTGGCACCACATATATTAAGGGGAACTAAATTGGAACTTTGGAAGGCAATATGGAAAAGATGTCTAAATATAAGATGCATGCATGAAAAAGACCGGAGAAAAAAAGGCTCAATAGCAGCTGGAAAATGTTTTGTTTTATTGTGTCATCTCATGTAAAATAATTAACGAGCCTCAAAAATTGACCAAACCAGTTATGAGGATTATGTTATGTGATTTGTCAATAAAAATGAACTTATAAACACCATATTGAAACTTTTGTAAGTAAAATTTTGCATTAATCTTCTAAAAAAGATAAATAAGAGAGAGTGTAAAAAGAACCAAAACCCTCTAATTATTTGTTCCTCTCTCAAAAATAAATTCTGTAATAGTACCAAAGAGTTGATCATATCAAGATATAATTATTTTATCTTATGTTATTATTTTATCTGGACTTATGCAAAAGTTAAAATAACTTAATTATGTGCTCAGAGAACATGGTGCAAAGAATGTCACTTGTCCAAGTTGAATTTGTGATATATTATTTTTTGTTTGTACTTTATAGTATCACGAGGGTAGGACCTAGGTCATAGGACCATTGCGCATGGGAGAGATATAAAATGTTAAAAAGTTCAAATTTATGTCACAATTTATTTTGGGATTGTATTAATTGTGACATTAGTTTCTACCTACTCCTCTCAAATAAGTTTTGAGAATTATATTATATGCGATTTATATATCCACGTGTACTTAAGCTGGTGTAGTTTTTACTGTCATAAAACACTAAAAATAAAATAAAAAAATGTATAAATGTATAAATAGCGACGTAAATTATGACGGTTTTTTTTTTTAATCAGCCTATTAACTACGGGTTTTATGACGAATTTGTGACATAAAAGTAAATGTCATATGCCTCCATCATGTGATGTGAAAAAGACAGTTAAGCTAGAATCATTTCCGCTATTTGTATTTATATGTAGTGAAAAAGACAGTTAAGCTAGAATCATTTCCACTATTTGGACTAACAGGAAATCATAAGCCTTAAACATATTTGTTCAATCAGTTGTAGTTCTAATAAAGAGGCTAGAAAAACAGTAGATTGAAAAGAAAACCAAAACCTTATTTTAAGTTTTTTTTTTCCTTCTAAGGTTAAGCATATGCCATATGCCTGTCTGATGTGATGTGTTGGCACCCGCGGGAGTTTTTTTTAGCTAACCCGTATTCGGTATTGAGTATTTAAAGGTGTTTTTATGCATCTTCTAATCCCAAAGTGCTTCTGCGTGCTTGACACTATTTCAATGCATTTTTGTACTTTATTACTTTTTTATATTATGTCATTCTGTGTATTTTGATTTGTGTATCCTAAATATGATTATTTGTTAAGTTTCTTGAGTTAACGGCTCTCTGACGTGTTGTAAATTTGTATTATTCTATTTTACTTACCTCATTGGAGTCAGTTTAGGGATAGTGAACTCTATATTTTTGCCCGTTATTATTAATAATAATGAGCATGTTTCTTTAAAAAAACAAATGTATGCCATATAATAGTAAAATTGTACGACGTTTCACATTATCTAAAGACAAAAGACAAAGTACAGCAAAGTAAACTAACTCATCCCCGCTTAACTAACAAGCTACATATAACCATGTTTAATTAATTTTTCATCGTAATAAGAAGAAAAAAATATGTTCCAGTGTGGGATCGATATTGTTATAATTTGACAGATAAGCTCAGCTGAAAACCCACAACCAAACAAGCACTAAACGTGTCACAAGCTTAGTGTAATATAGTTGGTCCCTTGCCCAAAACTTTTACATGAGGCCCCAAAACTTTTGTTTCCGAAAAGGGCATTTGATAATGACCTAAATGGAACTTTGTTTACATTATTGTATAGATGTCCAAGTTAAAGTACTTTTGTTTTATTTGGGCAATTTGTTTTTCATCTTCTCATTATTGAGTAGTTGTATTCCCATCAAGGAGACACCATTGATATATCCATCTCCATAATGGACTTTTATATATTTCTAATGTTTTATATTTGGTGTCGGTTAAGTTGGGATATAATCCATCACGTGCTATTTTCATTGGCCAACTTTGGTTGATTTCATAACTATTTGTCATCGGATTGATTAATATAGCTCCAATGATCGACGTGTTTTGAAATGAAGTTCGGATTAGCAAACCGAACAAATCGATAGTTTAACTTCATACACCCTAATACCCTAATAGTATTGTAAAATCATCCAGAATGTGTCTTTTGTATTACTCTAGGACTTCTAAGTTTTAATAATATCCCCTCCCTAGCTTCATTTTTTTTTCATGGATTTGACATATAGTCCATTTTATCGATAAAATAGTAAAAATATTTTTTTCATGAGCCAAACCCATATGATAGTTTTTTCGATTAAAAAATATAAACGGAAAATGATAGAATTACGACCTACATTCAAAAAACATCCAGTGCTAAATAATCTATTTTACTAAGTACATGGCAAAAAAATAACAGAATTTACACTTTTAATCTTTACCTTTCAATGCAAAAATAATTTACGATAATTTGCTTTTTACTCTTTATGCCCGCTATGCTTATATCTTCTATAAATCGCCGTGATCAAAGTGATCTAAACAATAAGTTTAATAGCAAAAAAATTGCTTAAAAAGGAGATTAGTCATGTTAATTTAGTGTAAAAAACCAGTCTGAAGTATGAAATATCAACTGAATCACCAGTTAGTACGAATTACGGAGAAAGGTAAAAAACTCTCATCTCACTTAAACAAACTTGTTGAAGAAAATTTTCATACTGTTTTATTTTTTAAAAACTATATAAGGTTCAAAGATAAAATAGTGCTTCTTTGCTCGACTCCTCGATACAATGAGTATGCGACGGAATAACTTTGTATCTCATTATAATTTATCAGGTGAATCCATATTTCATAAGATATTCATATAAAACTATAAGATAAAAGTGCAAATTCAATCTTCCTCCATAATTAAGTTGTTTTTTTTCAAAGCAATAGTCATTTTGTTTGTGTATCAAATAAGTTGGAACAAATCCACAAAATAATCACAGAACTGATGAGGATCAAATATAACACTTTGATCCACTGCTAAAACAATAGTCATTTTGTTTAAGTATCCCTGTAAAAACAATATTCTATGACATGTCAGATATTTCAAACTTTATAATGAAACACTTTGTTTTATGATTTGGTTACATGGATCATCAAACTCATGATAATACATCGATCCTTATTGTTAGAAAGTATCGTGTTGTGGATGCCCGTAACTACTTGGTGCGATAAATGCAATTGGATGGCCGTAAAAGCTAATCTCTTCTTGGGGACCAACCACATTCGACCGACATCGAGAATAATGTAGTGTTTAACCAAACTCGATTTGCAATAAATCCTGCTACCTTTAACTATTATGAATACATTATTTAATTAAAGAGAAATATTTTAAAGCTAAAATAAAACATAACACTTTTTTAGATAATGTAGAATTCTGTAAGTATAGTGTATATAGTACCATTTAATTAATGACGAAATTTTCATGTTTTCATTTTGGGAACTGAATATTATTTTTAGTAAAAAGTTTGAGACTTCACTAACAAAACCCCAAGATAAAAGTACCTAGTTAAAATTAGATATACAGATGATACAATTACTAATTCCTTAAGAAAAAACACAACTTCGAGTTTTTGATCATATTATATTTGCAAATATGTACTAAATGTTAGCTTTCCCTTCATTTTTAAACGCTTCTTCAGTCGATACTAAATCTCCTTAATTAGAAGTAATTAAATATATATATTACTTAATTACTTTTTTTAGTTTTTCTAAAAATTTTTTACTATGGTTACCCAATATTAATTCAAGAAGTAACTTTGCACCGAAGAGCTTGAGGGTGGCGCCAATACCGGAAAATGTGCATAGAGCTTCAAGAGAGTGTTTCTTCCGGTCGATAGTGACTTTAGCTTGACGGACATAATTTAAAGGATCGTCTTGTAAAGATATATTGAAAGGGAGGATAACATAGCCGACGACATTAAATAATAGTCGTCTTCACTTTCAACGAACTCTCCAATGTATCACCTATAGCCTTTTCAATCGTAATATAGTTAACATCAATAAATAATATTTTTGTCATTAAGTATATTTAAAATTCATCACCTTTTAGCTAGCATAACTGAAAAATGATATTTTTACTGTCTTTTTCGGTTTTGGGAAATCAAGCACGTATAAATAAGAGCCAAAGACTTAGGAGAACTAATGTGGTCCTATAAGGAAATGCATCCACCGCCACACTTAATATTTTTAATTATTTTGGTTTTGGGACGGCCAAATCTGTAATAAATTTGTCATTAAATAACTAAATATGTCAGTAAAACAAAATTCCGTCGTCATACCGTTCCCGATTAGAACGTTAGGAAGGAAAACCTGTCACTAATCTCGTATACGATCTGTCTTTTTTTATAGTAATTTTTAGATGTTGGTATAATACAAATATGTCCTAAACAACCTAAGAAATATCATATAACTACTGCCTAATATGAAAAAAAAGAGAATCGGTAAAAGTAAACCACTTATATATGTCATGATATCAAAACAAGATGTAAAATTTCTAAAAAAAATTTAATCACCTCGAGTAAGTAATTAAAGTAAGACGCATGCATATTACCAGCCTAAGTTTCTTTCATACATTTTTTTATCCATGGTTTTTAACTCTCTTAAATGATTACATTTTTAACATGGAATAAAATAGAAAATGTATGAAACTCATCGTCTGCATGTATAATATATATACATTTTCCCCTTTTCATCATGTTGTTGATTAATAATGAAAACTTACCATGTTTCCCATGCAAGTAGACGGAGAGATCGACCGGCTCCTATCATTCCGAGTGCGACATCGTTAATGATCTAGTTTAAAATTTTAGAAACAGAAAAAGAAAAGTCATAAGTTTAAATACTTAAGTGCACTTGTAAAAATAAGTAAATTAAAGATTTGAATACTTTATTTTCAACACAAAGAATTTTTTTAACTATAATATGGAAATGGGCTTCTAATAATCTATTTGTAATATTGCAATAAGCATCTTATTTATTTAGAAAACAATACGACAAATGAAAAAAAAAATACTTTTATGATCAATATCATCAATACGGAGTATTAAACTTTGTTATTTTAAAATGTAATTTCTGCTTTTATACAGTAAATAATTAATCTCACCACATTCATGACATTCTTAACCAACTTCATGTCATCAAGACTAATAGTCCGGCAAACGAACTTCCTAGGGTTTTCTTCAACCCGGTGGCCATTTTTAAGGGGACTCTGCGCATCTCGGAGAAAAAATAAAGTTGCCAAAAATTGCAACATATCCACAATAGTGTTCCATATCAATATGATTATAAACCAAATATTATGAAAAAAATTCTTCATTCCTCCGGATTGCGAGGACTCATTTGATGTTTTTTTTCTGTGGGAATGTAGGTAGAGCGTCCGGATCTGAAGTTTTCCGAGTAGATGCAAGGAGGAGTGACATGAGAGACGCACCATCACCAAGTGAATGGTGTAATTTAAATACCGCAACACTATTAGCTTCGGATGTTTTCACAATAATGATATGAAGCTCCCATAATGGTTTCGACAGGTCGATAGTATTACGTGCAAGATCGGAAACATATATAGTTTTCGACATATAGCTCTGGGGAATCCATGTTCAGGTCCATGTTGGGAACAATAACATGATTTTCTAAATTAATTTCGACTTGTTTCCATAACATTTTGCTAGCCTTTTTTGCATCTTTAACCTGTTATTTCAAAAATTAAATAAGATCCAAGTCACCATCGTTTCTACTTCCTCCAAATAAAATAAAAACAAGTTGGAAAGGTAGAAAAGGAAAAGAATGAAACTTGGTTTATAATTTATTATATTACATATAAAAATTGCCATCATATAAATTTGACGTATATTTTTTTTGAAATTAATAGCTTATCGTTCAAAAATAAGCTGTTTTTAATTGGGGTGTAATTAATTAAGCACTCGTTGCATTTTATTGTTATATCTATATCACACACATAGAAGAAAAAACAGCAAGGTTGTAAACAATAATTCACAAAATTATACTGAAAAAAGCTAAAAGTAAGTATAAATTTCACATCTTTCGACTTTTTCTACCTTATATTGGCAGCATAAATATTTCCCGTCATTGCCCGAAAATAAATTCTTCAACCGTGAGAAGTGGTAAGGAAAAACCCACAAAAACTATAATATGTTCCATAGTTATTTCAAATTTAATTGTTATAAATTACATATATAATTTGCTGCTTTGCAGGTCATTGTTTAATACTGGAGTCGAAAACTTGTTGAAGAAAAACTTACGGAACTGAAGTATAAGAGTTAATTAGATCTGAAAAATTGAACATGATAAAATGTATTTTATGCATGTTAGGGAAAAAAGTTACCAAAATCTGACGGCAATGCTTGTAAAGCGAGGATGATTTGGTAGAAAATCCCGTAAACCTTGTTTAATAACATCTGGGTTGATCTTTGTCTTACAACCGATCATAGCTAATATACAGATATTATTGTGACGGGTATGAAACATACTATCACCGGCACACATTGCCATTTCCATAATTTTCAGTTTGAAAAAAAAAAGTATATTAGACGATAAATCCTTACAATTTGCAATTTTATCGTCTAAGATATTTGATATCATCGTTTAAGTCTTTATATATATATATATATATGTGATAGTACACTACAAATACTATAGATTGGTAACAGATAAAAGTCGTCGTCGTCATCATATTCTTAAACATGTTGTTGCGTTGGATAATCGTCGATGATACTGTCGCTATTGCGTGTTTTCTTAGTGATAGTACTACTTCTGGAACTTTTCAAAAGATTGGTATGATCTAATATTAGATGTCAATTTTAATTTTAATTTTAAGTAAGCTAAACAACAACTTAGTTTCCGAAATATAGAGGGACCGGTGTATCTATTTTTGAGGCTTAGTGTGTAAATTTATAAGTCGTTTTTTTATGATAATTAAGTTTTAGGCCTCTCGTTTGGTTAAAGTACACTATTAGTCTCGAGAGTAGCAATCCCATCGTGATAATGTGTGGGTATTGAAAAATGATCAGGCTATTAGTCCCGGTACAATAACACGCCTCATCGCATTCCATATACATCCAATTCGGGTCATTTGATGACCCGCCAGCATCTACAGTCCCGACCTATACAAGTACCCAACCAAACACAGATTTTGTGAACCCCGCTGCATTTAATATCCAATCCCACCCCAACGAAACAAAGCTTTAATGTAGTTTTTAATTTGTTTTTGTGGTGTTTTTCTTCCATGCACATTTTTGTTTCTCAATTAATAAAATAAAAATACGACTTTTCTCCATCATATATACATTAAAAAGGATAAATTTATTGTGGTTAAATTCAACGAACTGCATTTTTTTTTCTTCATTTCTGAGATGAAAAATAAAAATATTACTAAATGATCAAAACCCTCCATCGATGTTATTAGTTCTCACTGGTTAATCTGTTTCCAACTTTCGATTATTCGATATATTTTAAGTTTAAAACTCACCAGCAACAATTTTACATTTGAAAAATAAAATTCTAGTTTTATGGAAACAATTCTCATCTTGAATTTAAGAACTACTCTTTTATACGGTCCCTTTTCTTAAATATTTTACTGGAATTAGGTTACACAAATCCTAATTAATATGATTGAACAACAAATCCTCACGTTATTATTTGGTTCAGCAAACGTGACATCGTCCTCTTGAAATAGCAAAACTATTTGGGGAAACAAAGAAAGGAAAATTAATGTTTGGTAAATAATTTTGGATTTAATTATTAAAAACTCCAATTTGTATATTGAGCATTTGTACCTAATCATAAATTAAATAGATAATCAAGTTATAAATTTTGCACTATATGATAATTATTCAAAGGTCAACTTAATATTTAATAGTCCTTTCGTAGTTAATATCAAGAAACCAGCATTTACTTTTTCTTATTTGAAGTTAGGTATATATCCAATTTTTATGTACTTAAATTTCTCTCTCTCAATTTTTTTTCGAATTATAAATTCTTCCTTTTTCTCTTCCCCATTTGATATCTTATTTCGAATTTTTAATTAAGTATTTTTAACTTCTTTTTTCAAATACAAAGACTAAAAAAAAGATTGAGAATAATCTTATAATTATATGAATCTATACTTAAAAAGAGCACGGTGAAAGAATGGAAAAAAATAGATCGAGTGAAAAGAAAATCAAAACTAAATGATACATTGGCTCCTTTTATTTTCTTGTAGTGCGGTTTCTTTCCCGCATTTTATTTATCTAAAATCAATAAAATAAAATGTGGGGTTTTCTCACAATTAATTAAAAAAAAACAATCAAAGCTAAACCAGCTTTTGGAGGTTTATCTATTCGTTAAACAACTCATATACAGAGCTTTCGTATTTAATTACAAACTAATAATATACGTACATCTCACCTTATTGAACCTCACCTTGTGAACCTATTTTTCCCCCCAATGAGGAGAGTTGGACACGAACACGCGTGTGTCACGCGAAACACTGTGTCCGACACGACTTATTCACATGTCCTTTTTGTTTTTTCTGGAGAAAAACTTCAAGATATGGCTAGTTTAAAAAATATGTTAGATATGGAAATATATAATATCGGAACCATTTAAAGTTCTCTAAAAAATGTAGTCTTAACGAAAAATTGTGAATTGATATGTTTTATAAAACTTGGATCAAAATAATACAATTATAAAACTTGTACACTTATACCATCACTCTATTACGAATATTCTCAACTTTAAACTAAAAACTGTATTTTACAGGAAAAATGTTATTGTTTGGATAAGTAGTGTCCTGACGGAGTTGTGACTTTAAAATTTTAAGAATTTGCCATTTCGCCGTGTTTGTGTCGAGTCACTCGAACTCGTCTCCGTTCATCAACCAAGGTTGCAGGAATGTTTGTAAATTATTATTGTTTGGTATTTCAATAGGCTTGCAGGAAGGTGCTTGCTGATAATCAACCAAGGATTCGAGAAAGACAGAAGATTCGAAATATAATTTAATAACCATATCTCATCTTCCAAGAAACATACCATCGAAACAACTACAACTAAACAGGTTTATGTCCAAAGATTAGTCATAATGTAAGGATGGCGTAAGCTCAGCCGATGCTTAGAAATCAGGTTCTGCTTATAATAAGACGGATCCCGAACACATGCAAACTAGATGGTCTGTAATGTTATGCATTCCTGTTATGTAGATTAGTTTGAAATAATAGGTTGGTGCTAAGCTAAATCAGTATAGCTAGCTTGTAACAAGTGGGGCATAAATGTGTTGAAAGGTGTAATTAAACACTAATGTAGTAAGAGAATGCTATTTTTCTCGAATAAACCAAGGATCCGAGAAAGACATGATAATAGGTCCGTTTGTTATCAGTTTTTTCAGTTAAAAAACTGCTTTCATAAACTCGTAGAAAAAAAACTTGCTTTTCAAAATATACATGAGTGTTTGACAAAAACTTAAAAAAACTAACTTTCAACATATTGATTTTTGGCATTAGCTAATTACCTTTTGCTTTTTCAATCAAAATAAGTTTATAAAATATTTTTTTGATAAATTTTCAAAATATAATATTTAAACGAGAAAATAATACGTCAAGTATACGAATAAAATTTTAGTTGAGATAAGATCAATATTTATTTAAATTTTTAAAATGATGGTGAGAAATCAAAATCTCCAAAATGTGTGGCTTTTTTGCTTTTATCTTTTCTATTTATATTCCTCCAAAATTTATATTTTTAAAAGATAAAAAAAGCAGTGATACCAAACGCATGTGACTTTTTAAAATAAAAAAAGTAAAAAATCTAATAAAAATAAGTTGATACCAAACATGCACAATATGTTTGTGATTCGTATATTCTCTCTGTCAAATAAACTCTAATAAAGGTGTAATTAAAGCTTTAGGTTGCTGTCTGTGTAACCAAATCCAATTTTCTTTTGTTTGTTTCTTTGTAAAATGCTTGCCTTCCGAAAAAAAAGAAAAAAAGAAAAGAGAATGCTATCTTGCTAGTGAACACAAAAAACTAGTGTGTAGCCAATTCGCCATGAGTTGGTTAAAGAGGTCGTCTAAGTCCAAGTCTAGTAAGTCTTGGACAAAGAGAAAATAGTTTTATTTTACATGCAATAAATAATTTATATCCCACACACACATATATATATATATACAAAATGGTTATTAGCGTTGCCTTTTTATCTCAAGACACAAGTTCAAAACTCCCCATTAGCAATTTATTTTTTGACATTTTTAATGTTTTGCCTTCTAATTACAATTTTTTTATGCCCATTTAGACCATTTTATTTAGCTTCATTGTATTATGCCTCTTAACAATATTTTTAAAGGAGAAATGCCTTAGTATTTTTTGCTTGATAATTTTAAGAATTAGCCATTTTGCCGTGTTTGTGTCGAGTCACTCGAACTAGTCTCTGTTCATCAACTAAGGTTGCAGGAATATTTGCAAATTATTATTGTTTGGCATTTCAGTAGGCTTGCAGGAAGGTGCTGGCTGATAATCAACCAAGGATTCGAGAAAGATTCGAAATAGAATTTAATAACCATATCTCATGTTCCAAGAAACATGCCATCGAAACAACTACAACTAAACAAGTCTATGTCTAATGATTAGAAATCAGGTTTAGCATAAGTCGTTGTCTCTTTTCGAATGTCTTGTTCATAATTTTTGTATGCCCATTTAGACCATTTTATTTAGCTCAATTGTATTATGCCTCTTCACAATATTTTAAAAGGAGAAATGTGTTAGTATTTTTTGCTTGATAATTTTACTATGAGCAAACAAAAAATTTGAGATCACCCCTGGTCGGCTAGCAATTAAAAAAGAAAAAGAAATAATATGTTGGTGATCTGTATATTCTATCTGTCAGATGAATTAAATATATATTATGTGCATATCTATGTTATAAAATCAAAAAATAATTCTAAAACACAAAATATAAAGGGCATTGGTTATAATATTTATTTATAACAGCAATTATATTTATTTATAACGTGAAAAAAAAATTGCAAAAAGTAAAAAATTTATTTATTTTTGAATTATATCCTTTTAAAACACCAAATATAAAGGGCATTGGTTATTCTATTATAATAATTAAGTCAACTCAAATCAAATGAGGCTGTCAATTTAGACATTTTTTTTTTCAAAAATACTCATACACCTTTATATTTATTACAATAATACCATACTCCCATAAAAATATAAAAAGTAAAAACTAATAAAACTATATATTTATCCTTCTTTAACAAACAATTTTTTTTAAATCTTAAACTATGTTTTTTTTTAGTCCACATATTTAATTTTATCATAACTATACATATTTTTTATATTTTTATTGCATTATACGCCGTGCACATAACGCGTGCGGCAATATACTGGTATACTTATATTGAAGTCACCAAATCAAAAGACAAATTAATTAGATAATTGTAATAATGATAGGAAACAACTTTCCCAGATCCTGATTTAAAGATATTTGTTGTCTGTTTGCCAATGTCTTGTTCATAATTCTAACCTACCTATATAATTTATTTATTTATTAACTTGCCTTATGTCAAATTGTCAACTTTCAAAGTCATTGCGCTAATATTTAATTAGTATAAACAGCAATTTGCCAAATGTCAAGAGCATATAATTACATTAATGTCCCAATAGTTCAATTAGAAATTTCCATTTTATTTCTCTAGTTTAAAATACAAAGGTTACGATTTTTAGTTTAAATGTCCCCAAAATCATGATATATTAATCAGTCTTCTCTATAATGTTTCTCGTGGTATTAAAAATTCGGTTTGACTAACAAGTGTCTTCGGGTATTGTTATCCATAAGTTTATTTATGGCTAATAAAAATCCAATTGATTATTTAATTGAACAATTAATAGTTTATGATAATAATATTTACAATTAATATATTTTATGATTTAGTAAACTGAAAACCATTTTCCAAATACAATAAAACTCAAATAAAAATATGGAACCTTAGTTGAAACTAAACTAAAATTAAATACTAATTAAATAAAAAAACAAAAACTACTTTTTCAACACAATAAAAACCAAATAAAAATATAGAACCATAGTTGAAACTAACATAAAATTAAAAAAAAATACTCACTCAAAATATTTAGAATTGAAACATGGAAATAAATGAAATAAAATATTTCTACATTCGTTTCCTTAACAAATTATTCACTATGGATTTATATAGATTTCCTACAAATCTTACTTCACAAAAATTACTTCAATATATAATTACAAATATTAAATGATTATATTAGTTGTTAAATATGTTACCATAATTACGTTTATTATCGAGTGCATGGGAACACTTGTTAGCTTTATCCTTAAAAATTATCAAAATAATGGAACCTTTTCATTATGACATCTTTTCCATTAACCTTTTCATTGCATCATTCAGAATGGTTTTCTATCCATAATAGGACAATTTTTTGCCACTCGATTTAAAACTCAGGAACAAATCGTGTATCTATAAAAATTTAAAAACTATGGAGATGAAATAGAATTTACTTGAAACTATTTTGTAAGCTAAGTTTGATATATATCCAAGTCAACACCTCAAAGTCGTCGCTTTATAGGTACATAACTATAAATATAACCCAAATGATTATCTTGTCTTTTGTTTATTCCAACTTGTTATTTTTTTTGTGCTCAAAATTCTAAATACACCTATTTCTCATTAGTTCTCACGAATTTCTCTTTTTATATCTATATCTTGGATGCACCAATCTCTTGATTTACTGGTATGTATTTTGTTCATATTTGGCTTTTTAAATTTTCATGAACAAAGCTTGGTTACCATAATTGATAATGTAAGTTATATTTTCTATCAAGCTTTCCATGTGTTATTGTCCTTCTCTAGTTTTGTCCTCATTTTTAGCCTTAGCATTGAATTTGTCCTCTCATTTTTCTCATTTTTGTGGATAGGAAAAATGAAATTTATTGCTTTCCTGAAGAAAGCTTAATTACTTGTCCTTCCAAATAACTCATTCTACTAGAATTGGTTAAATTTTGTGTCGGTTGGTTCATTTTGCTAATTGTATTAATTCTTAGTATTTAAATTGATCTTATATACACCCCCACATAGGTAAGATAGTGTTTAATACACAATATATTTTTTAATAAATTGCATACTATTAATATAAGCCAACACAAGAGAAATGAATCTGCTAAATTTTGCCCTTTTTTTTTCAAAAAAGCTGCTATTCTAATTTACTAATTACTCATATTATAAATAATATGTAAAAGTTTCATAGCAATGTAAGCAAGAACAATAAACAAATTGCCTTCTTGTTTCATATACAGCAGTTTTCTGTTTTCTCTTGTGGAGTCATTTTTTTTGCCAGTCAACTTCAAAGTAATTTTCCGTATTACTTATGATTAGTTTTCCTTTCAAGAAACAATACTGAATCTATTCCGGTGATCGTGTTTTTACGTATTTGTTCTTTTATCATGTTCTCAGTTAAGTCTCTTCTTTAACTTCACAGAGCCGTATTAAGCGCCGAGTGGTAAGCACATTACATAGACGTTAGCAAATGGAAACAACGGACAAAAAAATGCCTTCAGAGAGGGAATTCTTTAACCTTTCTGGACCGGTGCACTTGAGTGTTACAGATTGGTGAGACAACTTTAAATTGCATACCATATATGTTTTCATGTTCTCTATAGACTATAGTTGGTATTCACGAACTTTTACATATGCAGCTACGACTAGGGATTGTTTGGCAGCCATTTTTAGGCTCCGACAAAATATATGTACTTTCATGCTTGGTTTTTGTCCATTTCAATTAATTCTGGAGAAACCATTTGTTTGTTCAATTGAAATGGCAGTATCCGATGGTTTCAACTACTAATTTTAGAATGTTGTAAATAATGTAGGGAGATAACTTGCTTTTTTGCCATGCAGATCAGTTGAAACTTGAAAGTAAGAAAAAAAAGTTCTCAAAGCTACAATCACACACACTGAAATTACTTTTCGTAATCAAATAATGTTTATACCAAATCGAGCGTTAGCCACACAAAATATGTTCACGAAGTACGAAACACAAAAATCCTGCAACAAATTTCTCATGAATTGTGATAGTTAGGCTTAAGCACTACACATGACCAAAAGAAACTAGTAACTACAAAAACCAAGAGCCTAAGCTTGTTTGGTTGCACGCTTGAGCAAATAAGCTATATTTTTCTAAGTTCTAATTCATTTTAAAACTTATTTTTAGTTGTTCAGCCAAATACAATTCACTTATCAACCCAACGAAAAAAGAAAAAAAAACTACAACCAAACAAGACTTAGATTTCAAAAGTGATAGAGCCTGGTATTCAAAGTTCAAACTCATATTTACAAAAAGGTTTTGTTTTGAAATTATTGTAGGACGAGCCCGGATCATAGAAGATCAGTAGCTGCCAGTTTGGTCCAAGGAGTGTACATTTTAGAACGAGATCGTCAACAAAATCGCCAAGGGCCTCAAGCTCTAGCACCTCCTTGGTGGGACTTTTTCCATTTTCGGCTGATCCGAGTCTTGGTAGATGATAAGGATCTCTCAATCTTTGGAGCAGTTTACGAGTTCAAGTACCCTCCCTACACTAATGTTCCAACTCATAACCCTCCGAGATATGTCATTGCCTTTCGTGGCACAGTTACTAAACCTGACACCAGGTTCGTTATGTTATGCTTTTTTATTTATACTGCATGTCAGAATTCAGATGCATCTGTTTGAATTAGCAATACCCCTTTGACAATCGACTAGCAAATGACACACCTGTAGGTTTGATGACACTTTACATATTAATAGTATGATAAAAGAGCGAAACTTTTAGAATTTGAAGTGTTTTTGACGAAGCAACTTTTCTAATGAAATTAATTTGATTTCAAGATCAAAAATGATACTGATTTCAAGAACGAAAGGTAAGCGATCCATTTATTCAAGAAACTTCTTCAAGAAACGAAAGCTAAACTATATGTTAAGCTAAGATGGTTTTCAATACATTATTTTTTGTCTTATTGTGATTTTAGTTTTAGTTTACTCGTTCCGTTTCTATGACACATCTAGCGAAACTCACTTGTTAGACCAAAATATTCTTACATCCTTGTTCAAAAGCATCAAACAATTTCAAAAAGCTCACGATTACAAGGTTGAAGGGCATTTTTCCTTTTTAATTTGGAGAATCAGAAATTGATTGTCAACTAGAAAATTTTACATACATAATGTACTAACACCACTAGTGATGTATAGCTATTAGCTACACTGTCAATAATTTCCTCACTCTTTTTCTTAATCATATTTCAGATCATTGGACCTTAAACTGGATTTCCACTTCATCTTCAACAGGCTTCAAAAAAGTCCGCGTTACGAAATTGCAATGAAATGTGTTCATGAAATCGCAACCTTAGCCGGTTATCAAAACATCTGGTTAGCGGGCCATTCTTTAGGCTCGTCCTTAGCCCTCTCGGCTGGTAAAAGCATGGTAAAATCTTCAGGATCATGTATCGAAACTTACCTTTTTAACCCACCTTTCACCTCAGCCCCACTAGAAAAAATAAAAAACCAAAAAATAAAACATGGAATCCGATTCGCTAGCAGTGTCATCACAGCCGGTGTAGCAGTCGCGGTAAGTGGATTGAAACAAAATACCCAAAAAGACGAAGTTAGTTCGTTTAGAGTTTTGTCTAAATGGGTACCTTTTATGTTTGTGAACCCAAGTGATCCTTTATCTTCGGAATATATTGGCTATTTTGAACATAGGTTGAAGATGTTGGCGATTGGTGACGGTTCAATGGGGAGGTTAGCAACACAAAATTCTATAGGAAGTTTAATATCGGGTAAAGATTCGGAACCAGACCATCTTCTCCCTTCGGCTTATTTGGGTATAAATATGAGCCCATCGGAGACTTTCAAGAAAGCTCATGGGATACACCAATGGTGGAAACCTGATATCAGATGCGAGTTTAAGCTACACCAATATAGGTGAATAAAGAATTTCGGACAATATCTTTTTTCTTAAACTAAGGCTTCTTCAATTTTATCTTATGAAATGTTTCAATTGTAAATTGTAATAGTATTTGTTTCTTTCGGTTGTAACTTTGATTATTTCAAGGGTTTGTTTTGAAGCAAATAACCATTAATTTGTGGAAGAAAATTTGATTCACTCAACTTATATTTTATTTTTAATCCAGAAACACAAAAGCCAAAGAACAAATATTGTGAAGCCTTAAAGCTGCAACCAATCAAGTTCTAAAGTTGTATTTTTTACCACCTTTTAAAAGCACTCTTGTAATGTACATGTTGTGTTTTGGGTTTCGATGGAATTCATATGTTCTTTTGCCTTGTCGATTTCTTGCTATACAATTTATAAGTTGAAGTATATATAACTCAAGTAATACATGAGTTCAATGTAATAAATCCCATTTTACACTCAACTTTCTCTTTGTATATGTATAATTTGATAGCAAAAGCCAAGTTGTATATTTCTATATCGTATCAGAGTATACACTATGCTCATCCTATGTCTATGTGATAATATCTGTTCATCTACAATGTAACATTTCTAGTTTAATAAGAAATTGCTAATTCTTAAATAAATCACATCAACTAAGAACACGTTTACAATACTCCAGCTGCTAGTTAAAAAGTGAACATTTTTAATTATGTTAAATCACATCATGTAACTGATAGCTCTGCAAAATAACACTCATCAGCTATAAACTGCAACACTAATCAGTTATTAATTATAAAATCAAATTAACATATGCAATTGCTACCCCAACTAAACAGAAGCTTTTTCTTAATATAAACTAATTGCTACTTCTTATAACAAGATGCAACTTCTTCAACAAACAAAAGGTAGCAACAGAGTGCAATATACTTTAATCAAGTCTTGGGAAGTAAGAAACCGTCGATTAAAGCACCAATTATAAGCTATTTTTGTTCCTTCTATACTTCACTTTTGCAGTTGTAAAGTCTCTATAGAGGCTTGGCTTGTGTGGTTGCATCTTATTAGAACTAGAGCACAACTTTTCAGTTGAGGTGATAGTTTTGAAATGTTTTACTTTCATACTACTCATAAAATACATAGGTGTTCTTAGTTTAATGTGCAAACAATAACCTACTGTGTACTGGAGGTAGTGAGAATCATTAGATGGTAATCACAATACCTAAAGAACATTGAATTTACTTATTGTCATGTATATTTTCCAGATTACGTTCAACGAAAATTTAGCTTAAAACTTTAAGGTATATGGAAATTGAAAGTATACCTTATTCTTAGATGTATAAGATATTACAAACAAAGTACGTGCACCTAAAGCAAAACTGAATCTTATTTTACTTTGCTTTTTTGATAAGCACATTATATTACTTTTATAAAACAGCTAAGATAGTGCATGGATCAAAAAGATGAAGAATAGCTATTTCAAGAAGATACTTTAGATAATGATGTATAATGAATATAATTTTAAATCCCCTGGCTGTCTCCCCTTTCCATGTTAATAGGCAAGAGTAAATATTGACAACAAAGGTTAATTTTTAATGAGCCAATTTTAAACTATGCGTGTGAAAGACGAGAGCGTACTGGCTTCTCCCTAGGCAATCTTGTAGTGGGTTCAAACAATGTAACTAGGGGACCATCTGGGTCTTCAGTCGCAGGCAAGTTGAAAAGAGCATCTGCAACAGCTTGGACTAACTCTGTTCCCTTTTGCAGACATTCTTTCACAAGCTCCCTTTCAAACAATGTAACTAGGGGACCATCTGGGTCTTAGTCATTCACTTTCTGTTTCAACCGAAGAATTCCCTGAATGCACATCAAAATTCGATATATTATGTTTCTCATCTATGTTTCAGTCTTCCACGTTACGAATGTTGTGGGTTTGACGAGGACTCGGAGGTCTTTAATCTAGAAGACGGGAGCTTTCACTCTCATCGCCTCTTGGATAATTTTGAGTGGTATACGGAGCCACCGGTCTGGTTTGTGCCAAATCCGGACTTTGCTAGTTCGGCTTGACCAACCTTTATTTTATTAATCCATTTTGAGATGTTATTTGGTGTTGAAATACAATTTTTTTTATGAACAATTATGCGTGTATGAAACAATATTTCTTGAAGTAATATTTTTTAGTTTAGTTGTTAAATTGTTTAAAACATATGTCTATGTACACACACACATGCACACGCGCACGCACACACATGCACACACACATATATATATACTAGAAATCATGCCCGGTTTCATCTTAGTTTTATCAGATGTACGAAATAACTCCATACTGTATTGAACCACCTTAAATTACAACAGTACTGAAGTAATTAGTTTATTACTTTGTTTACGACGAGATATATATTACATAACAATTGAACTAGAACCTTACTCTATATAGTTATTTACCATAATCATGTTACACCACGAAAACTTGGGGATGCAAACCAGAAGGTGATTAATTTCATAAACGCTTTTAATTTGCAATTTATTAGGTTATACTATAAGTGCAGCTAAGTTAATAGGCTTGATCTATAATCACAGTTGGTATATATTCACACAAACAACACAATTCTTATTCGTCGTGCTTTGATGTTTAGGCCCCGGATATCAAAAAGTTCCCGACCGGCCCTGTCATTATTGAATACTAATCAGGAACTTTTTGTATCAACGGTTTTTGCATATATTTTCAATTTAATGTTTCTTTATATCGATATGATCTTCCCTGCTTTGACTTTTGCTATCTATTTTCATACTTTTACTATAAACATAAAAATATATATTATTGAGATAAAAAGTTTCCTATTACATTATATACATTTACTATAAACATAAAGATATATATTATTGAGATAAAAAGTTTCCTGTTACATTATATACATTTGCTATAAACATAAAGATATATATTATTGGAGTCCAAATCTTCTACCCCCTATTCTCTACCCCTTTTCGTGCCCCTTGCTTATTTTATCCGAAAAAAAATTCTAAAAAAACTGTACAATTACTATAATACATGTATCAATACATTCCAATAATTATTTTTAAAATAAAATCCACACAAAATTTGTTTTGGAATAAATGTATAAATTAGTGTAAATTAAACATTGAATATTAAAAAAAAATTCTAAAACAATATTATGTTCAAATGTTTTAAAATTTGAATAGAATATAATATAAAAGTTTATAAAGTTGCGGTATAAGTTGTGAAAATTTAAATTTTGAGTGAAAATAAGCAAGGGGGCACGAAAGAGGGTAGAGAAGAGGGGGTAGAAGATTTCGACTCATATTATTGAGATAAAAAGTATCCCTAAAACGAAATTATTTTTCTCCAAACAAGGAAACTCTGACTATAAATTAAGCTCATTTTTTTCCACTATTAACTTAATAGGAAAATCAATCTAATCAAAATCTTACAAGAACTATAATGTCCAAATCTCTGCTAAATTTTCCTATTAATAAAACTATTACCAATTTTAATCTCTACCTTCTCTTGTATAAATATTTGCATCTTTCTCATAATGTAATGATATCTAAACAAAGTTATACTATTAATTCTGTACCAGTTCATCATTTTAAAGCCTTTACTTTTTTTTTCGGAATATTATTTTCAAAGCAATGAATGCAGCTAAAAAAGGCAAAATATTCACATGGGTATGCATCACAGCGATCTTAATCTTCGTAGCGTTATGTGTTATCGCGTCTCATTATTGGCCTACGATATTCCCCGGTTCATCTAAGTCAGCCTCGAAACCAACGGTACCTATATCGAATATGTGTGGTAAAACTCGTTATCCTGACCTATGCGTGGAGTCGTTTGTTGGTTTCCCTGGCGCTCCAAGTGCTATGGAAAACGATCTTGTGCACATGTCTATGAACATGACGTTGCAGCGGTTCGAAAACGTGCTCCATCATTCACTGGAGTTGGCCGATATCAAGATGGATTCTCATGACAAGTTAATAACTCATACAATCTCTTCTTAATTTATTTATTTTCACGAAAACTCGTTTATAAGCTATATGGTATATCGAGGGTTGTTTAGCTACTATTTTCAAGTTCGGTTTTTTCCTATATTATATTTTATAAGTTGTGTTTAGTTTAGTTGGATAGTTCTTTGTTCTAGTCAGAAAACTAAGAATATTTTATCTCAATAATAAACCCATCTCTTTAACTCATCAAGTAAACCAACTACGTACTACACGTTGATAATTAAGTCTTTTTATTTTTATTTTAAAATAGTTGATAATTAAGTTTCTATGTAATAAACCAACAATTTTCCTATAAATAATAGGCTGCCCGAGTACCTATTATTATTATTTAACACTCAAGTCCATTGTGATAAAATAGCTACACATATGGTACCAAATATTGACAAACTTTCATTTTTTTTTCAAATAAGATGCGTCTACAAAACCTGCCTTGAGCTACTTGAAGACTCGGTGAAGCAGCTTTCTCTTTCCCTCTCGTCCGTTGGATCCATACAAGATGTGAAGACATGGCTTAGCGCCACGCTCACAAACCAAGACACGTGCGACAAATTGCTAGGGGAGGTCAAAGGAAAGGTGGTAAAGAAGCATATGGAAGATAAGCTTCATAATCTATGGAAAATAGCAAGTAATAATCTCGCGATTTACTCGGTAATGAAGGTAGAAGGTGGCGATATTGGTGAGATTTCAACGCAAAAGACACCACGAAAATTGATGAGCCCAAGTTCTGAGGTCAAGGTCGGCCCTAGACATGCGCCTTTTCCAGAATGGATGGGTCGTCAAGATTTGACCAATACTTCCTTCTGTATTTAAGGAATCTAATTCTTTTTTATTAACAAAACATATCTTTTGTCACACTTAAATTATTTAAAGAGATACATTAATTCCCAAGCTACCGGTTTTGTTTAATCTAGAAAGTTTCGATTTCCATATCAAATGTATGCCGCGAATGGAGACATTGCTGAATGCAGTTATGAAAAAAATAAAATTACAAGCCTAATTATTTACAAAACATGGCCTGGTTGGCTAATTTTTTTGTACTAAACATATAGTTATATTAAACTGAAACCTGTTATGTTTCTTTAATACTCCTATCCATTTGTGTTATTTTTAATAGCGCAACAGTGTGTTAAAATATAAATAGGCATTACTCCAACCAAACAAATAGATATAGTACTTTTTCTAATAGTTTTTATATGGGGAACTAAAGAATTTGTGCTACACTAAGTTAAATCTTGTAGTAAACGAACAAGTTAGAAATAATAATAGTAATAATAATAATAATAAAAAGAATGCAGGAAAAGCCATAATACAAGTGATCCTTGCGTGGACAAAAATCTAATTACAACTCAATCAATAGTATCAAATTTGGGCTATATATATTTGAGAGTCCATTCAACAAATACGATATTTAGTAGAATCTGATTAATGAACACTATATTACAGCTCAAACTAATCAACTAATCACAATTTTTAAGCCATTTTAATCAAATCAGACTCGCTTTCGCAATCCGTTTAAAGAAAGCGGAATTCTATTGACATATTGTTTGTCATCATATTGAAAAATATAGTTTTATATATTTATAATAAACTCTCAATATACAGACATGTATTGTGTAACGATTGAGTTCAAGTTGTGCATTCAGTTGTAACCTCAATTGCAAACTCAGTTGGAACTGACTATACTGAACATATTCTGTAATATTCGATCAAATATATTCTGGAAGAACCAAAACGTGTTGAATAAGTTTAGATGATTTGAAGTCATATCTGAATGATAGAATGAATATATTTAAGATCTTTTCTTATTGAAATAGAAGAGTTAAAAAGTAAAACTCCTTATCAAGTAAGAAACGTCACAGAAGTAAAGATTATTTGGAGATATATATTTGAAGATTTGCCAGTCATGCAAAGAAAGAAAATAAAGGAAATATTTTACGTAATGATCAAGTTAGTATATTTTGTAAAGACTATATATATAAAGTCTATTAACATTTACTATTTCGTGTGTTGAATACAATGTAAATATACTGATATTATAGATCAACTGTACATGAGAGAAAAACTAACTTAAAAAGATCATGGCGGGATGCCATTAGAGATTGATAGTTGTAAGTTACAGATAGTAAGATATGCATATATATGAGGGAGTCATGTTATTGTAAGTCTCGAGTCTTATCATTGTTCCTTTCAATATCAATAAATACTGAGTGAGGGTTCCGGAGATATAGACATAATCATGTCGAATTCCGTTTAAAAATGTCTCGTGTTCAATGTTTTTTATTAATTTCATTATATTCGTCAGTTGCAACTGTGGTTACAACTGTAGTTGCAACTGAAAATGCGTAACTGCATTCGGAACTACGGGCATAAGTTTTTTTCAGAAAATATGTAAGTCATTTTAATCAAATCCGACTCGCTTTCGCAATCCGTTTAAAAAATTTGGAAAATATCATGAATCATCCCGAATAAAGAAGAACAAACTACAGCTCAAAACTAATCAACTAATTACAAATTGTAAGCCATTTTATATTCTCATATCCTCGAAAATATGACGTGTAATATCTGATATTAACCGTTTTGTTTTCAATCCACTACTCTTAGTCCTATTTTTTTCATAATCAGTCCGAAAGTTTATTAAACTAAACATCAATAGTCCCATGAATTTTGATACATTAAATAAAATGGTCCCTGAAGTTGAGCAAAACGGATAGTATTTTCGTGTGGTTACTTTTTCATTGTATTTTATTTCTTATTGCGTTATGATTTATCTACAAATAGAATTGCAAAAATAAGTTCTCATTTTTACAATAGAACGAGTAATTGTAAATTATTATATAAACTTATTATATAAACACCTTTCCGTTTCTTCGTTACCAAACAGTCATTTAGTTTTGCTGAGAAGTTGGAGCGATATGGGATTTAAAAAACTAGTCTATAATAGACCCTCACGCTTAGGCCAAACTTAGCATCGGGCTCATATACACATTGTCCGAATTCTGATAAATTTTCGTATTTGATTTAACATTTGTATCTTGACTAAATTAGTTTTGTAGCCTTAAAAGACACAACGGTCACGTCCTTAGAAACGAATTCGAGAGACAAAAAAGACGAATGTAACAAAACAATGCTACTCCGTTATTCTTGCCTTTTTTATTTAAAGTTTTCAACACCTTTTTTTTTCTTATTCACCAATTTTATAGAAAAAGGCACAATCAAACTGTATATATCAACTCAATCAAAATGTAAACATTTGTTACCTTCAACTATAAAACTATAATTTTATACGTTCTTTTATTTACAACAACAAACAATCAGGGCCGGAGTCAGAGTTTCAGAGGTAAACGAGGCCTCTTATATATATATATATATATTTAATTTCATTTAGTAATAAAAATATACAAAATGTTACTAACAATTATTGAACCCAAGATCTATAAGAATGATAGCAAAATACAAGTAAGTTTCAGATAACTATCATCTTTGACACACACTTACATATGTAAAAACAATAATTTTTGTAATTATATTTTATATTGTATAAAATTCATTAAACATATTTTTTCCGAAAACGAAAGACACCAAATTTCGATATTTTTCGGAGGCTTTCAGCGTATATCCTTGTAGCCCACCCTGCAAACCGGGGCTGCAAACAATTATAAAAACTCAGCTAGACGTATATTTATTTGACAGGTTATTGTAATTTTTTAATAATAAAGCAAAAGAGACGTATTAATAGAAGAAGATATTGGCCTGAGGGAATGGGAGAAGAGTTATTAATTAGTAATTATTTCCCCATTTTTCTTTAGTTTTCTTGTTGCTCTAGTTTTAGCAAACACCAAAAACCTCATTTTAGTGTGAAAGATATAGAATCTCCAAAATAACAGTAAAACTATCGTAAATCCGGTTCACTATATTTATGGGTGTGCTATCCACTGAAAACCAACATATATTAATGAACCCACAAATAACTAGGCTAAAATTAATTCAAAAGTAAAACAAAAAAATTCTATCGGTTGACACATCCTTAATTATAGTGCACCGTGTTCATATTCGTGTTTCTCCCAAAATAAAGAAACCATCCTGTAGTGATAGCTAAATACAATATGCATTAAAAATTTATCGGGGTGCACGGAGAATTGTTCTGGAAATCGGTATTGCCACCGTTTTACTAGGCGCATGCAGGGGAGAATTCAAAATTTATATCAAAAGAGGGCAATTCTCCGCCTTGTCTTATTTGTTTCAATAAAGTTGAATATATAGGAATGTCATTTGCACCTGCAATTATGAATGGATTAGCAATGTAATTCGGCTGTCAACTAAACTTGCGTATAAGCCTTGAAACGATAAAGTCGTTGGCGAGAAAATGTTCATTCATCATGTTGAAGTTGGTATCTTCGGAATCAGAGAAGTAAGCGTTCATTATGTTTGGATCTATTTTGATTTGGGATAACGAGTGTTTGAAATATATGATATGTAGACGAGTTTATTTGAGTGATGAAACTTTGGAGTTTTAGGTTGTTGCAGAGATGAAACTTTGGAAGAACTTTTCGAGAACAAGTCTTTTATGAATTTACCGAGGTGTAAAATAAGTAGTTTTACATTGGAGAACTATTTAATGTCTCTTTGGTAGTAAAATTGTGGAATCTATCAGTTTGGTTGTCTTTCTTTTCCTTCTTATGCTTTGACAAGTGACAATGTTCTTCTATCTAATTGGAAATGAGTACCCTTGCTCAGATTGTAATAGCATACTTGTGCTTTGTTATAAGCACCTAATTAACATCGAATGATATCATGCGCACTAAGGCGCACACAAATATGGGAACATATATTTTAAATTCAAGGCCTACTTCCTACTGATTCAATTTGAGATTATATAATTCCCACTGTAAGTTTAAGCATGTATTTCACATAAAAAGATTGTTGATCTGTTATTTAGTCTGTGGGAACACATATGTGTTATTATCTGTACTCAGGTACCACCTTTGGTAGGAGCCGTTGTAGTAGAACAAGGAGTGTGATCAGTGTTTAGGATGCTTAGTAACCGCTCCTTAGGTTGGTTAATTAGTTAACTTCTGTGAGAATCCTTTGCAGTCCTTTGCGAATGAGATTAAGATAGGTTGTGGAAATTATTATGTTTATTGTAACGAAATTCATTTCTGAAAGTCGCATTATGGCTACAAATTTATTATAGTACTAGATTACAGACTCTTCAAAAGGAATATTATAACCACAATTGCGCTTTAAAGGAGTTGTTTCTCTGATAATGTGGTTTGGTCGTGAAGAAGCTTAAGACATTTAAAAAATGTATGGATGGAGTGGGGCAGTGGCGGACAGGCGGAGGCTAGGGCTCCCTAAAACGAAATTATTTTTCTCCAAACAAGGAAACTCTGACTATAAATTAAGCTCATTATTTTCCACTATTAACTTAATAGGAAACTCAATCTAATCAAAATCTTACAACAACTATAATGTCCAAATCTCTGCTAAATATTCCTATTAATAAAACTATTACCAATTTTAATCTCTACCTTCTCTTGTATAAATATTTGCATTTTTCTCATAATGTAATGATATCTAAACAAAGTTATACTATTAATTCTGTACCAGTTCATCATTATAAAGCCTTTACTTTTTTTTTCATAATATTATTTTCAAAGCAATGAATACAACTAAAAGAGGCAAAATATTCACATGGATATGCATCACAGCGATTTTAATCTTCATAGCGTTATGTATTATCGCGTCTCATTATTGGCCTACGATATTCCCCGGTTCATCTAAGTCAACCTTGAAACCAACGTTAGCTATATCAAATATGTGTGGTAAAACTCATTATCCTGACCTATGCGTGGAGTCGTTTGTTGGTTTCCCTGGCGCTCTAAGCGCTATGGAAAACGATCTTGTGTACATGTCTATGAATATGACGTTGCAACGGTTCGAAAAGACGCTTCATCATTCACTGGAGTTGGCCAATATCAAGATGGATTCTCATGACAAGTTAATAACTCATACAATCTCTTGTTAATTTATTTATTTTCACGAAAATACGTTTATAAGCTATATGGTATATCGAGGGTTGTTTAGCTACTGTTTTTAAGTTCGGTTTTTTCCTACATTATATTTTATAAGTTGTGTTTAGTTTAGTTGGATAGTTCTTTGATCTAGTCAGAAAACTAAGAATATTTGATCTCAATAATAAACCCATGTCTCTTTAACTCATCAAGTAAACCAACTACGTACTACACGTTGATAATTAAGTTTTTTTATTATTATTTTTAAATAGTTGATAATTAAGTTTCTATGTAATAAACCAACAATTTTTCCATAAATAATAGGCTGCCCGAGTACCTATTATTATTATTTAACACTCTTACTAAGTTCATTGTGATAAAATAGCTACACATATGGTACCAAATATTGACAAACTTTTGCTTTTTTTCAAATAAGATGCGTCTACAAAACCTGCCTTGAGCTACTTGAAGACTCGGTAGAGCAGCTTTCTCTTTCCCTCTCATCCGTCGGATCCATACAAGACGTGCAGACATGGCTTAGCGCCACGCTCACGAACCAAGACACGTGTGACGAAGCGCTAGGGGAGGTCAAAGGAAAGATGGTTAAGAAGCATATGGAAGATAAGCTTCATAATCTATGGAAAATAGCAAGTAATAATCTCGCAATTTACTTAGTAATGAAGGTAGAAGGTGGCGATGTTGGTGATATTTCAAAGCAAAAGACACCACGAAAATTGATGAGCCCAAGTTCTGAGGTCAAGGTCGGCCCTAGACATGCGCCTTTTCCAGAATGGATGGGTCGTCAAGATAGAGCGTTGATGGATTTAGCAGCAACCGCTATCAATGCAAATATAGTAGTGGCGAAGGACGGAAGTGGGAATTATACGACGATAGCGGAAGCGATTAATGCAGCACCGGAGAGAAGTAAATTGAGAACTATAGTTTATGTCAAGGCAGGAAGGTAAATTCGTTATAAAAAAAAAAATTGTGCATATATTTATACCTAGTTTGCATGTAACTTTTAAGCACATAAGTTTCTTCTAGGTTGAAAGAAGATTGTTTTCGTCGAACTTAACTATCCTAGTTAACTACTAGCTACAGAGCTACTTTTCGATGTCACTAGGAAAAAAAAACCAGTTGCTATTAATTATTAAATTGCAAACAAAGGTAGGATGCAAATAACATCATGAAGAATGCCATTATATGGGTGCACCGGTCGTATTTGTAAGATCATGTTTTGATTAGTTTATCGTTTTTTCATATGCATTCGTTATATTTTTTTGATTTTTTTTTATCTAAGAACACTTTTTGTTTTGTTTTGTTTCTAAAGTGTTTATTCAGAAAAATCTGTAAAATTTGACTTTTTGTAAAAAAAAATTAGTATTTATTGTTTGTGTTGGCAATTTATAAGATAGTAATATTAATAAATATCTCAAAAAATATATAAGTCAAATTTTATTGAACAAACGCTTTAGAAATAAAATAAAACTTTGATATAAGAAGAAAAAAATCGATTTTTTTTACAAATACATAAAAAAAAATGATAACATGATCTTACAAACATACAAAATGTGCTCCGCCATTAGTCTTATGGGCGCATAATAGTGTTAACAAAACGAAAGGTTTTTCAGATCAGTTTTACTCAAAATAATTTACTGTACGTACAGGAAAGCTACTTTTCCCATGATAATAATAATAATAATAATAATAATAATAATAATAATAATAATAATAATAATAATAAATAAATAATAGTAATAAATAATAGTAATAAATAAAATCACGAGTACTTGGTTACAAGCTAGTGCAATGCATGGTAATGGTAATTATGGTATACATCATGAAAAAGTACTTGGCTTAATATATTTACTTCCCATAAATATTACTTTAATAAAAATATTTCTTTTTTTTCTGTAATTTCTTCAAATGGTCTTAATTTAGGGTGTTAATCGCTTATACTTATCAGATACGAAGAGGATCATTTGTGTGTGGGGAAAACGAAAACAAATTTGATGTTTATCGGGGATGGTATTGGTAAAACAGTAATTACAGGACATAAATTTGCAGTTCCGGAAAGTGTCTCGACATTCTGCACTGCATCATTCGGTAAATTCTCTAACTTTAAACTGACCAATACTTCCTTCTGTATTTAAGGAATCCAATTCTTTTGATTAACAAAACTTATCTTTTGTCGCACTTAAATTATTTAAAGCGATACATTAATTCCCAAGCTACCGGTTTTGTTTAATCAAGAAAGTTTCGATTTCCATATCAAATGTATGCCGCGAATGGAGAGAAACTGAAACACCAACGAACGAAAATCCTTGAGACATTGCTGAATGCAGTAAAAAGTTTGATAGTTATGAAAAAAATAAAATTACAAGCTTAATTATTTACAAAACAAGCACTGGTTGGCTAACTTTTTTGTACTAAACCTGTAGTTATTGTAATAATTAATAATTTCCTTAAATTAATTCCAGCGGCATCCGGCTTTGGTTTCATAGCCCGCGATATAACATTTGAAAACTACGCTGGACCAAGTAATCACCAGGCAGTAGCCCTTCGTATGAACGCTGACCAAGCAGTGGTTTATCGTTGTGAGATATTGGGTTACCAGGACACACTGTACGTGCATTCCAAGCGCCAGTTCTATCGTGAAAGCAACATATACGGAACAGTTGATTTCATATTTGGAAACGCCGCTGTTGTTTTCCAAAACTGTTCTATTTACGCTCGTAAACCTATGGACGGTCAGAAGAATACCATAACGGCTCAGAGCCGCAAGGACCCGGATACAAATAGCGGTATTTCCATCCAAATGTGCAATATCTTGGCTGCCCCAGACCTAGAGGAGTCCAAAGGTATTATTATTATAGAAAAAAATATATTACTAAATTGATTATTCCTTGAAGCGTATAAGAATTAGAAATTGAATAAGTAGCTTTTAATTGATTATGAATTGATTACAAACTAAGACAATAATCTTAAGCTCTGATACGAATGAAGAAAATTAGAAAATAAATAGATTTTATTGATTTTGAGTCGATTAATAACAAGCTAGGACCTCATTCTTAAAAAATTTGAATAACAAAAATAATGATATACCGAATTAGAAACATGTTATGCTATTATTCTACTTCAATCTACTGTAATATTTAATTGAATCAATAAAAATAAAATTAGTTCTAATTTATTAGGTACCCACCCTACGTTTCTAGGGAGACCGTGGAGAGCGTACTCGAGGACGGTCTACATGTCATCTTACATGGGAGATCACATAAGTCCCTTAGGTTGGCTCGAGTGGAACGGTGCGTTTCCCCCTGATACACTATTCTACGGTGAGTACATGAATTACGGACCTGGTTCAAACATAACCGGTAGGGTCAACTGGCATGGATATCATGCCATGAATTCTTCATCAGAGGCATACCCCTTTACTGTAGCTGGTTTAATTTATGGGTCGTCGTGGTTGCCTGCTACAGGTGTTCCATTTTCCGATGGTCTGACAAATTCATCATCATACATTAATTAGCGATGTTCCTTTATTATTCACTTTTAAGTAGGTTAATCGGGTAGAGTCCTTGGCGAATATTTTTTTTCCTTCCCCGTCAACGTAATACTAAACAGGACTGGACACAGATTTCGGTGCATTAATTTGTGTCGAATCGTAGTTTATATAGTTAGATCTTCTTACTGTTAAAAGACATATTTTGATGATTTTACATATCATTCTGCTGCTATTTTGATAATGACCCATTTTATCTACTCGTACTTTCCATATTACGGCACCTCATCGAAATATTCAAATGTATAGCATAAATGTCATCGACATAGTCTAGACATTGCAAGTTGCAAAAATGCGTTGATCATTTTCTGCGAAATTTATGAGTTGATAATGATATATCATCTCTTTTTCCATTAACACATTCGATATAAGCCAAGCTGACATTGGAAGTTGCAACACTTGCCAATCAATCTTAATTGCAAAAATACTTGTTTGTGTTTTCCAGTACAAAAACATTACTAGACTGAAACCGATTGATATAGATGTATAACAAAAAAGAAAACATTTGAGTACTAATATCCTATACATATAGCTCAAAAACGATACATTTTCTTCGATTCTAATTACACTGGCTAACTATTTCAAGAAAAATAAAATAACTATTACACTGATCAAACGTCTGTACTAATTCTCGCAACTATACAAGTTAGAACCGCGCAACTTCTGTCTGGACCTTCAGTTTCATCGGGTCGTTCTCAAATTTGTGACTGACTATCTCCGAGTCCTTCATAACTTGATGATACAACATATCAACTCGGGTTTTCTTGGGATCTGTTTGGCGTTCACTTTCCTTTATAGGTGATAACGTTATACGAGACCGTGGTCGAGATTGGAAACCAGATAGACATTTATGGCACGTAGACAAACCACTTTGTGACAAATTAACCTCAATCTTGCTTAATAACATTATTCTTTACGAAAAAAAGTGGTGAGCTTGCAATCTAAGGCATGACGACTGTTGTCTATACGTAAATGTAAGCCTACACATCTGAATCTTCAACTTCAGAACTCACCACAAAACTGGGAAATGCTAATGTTATATCCCTGGAATAAAATATCAAAAAAATAAAACTTCAAAATCGGAAACAAAGATGACTTAACATATAATTAGAACATTTACTTTGTTCTGCTATAAAAAAGTCAATTTATTGCAGGTTCTAGATTTTACTGGATTCTTGAACAAACAACGGAATTTCACAAATTCCACTGTTCGAGATTGTAATTAATATTTGTTTTGTTCCTACAAACTATGGACCCAATATGTAAATTTTAAAAAAATGCAATGATATGTAAGAAACTATAACCTACTTTAAATAAGGAAGAGTCATGTTCTTGATCAGAGATGGATTCTTTGATACAAATTCTTTCCATTCTTCTTGATCAATCCTTCCATCTCCTTTCGTATCTGCATCTTTAAATGTCTGAAATGAAAAGAACAAATAGCACTCTTAAAAAAACACTAAAAAGCTGACTAATAATGGCCAAATGATCATGAGGCAGCTGTTAAATAAAGAATTGGCTTTTAAGCTAGCCACCCAAAGATATAACGGAAAATAAGCAGGAATGGAAATATGCTGTGCTTTAAAGCGGCTATCAAACAAGAAAGTATAAGCACCTTGTCTACTATTTTTTCAATAAGATCTTCTGAAAGAAACAAATCGGATTCATGTAGAATTGCCACTACCATCTCCTTTAACTGTCAAAAAAGGAAATATAAAAAATGTTAGCTCAACATAAGAGTAAATCCTACGGTAGCAACCAACGATACCTTCCACAAATTTATGCAACACTAACCTCTTCGCGCTCAATATAACCGGTTTGTCGCAGATCGTATAATTTAAATGCAACTGCAAAACAAGAAGGCTACTAAAGTTAGAAAATGATACATATGGATCGTTTGGTTGCAACTTTCAAATGTCACTTTTTTGCTCTCCTCCCATGGAAAAGCTAGAAATATTAATCTGAAGAACCTAGCTTTCTTCTCGGCCTCAATTAGTCCAGCTTTATTAGAGAAGACCATTTCAAATAAGGTGTTTGATTGAAAGTTTTAAGCAATTAAGCTGGATTTTGTTAGGATCATCCAGCTTAAATTCTAGCTTCTAGAGGCCAGACAAACACAATTCATCGGTTTTAGCTTTAAAGCTTATCAACCGAATCCAGTCTAGCTTTTAAGCAAAATGACACTGAGCTTGAAAGTTGCAGCCAAACACAACGTGAACTTGTACTCCTAAAGCATACTGTAGCAGCTAAAACGACTTACATGCAGTTTTATCGGCTACTGATGCATTTGGGTGAAAAACACCTAATGAGCGAACGAACTCTCCAAACTCGATAACTCCATTTCTTTTAACGTCGAATAAATCAAATATCTGTATAAACAAAACAAATATAAATCTAGCAAACAAAGTGAGCTCATATGCTCACGATATGACGATACTAACTTAAAAACTGAAAATGTTGTTTACCGAGATCTCTACACACATTTGCAGTGCATTCCGCACGGATATATACAGATTGATTGGTTATGATTGCATGGGACCCACTGCCGTCCACATCTGTTTATATACTATTATATATGTAGAGATCTGTGTACTAAGCATTATTGTTATAAATTTGGCAGTTATAATTAAACCGATACATACCCTATCAGCAAAAAGATTCTTCTTATTTCTATTTCTGAACAGTGCTAGCTGGAACTCTTCCTGTATATCATTATAATCAATAGATTGAACCTTTTAAAGATGGTTTTCAAGTTTCGAAAAACAAGTAATAAGAAATAAGAAGCTGAAAGAATAACAATCGTAGGTAGTGTTTTTAAGAAAACAAACCTTGTGAATAAGCCCATCGTCGATTATTGAACTGCTTAGCTTTTTAAATAGCACGTACAATGCCTCGATTTCACTTACAGTAACTGAAAAGTTTTTAAAAAATATATTATAAAAAAAGAGAGAGTGAGATTAATTTCAGTTCAACACATTAGGCGTATACTTACAAGGTGTTTCTTTCGCAAGAACTGTTGGTTTCTCGTAGCCAGGTGTTAATTTAGTACTTTTCGACGCAAAGCAGCCCATCAAAGCAACCAAACATTTACTTGTAAATCCGTTAATTAGTTTATGCAAATAAATATACGAAATGATTCACCTGCAAGTACAAATACAATAAATTGAGGAAGTAGAAGTTAGAAAACCGTAAACCAGATTTTTTCTAAATTAAAATTTAACCTGGCACAGAAAATTACAAAAATATTTTCTAAGCTCTAAAGAAAATGATCAATCTACAAGAAGGAATCGACTCTTATAAATCGAAGAGGCGGCTAGAAAAATCATGGTTGGTCTTCCATATGGACCACATCTCAATATTTTCAAAAAAAAGTAAAGTAAAATGTCAATTTGATATTGACCAGCAAACAGACATGATTTTGACCACACCTCATATGGAACCAAATTATTGTAGAAAACAAAAATATCATCTATATCAAACATTTACTAGCTAGTATTGCCACTCATCCAGATTGGATCCAGAATGTATGTATGTATGGAAACAGTTCATTTCAATATGTACTTTAACATGCCACTGATATTCTTGAAAATATTCCATACAAGTGAGGCCAACACCACTGAATAAGTTACATACTAGTCACATATATTTTTCCCAAAAGAAACAAAGATTGAGAAAAGGACAAGCAGATGATTGGGGACACTAAAAAATTTTATATTGTAAATATTCAGCCCATCACAATCCCTTAAATTGTTGGATAGAAAAGATCCTGTGCAAAATTTGGCTGCATTCTGTTGATTGTTTTGACAAATACAGATGCTAATTTGAAGCAACTGGTCTAAGTATATAACTAGTTTGTAATTCAGAAATCAATATATAAGTTGGGTATATAGTAGAACCATATAAGTTTATGTACAGTATATTTGGGTTACCTATAAACTGATGAAATGCTCTAGTTTATACAACTATATATAGAACCAAGAAGACAAAGAAAAAGTTACCATGAAAGGATTAGGCAAGGACTTACTTAGACAAAGCAAAATATATTAATCAATGTAAAATAGAGATCATATTTTTGTACCCAATTAATAGCCTAATAAGCCAGCAAGAAGTCATCACAAGCTAACATATGTAAAAAAAAAAAATGTCACGCCCCAGATTTTCCCTAAAACCCGAGACCTGAATTTGAAAACTAAAGAAAACACACTGGAAGAGAATACAACTTTCTAAGCACACTTCTCCGACTTATATTACACAAAAATATTATATTACATTAGTACGTTTTCTACACAACTACTCCTAATGTACATCGTTTACAAAGTATTACGTCAAACTAAGTAGGCTATGAGTGTCTTTTTATTTCTCCTCCGCTAACCTCCTCTACTACAACTACTTACGCCAAGTGGCGTGACTCGATAAACGACTCAAATGTGTATAAAGTCGGATTCACAAATAACGTGCCGGATCACTCCTCAGATCCACGTATGGAGTCAACTCCTCATGAAAACCATACGCCGGTTATTGCCGTATTTTCCGTGAGCACCAGGCCCACCGGAACCCCTTTTGGCACGTGAACCCTAAAAGAAATATAAAAGACTGACAACAACAACCGACTGACAACCAACTCATCTACTTCCGACCCCCCTTCAACTCCCCATTTTTCTTCATTTTAACTGTAAATTAAGTAGCAGGATTTATACAACCACTACTGGATATCGAAAGTTCAGCTATTAAATCATGATTAACGTAGTATCAACTCTATACAGAATAGCAGAATATAAATTATGTACATATCCGCGTAAGTTGCACAGGGTCACCTGCAAACCTTTCGAAGCTTACTAACAAACTGATACACCGTAATAATCGCTTAACAACTAATCTAAATAACAGTAAAAGAGCAATTTCAGCTGTGTACACAAATAACAGGCTTTGTAATTTAGAATAAGCTGATAATACAATCGAATAATCTCAACTACAGTAAACAAACAAATATTTCAAATTTGAAGGATGGCGGAAAAAAAAAATACCGCAATAATCATCCCTACAAATTAGCGGAAGAACCTTATATTTTAATTAATCAGAATTTAACTTGAAACATTCAATACCCAAGCTTCGTTTAAGAATTTAAGTCTACTCAAACAACCTTCTTTGTCAGACTATTCAGGCATTAATACACATTAACATGCTTATAAATCAAGCTTGTATTTGGAACCCTGGTTCCTTATACTACCTAAATATTTCTTAATCTCTACCGAACATGATTTTAACATCTTATATTTTTAAGGTTTTTATGAAGTAACTTATGAGCTAATAATTCACTACTTCAGTGAATTAGTTAAGCTGAATAACTAAGCACAAAGGACCAGCTTCTGAGCATACTAATTGAATGAAACAAAGCTGACTTAACTGTATTTGAGAACTGTTCCCCAGCAACAGAAAAGGAAAAAAAAAACAAACTTGAAATCTATAATTCTTCAACATAAAGTCTAATCTACTAGTTAAGATATATCACTAATAATCACAAGAAATATTGCTTCTACAACCAATAATAAATAAACACAGGCAGGAAAGCGATTCCCGCATAAAACACGGAAGACTCCCCTTTCAGTACCGAAACGGTACCTTAATCGAAGCTCAAAAGGTCTGGACAGATACGCTACAATAGGCAGGTAATAAAAAGGGCTGAAACTCCTCGTGCTTAGCCTCCAAACTCAGCTCAAACCCACGAGCGACGCAACAAAAGGACTTGTTAAAACTGCCCACAATAAAGCTAAATTACAGCCTTTTAAAGGCTCAAAACAGACTTGAAAAGGGGAAAAAAATACTGAATATATACCTCAAAATACTCTCCTCTGCGATAGCTATGTAACGGAGAAGACGGATTGAAAAACGGATAATCGATTCAAAAGAAAACTGGGTTTAAAAAGTGTTTATATATATATATATATATATATATCTCTTATCTCTCTGTATCTTTCTCTCTATCTGTATTTTTTTTTTCTCTGTATATATCCATCCATATCTTATATATATATATATATATATATTTCCATATATATCTGTTTCCAATTCTTTCTTGTCTTAATAGGCAATATACATACATAGTATATCTAGTTTCCACTATTTACATATACATCAACTATTATCAACTATTATCATCTATCTATATATATATATATAGTATAGATATTGTCAAATTTATATCATACAAGTATATTTGAAATACTACATTTTCTATATTTGTACTTTGAATAAATTTATATATAAAACTCGGGTTATTACATCCTCCACAAGTTATAAAATTTTCGTCCTCGAAATTTCAAATGTACCTTCATTGTCAAACAGCTCTGGATACTTGGAGCGAATCTCACGCTCTCGTTCCCACGTTGTTTCCTCCGTCCCATGATGCCTCCACATGACCTTCACCAGTCTAATAGACTTGTTACGGAGTACTTGCTCACGATGATCAATGATTCGAATCGGTCGAATCTCATAGGAAACATCTTCGTCTACTTCTACATCTGACCAATCTAGAACATGTGAGGGATCAGGTTCGTACTTCCGAAGCATAGAAACATGGAATACAGGGTGGATTCTTGAGAGTTGAGGTGGTAAAGCAAGTCGATACGCTACTTCTCCAACTGTTTCCAGAATTTCAAATGGCCCAATGTACCTTGGTGACAATTTTCCTCGCTTCCCAAACCTCATTAACCCCTTTCTAGGTGAAATTTTTAAAAATACGTGGTTGCCAACCTCAAATGACAGTGCTCTCCTCCTTTGATCCGCATAACTCTTTTGACGACTACGAGCCGTTTCAAGTCGTTGCCGAATCAGTTTCACCTTCTCTGTTGTGTCCTGCACCAAGTCAGGCCCCAACAGAGCAGTTTCTCCAACCTCACTCCAGCACACGGGCGACCTGCAAGGTCTTCCGTACAAAGCCTCAAAAGGCGCCATTTGTATACTTGATTGATAGCTATTATTGTAAGAGAACTCCACTAAGGGTATGTAAGGCTCCCAATTACCACCAAAGTCGAGTAAACAAGCTCTCAACATATCTTCTAAAATCTGTATAATGCGCTCAGATTGCCCATCCGTTTGTGGATGGAAAGCTGTACTCATCGAAAGTTTCGTACCTAAGGACCTTTGTAAACTCTCCCAGAACTTCGACACGAATCTCGGGTCTCTGTCGGAGACGATCGAAACTGGCACTCCATGCAAACGTACAATCTCCTTGATGTATTGGCGACTTAGTTTTTCGATGTTGTCTGTTGTTCGCATCCCAAGGAAATGTGCAGACTTAGTTAGTCGGTCAACGATGACCCATATAGCATCCAATCCGCTTCGAGATTTAGGTAATCCTGTCACAAAATCCATCGTAATTCGCTCCCACTTCCATTCTGGTATCTCCAGCGGTTTCAACAGTCCACCTGGTCGCTGATGTTCGATTTTCACTTGCTGACATGTCAAACATCTCATCACATGGTCCGCGACATCTTTCTTCATACCAGGCCACCAGAATTGTCGTTTAAGGTCATGATACATTTTATTTCCTCCGGGATGTACTACAAGCTTAGAATGGTGAGATTCCTGGAGTACTTCTTTCCGAACACCAAGTGGTACAAAAAGTCGACCTTGAAATCTGAGTCCACGATCTCTGGATATTACCCAATCGTCAAATCCTGGGTTACTGTGAATTCTTTTTCGGTAATCTTCTGATGCTTCATCTTCACATTGAGCTGCAATTATTTTAGTTACTAAAGTAGGTTGCACCGTCACAGTAAATAAAGTCGCACGATCCCCGCTGTCGACCAGATCCAGCCCAAACTCATTAAGTTCACGCATCATCACCCACTCATTAGTTGCCAAACTTGCCAACAAACAGCGTGTCTTGCGACTTAGTGCATCAGCAACTACATTTGCCTTTCCAGGGTGATATTGAAGGTCGAAATCATACTGGTCAAGGTATTCCATCCATCTCCTCTGTCTCATGTTCAAGTCTCGCTGCGTGAAGATATATTTGAGACTCTTGTGGTCCGAAAATACTTCAAATCTCTCTCCATAAAGGTAATGCCTCCAGCACTTTAAAGCAAGTACCACTGCCGCCAATTCCAGATCGTGGGTCGGATAGTTCTTTTCACGTATCTTTAACTGTCGTGAAGTATAAGCCACCACCTTACCTAGTTGCATAAGCACGCAACCCAGACCTTCTTTGGAAGCGTCACAGTACACCATATACCCCAATCCTTGCTCCGGAATGATTAAAATCGGTGTCGATGTTAGTCTTTTCTTTAGCTCTTGAAACGCACTTTCGCATTTAGCATCCCATTCAAGCTTAACCCCTTTACGAGTTAGCCTCGTCAAAGGCGCCGCTAACCTCGAAAAGTCTTGCACAAATCGGCGATAATAACCTGCAAGTCCTAAGAAACTCCGGATTTCGAATACGTTCTTTGGCTGTTCCCATTCAACTACCGCTTCGATTTTCGACGGATCTACAGATACCCCATCTTTTGAGACGACATGTCCCAAAAATTTCACTTCTTGCATCCAAAACTCGCATTTTGAATACTTTGCATACAATTTGTGCCTTCGTAAAATCTGGAGCACAATCCGCAAATGCTCACAGTGAGTCTCTTCACTAGGTGAGTAAACTAAAATATCATCTATAAATACAATAACAAATTGATCCAAGTATTCATGAAACACCCGATTCATCAAGTTCATGAAAGCTGCGGGAGCATTCGTTAAACCAAATGGCATAACAAGAAATTCATAATGGCCGTAACGAGTATGAAACGCTGTTTTCTGGACATCCTCTTCTTTCACCCGTAACTGATGATACCCGGAACGCAAATCAATCTTTGAAAAGTATTTAGAACCATTCAGTTGATCAAGTAAATCATCAATTCTTGGTCAAAGGCTGTCCAATTTTTCAGAATTGGTCAAAACCGTCCGGAGAGTTGAATGGATATCGGAGGATCGACAAAGATTATTAGCTGGTATGCGCGGAAATACGGGTCAAGCATCAAGCAGTAAAGGCGGTTATCACAGCGGAGGTGGTGCTGGTTACCATCAGCGGCAACAACCACAATTCCAGGAAAGGAGGGAGATTAGTCGATTTGCACCACCTGTTAGAAGATTCCCCTCTTCAAACGCACTGTCATCGGTCAGGGATATGCCCACCTCATCTGTTGGAACATCTGGTGTCTCTCGGAATGTTTGCTATGAGTGTGGCCAAGCAGGTCACAATTTCTATAAATGTCCAACCTTAAAGTGTCACCGATGCGGGGTTATGGGGCATCTAGTGAAGGACTGTCCTTTTAGGGGAGCTTCTGTGAGTTCTCGAGTAGCAAATCCTTCACAAGCGATGGCACATACACCACCAGCTGGGCCGAGACCTTTACATGTAATGAGACCGTCGACGGATGCATCGTCTTCGCGGGCAATAGTACCGTCGCGGGGTGGTTATCGGGGTAGAGGTCGTGGTGCTGCTTCACGAAGTCAGTCGTCCAATGCACGCGTGTATGCTCTATCACAGGGTTCGGATGTAGGAGAGCCCTCCACTGTGAGAGGTATTCTACTTGTTAATTCTACTGGTGCTCGTGTTATGTTTGACACAGGGGCTTCTCGCTCTTTTATTTCATATAAATTTGTTGTGCTACTGGGATTGGAGATAGACCAATTGGATCCGTCGATTACTGTGGAGACCCCTGTAGGAGACTTATTAGTACTAAATCGAGTTTGTCGTAAGTGTGTTGTTTATATTGATGATTATCCTTTTGAGTATGATTTTATCATACTGGATATGTTGGGGTTTGATGTTATCTTGGGTATGGATTGGTTATCCCATTTTCATGCCATTATTGATTGTTATCGGAGGCGAGTCACTTTGTCTACACCTGCGGGTGAGACTTTTTATTTTTCAGGAGATAGAACAATGTTTTTTTTCTCTGTATATATCCATCCATATCTTATATATATATATATATATATATTTCCATATATATCTGTTTCCAATTCTTTCTTGTCTTAATAGGCAATATACATACATAGTATATCTAGTTTCCACTATTTACATATACATCAACTATTATCAACTATTATCATCTATCTATATATATATATATAGTATAGATATTGTCAAATTTATATCATACAAGTATATTTGAAATACTACATTTTCTATATTTGTACTTTGAATAAATTTATATATAAAACTCGGGTTATTACATCCTCCACAAGTTATAAAATTTTCGTCCTCGAAATTTCAAATGTACCTTCATTGTCAAACAGCTCTGGATACTTGGAGCGAATCTCACGCTCTCGTTCCCACGTTGTTTCCTCCGTCCCATGATGCCTCCACATGACCTTCACCAGTCTAATAGACTTGTTACGGAGTACTTGCTCACGATGATCAATGATTCGAATCGGTCGAATCTCATAGGAAACATCTTCGTCTACTTCTACATCTGACCAATCTAGAACATGTGAGGGATCAGGTTCGTACTTCCGAAGCATAGAAACATGGAATACAGGGTGGATTCTTGAGAGTTGAGGTGGTAAAGCAAGTCGATACGCTACTTCTCCAACTGTTTCCAGAATTTCAAATGGCCCAATGTACCTTGGTGACAATTTTCCTCGCTTCCCAAACCTCATTAACCCCTTTCTAGGTGAAATTTTTAAAAATACGTGGTTGCCAACCTCAAATGACAGTGCTCTCCTCCTTTGATCCGCATAACTCTTTTGACGACTACGAGCCGTTTCAAGTCGTTGCCGAATCAGTTTCACCTTCTCTGTTGTGTCCTGCACCAAGTCAGGCCCCAACAGAGCAGTTTCTCCAACCTCACTCCAGCACACGGGCGACCTGCAAGGTCTTCCGTACAAAGCCTCAAAAGGCGCCATTTGTATACTTGATTGATAGCTATTATTGTAAGAGAACTCCACTAAGGGTATGTAAGGCTCCCAATTACCACCAAAGTCGAGTAAACAAGCTCTCAACATATCTTCTAAAATCTGTATAATGCGCTCAGATTGCCCATCCGTTTGTGGATGGAAAGCTGTACTCATCGAAAGTTTCGTACCTAAGGACCTTTGTAAACTCTCCCAGAACTTCGACACGAATCTCGGGTCTCTGTCGGAGACGATCGAAACTGGCACTCCATGCAAACGTACAATCTCCTTGATGTATTGGCGACTTAGTTTTTCGATGTTGTCTGTTGTTCGCATCCCAAGGAAATGTGCAGACTTAGTTAGTCGGTCAACGATGACCCATATAGCATCCAATCCGCTTCGAGATTTAGGTAATCCTGTCACAAAATCCATCGTAATTCGCTCCCACTTCCATTCTGGTATCTCCAGCGGTTTCAACAGTCCACCTGGTCGCTGATGTTCGATTTTCACTTGCTGACATGTCAAACATCTCATCACATGGTCCGCGACATCTTTCTTCATACCAGGCCACCAGAATTGTCGTTTAAGGTCATGATACATTTTATTTCCTCCGGGATGTACTACAAGCTTAGAATGGTGAGATTCCTGGAGTACTTCTTTCCGAACACCAAGTGGTACAAAAAGTCGACCTTGAAATCTGAGTCCACGATCTCTGGATATTACCCAATCGTCAAATCCTGGGTTACTGTGAATTCTTTTTCGGTAATCTTCTGATGCTTCATCTTCACATTGAGCTGCAATTATTTTAGTTACTAAAGTAGGTTGCACCGTCACAGTAAATAAAGTCGCACGATCCCCGCTGTCGACCAGATCCAGCCCAAACTCATTAAGTTCACGCATCATCACCCACTCATTAGTTGCCAAACTTGCCAACAAACAGCGTGTCTTGCGACTTAGTGCATCAGCAACTACATTTGCCTTTCCAGGGTGATATTGAAGGTCGAAATCATACTGGTCAAGGTATTCCATCCATCTCCTCTGTCTCATGTTCAAGTCTCGCTGCGTGAAGATATATTTGAGACTCTTGTGGTCCGAAAATACTTCAAATCTCTCTCCATAAAGGTAATGCCTCCAGCACTTTAAAGCAAGTACCACTGCCGCCAATTCCAGATCGTGGGTCGGATAGTTCTTTTCATGTATCTTTAACTGTCGTGAAGTATAAGCCACCACCTTACCTAGTTGCATAAGCACGCAACCCAGACCTTCTTTGGAAGCGTCACAGTACACCATATACCCCAATCCTTGCTCCGGAATGATTAAAATCGGTGTCGATGTTAGTCTTTTCTTTAGCTCTTGAAACGCACTTTCGCATTTAGCATCCCATTCAAGCTTAACCCCTTTACGAGTTAGCCTCGTCAAAGGCGCCGCTAACCTCGAAAAGTCTTGCACAAATCGGCGATAATAACCTGCAAGTCCTAAGAAACTCCGGATTTCGAATACGTTCTTTGGCTGTTCCCATTCAACTACCGCTTCGATTTTCGACGGATCTACAGATACCCCATCTTTTGAGACGACATGTCCCAAAAATTTCACTTCTTGCATCCAAAACTCGCATTTTGAATACTTTGCATACAATTTGTGCCTTCGTAAAATCTGGAGCACAATCCGCAAATGCTCACAGTGAGTCTCTTCACTAGGTGAGTAAACTAAAATATCATCTATAAATACAATAACAAATTGATCCAAGTATTCATGAAACACCCGATTCATCAAGTTCATGAAAGCTGCGGGAGCATTCGTTAAACCAAATGGCATAACAAGAAATTCATAATGGCCGTAACGAGTATGAAACGCTGTTTTCTGGACATCCTCTTCTTTCACCCGTAACTGATGATACCCGGAACGCAAATCAATCTTTGAAAAGTATTTAGAACCATTCAGTTGATCAAGTAAATCATCAATTCTTGGCAACGAATATTTATTCTTAATGGTTACTCGATTCAGCTTCCTATAATCGATGCACATTCGCATGGTACCGTCTTTCTTTGGTACAAATAGTGCAGGTGCTCCCCATGGCGACACACTCGGGCGTATAAACTCCTTTTTTCGAAGATCATCGAGTTGCTCTTTCAACTCCTTCAGCTCGGCAGGTGCGAGTCGATAAGGTGACACAGATATCGGTGACGTTCCTGGTACAAGATCTATAGAAAATTCTACTTCACGTACAGGAGGAAGTCCACTTAAATCGTCAGGAAACACATCAGGGAATTCACAAACAATACGCGGTAACTCCACTACAGGAGTGGCCCCATCTTCTATCGATAAACTAGTTAATAAACAACTGAGACTATTTTCAATAGGCCATAAAGAGAAAAAAGACATTGTTCTATCTCCTGAAAAATAAAAAGTCTCACCCGCAGGTGTAGACAAAGTGACTCGCCTCCGATAACAATCAATAATGGCATGAAAATGGGATAACCAATCCATACCCAAGATAACATCAAACCCCAACATATCCAGTATGATAAAATCATACTCAAAAGGATAATCATCAATATAAACAACACACTTACGACAAACTCGATTTAGTACTAATAAGTCTCCTACAGGGGTCTCCACAGTAATCGACGGATCCAATTGGTCTATCTCCAATCCCAGTAGCACAACAAATTTATATGAAATAAAAGAGCGAGAAGCCCCTGTGTCAAACATAACACGAGCACCAGTAGAATTAACAAGTAGAATACCTCTCACAGTGGAGGGCTCTCCTACATCCGAACCCTGTGATAGAGCATACACGCGTGCATTGGACGACTGACTTCGTGAAGCAGCACCACGACCTCTACCCCGATAACCACCCCGCGACGGTACTATTGCCCGCGAAGACGATGCATCCGTCGACGGTCTCATTACATGTAAAGGTCTCGGCCCAGCTGGTGGTGTATGTGCCATCGCTTGTGAAGGATTTGCTACTCGAGAACTCACAGAAGCTCCCCTAAAAGGACAGTCCTTCACTAGATGCCCCATAACCCCGCATCGGTGACACTTTAAGGTTGGACATTTATAGAAATTGTGACCTGCTTGGCCACACTCATAGCAAACATTCCGAGAGACACCAGATGTTCCAACAGATGAGGTGGGCATATCCCTGACCGATGACAGTGCGTTTGAAGAGGGGAATCTTCTAACAGGTGGTGCAAATCGACTAATCTCCCTCCTTTCCTGGAATTGTGGTTGTTGCCGCTGATGGTAACCAGCACCACCTCCGCTGTGATAACCGCCTTTACTGCTTGATGCTTGACCCGTATTTCCGCGCATACCAGCTAATAATCTTTGTCGATCCTCCGATATCCATTCAACTCTCCGGACGGTTTTGACCAATTCTGAAAAATTGGACAGCCTTTGAGACGCCACAAATCCCTGGAGCTTTAATTTCAACCCCTCTTCAAACTTTCGACACTTTAGATCCTCAGTCACCACGAACTCAGTTCCGTAGCGGGACAACTTATTGAACTCGTGCAAATATTGGTCAACAGATAGATTTCCTTGAGTCAAGTCCATGAATTCTCTTCGCTTTTGATCTTTGGCCGCTTGAGGGAAATACTCGTCTAGAAACATTGTCTTGAACACTTGCCAGGTAACTAGACCGACATTCGAAACTTCCTCCATGTTCCGCCACCATCTTCCCGCCTCTTCTTTTAAATGAAACTTTGCCGCTTTCACTTTTAGGTCATCCTCTACCAGTTCTATAATATCAAATATCCGCTCACAGTCTATGATCCATTCCTCGGCCAACAGTGGATCACCTTCGCCATTAAACATCTTAGGTTCCATCCGCTGGAATTGTCGAATAGCTGCTGAAGCCCTCGTTTCCTGTTGAGAATGCATATCGCCAATGACCGACCTCACCATCTGTTGCATCGCATCACGGAATTCCTGATTAATCTGACCAGATGTGTTCAAAGTAGACTGAATATTCTCTCCAGTTCCCGTTTGTCGAGGAGGTGTAGGAAAGGTCTCATTAACAACACGAGATCTTGTTCGACTCGGAGTGCGAGCACCAGCACCACGAGTTCTGGCACGCCCGCCCTGACCCGCTTCTTGTCTCCCTCGTATATGGAGTGACCCTTCTCGAGCACCAGTACGCTCACTTCCACCTTGCATGCTTGCACGCCCCCTGCCACCTCGACTCCCCCTTCGTGCTTTAACCATTCGTTCTATATAATACACAGACAAAGTTCATCGATCAAGTTAGACTAATTAATCGACGAATAATCTCCACAACTTAGAAAAGAAACGATAAGAAGGTCTACAGCAATTTAGATTGACATTATGAACTAAAAATCCTAAGGCATGCCTACTATATTTATCTCTCCCCCTATACTCATAGCCCCCTGTACACTCACAGACACCTAGATAATATAACCAGGTTCGCTCTGATACCAAGCTGTCACGCCCCAGATTTTCCCTAAAACCCGAGACCTGAATTTGAAAACTAAAGAAAACACACTGGAAGAGAATACAACTTTCTAAGCACACTTCTCCGACTTATATTACACAAAAATATTATATTACATTAGTACGTTTTCTACACAACTACTCCTAATGTACATCGTTTACAAAGTATTACGTCAAACTAAGTAGGCTATGAGTGTCTTTTTATTTCTCCTCCGCTAACCTCCTCTACTACAACTACTTACGCCAAGTGGCGTGACTCGATAAACGACTCAAATGTGTATAAAGTCGGATTCACAAATAACGTGCCGGATCACTCCTCAGATCCACGTATGGAGTCAACTCCTCATGAAAACCATACGCCGGTTATTGCCGTATTTTCCGTGAGCACCAGGCCCACCGGAACCCCTTTTGGCACGTGAACCCTAAAAGAAATATAAAAGACTGACAACAACAACCGACTGACAACCAACTCATCTACTTCCGACCCCCCTTCAACTCCCCATTTTTCTTCATTTTAACTGTAAATTAAGTAGCAGGATTTATACAACCACTACTGGATATCGAAAGTTCAGCTATTAAATCATGATTAACGTAGTATCAACTCTATACAGAATAGCAGAATATAAATTATGTACATATCCGCGTAAGTTGCACAGGGTCACCTGCAAACCTTTCGAAGCTTACTAACAAACTGATACACCGTAATAATCGCTTAACAACTAATCTAAATAACAGTAAAAGAGCAATTTCAGCTGTGTACACAAATAACAGGCTTTGTAATTTAGAATAAGCTGATAATACAATCGAATAATCTCAACTACAGTAAACAAACAAATATTTCAAATTTGAAGGATGGCGGAAAAAAAAAATACCGCAATAATCATCCCTACAAATTAGCGGAAGAACCTTATATTTTAATTAATCAGAATTTAACTTGAAACATTCAATACCCAAGCTTCGTTTAAGAATTTAAGTCTACTCAAACAACCTTCTTTGTCAGACTATTCAGGCATTAATACACATTAACATGCTTATAAATCAAGCTTGTATTTGGAACCCTGGTTCCTTATACTACCTAAATATTTCTTAATCTCTACCGAACATGATTTTAACATCTTATATTTTTAAGGTTTTTATGAAGTAACTTATGAGCTAATAATTCACTACTTCAGTGAATTAGTTAAGCTGAATAACTAAGCACAAAGGACCAGCTTCTGAGCATACTAATTGAATGAAACAAAGCTGACTTAACTGTATTTGAGAACTGTTCCCCAGCAACAGAAAAGGAAAAAAAAAACAAACTTGAAATCTATAATTCTTCAACATAAAGTCTAATCTACTAGTTAAGATATATCACTAATAATCACAAGAAATATTGCTTCTACAACCAATAATAAATAAACACAGGCAGGAAAGCGATTCCCGCATAAAACACGGAAGACTCCCCTTTCAGTACCGAAACGGTACCTTAATCGAAGCTCAAAAGGTCTGGACAGATACGCTACAATAGGCAGGTAATAAAAAGGGCTGAAACTCCTCGTGCTTAGCCTCCAAACTCAGCTCAAACCCACGAGCGACGCAACAAAAGGACTTGTTAAAACTGCCCACAATAAAGCTAAATTACAGCCTTTTAAAGGCTCAAAACAGACTTGAAAAGGGGAAAAAAATACTGAATATATACCTCAAAATACTCTCCTCTGCGATAGCTATGTAACGGAGAAGACGGATTGAAAAACGGATAATCGATTCAAAAGAAAACTGGGTTTAAAAAGTGTTTATATATATATATATATATATATATCTCTTATCTCTCTGTATCTTTCTCTCTATCTGTATTTTTTTTTTCTCTGTATATATCCATCCATATCTTATATATATATATATATATATATTTCCATATATATCTGTTTCCAATTCTTTCTTGTCTTAATAGGCAATATACATACATAGTATATCTAGTTTCCACTATTTACATATACATCAACTATTATCAACTATTATCATCTATCTATATATATATATATAGTATAGATATTGTCAAATTTATATCATACAAGTATATTTGAAATACTACATTTTCTATATTTGTACTTTGAATAAATTTATATATAAAACTCGGGTTATTACAAAAAAAATTACCAAATTTGTCCACATGGGTCATTTAACCAAGTTGATAGAACATGCACATCAAAAATGTTTATCGATATTAAAAAATTTAATCAAGTACCTTCTAAAGAAAATTTAACTAATAGATTACATATCTAAAACTTGCAGAGCCTAATATCTAAAACTAAAAGGCCATGTGTCAGCAGATCTAACTTTTCGTAATAAAATCTAGATATATTACCAGTATTATTTACAACATGACCAACAAAAAGAGCACTAGCAATCAAGAAAACAAAGTCCTTTCCCAGAAAAAAATTGTTACCTAAAAAGGAGTAAAAGAAAACAATGTACATTTCCTTAAAAAATAAAAAATAAACTGAAGGAAATGATCAAGTGAAATATTTCATTTGGGGCAAGGTTAAGGAACCACTCAAGATGACATTATTTTCCAACCAAAAAGGCTGAGAAATAGATACACTGAAGGTAGACCAAACTGTTTTGATCCCCATAGTTTCAAAAATCTCAATTACACCACCAATAGTGCCCACTCTTTAAGGTAAATTGATCGATTTGGTGTACTTAGACAGAACCAAAAAGGAGTTGCTTGGTTTTGTTTTGTAGCTTTTACCAGCTCAAAATATTTTTTTTCCATTTTTGCTTCAATATTGTAGTGCATGCTAAGTTCTTCTGGTATTCTGAATTTCTGACTCAAAACATTTCTAAGTCTTTTTAAGCTCTCAACCAGCCAAACAAGAAACCTTTTTTTTTAATTAAAAGTTGCAGGTAAATAAATCCTAATTATGTAACCCCAAACTAAACCAAATTAGTGCTCATAAGTTAGTAACCTCAATTCATAATAAAATTTAAAGCAATTCAAATTTCAAATTAGATAGCAGTAAATGTAAAAGAAGGGAAAAAGTAAGATTGGTTCATTCACTAGACAGCTTTTATCACCACAAGTGATATAACTACTCATTACTCATAATCATAAATATGTGGCAACTCATAATCCTCATAAGTCACATCAAATCCCCAAATTGATATAAATTAGAAAAAAGCTGAGGGAGAAAAGCAGAAACACATTCTCAACAATATATAACATAAAAATAATGAGGACATTCAAGAAATAATCAAGAGATAAAATGACATTAATAACTAACAAGGCATTAAATTCTATGAATAAATTTTCTTTATGTTTTTTGTAGAGATTTAAAGTGAAGTAACAAACACAGTTACAATGAAATCTGTTTCAATGAAATAATAAAAGGATTCTTAAACTGAAAATATTCCAAATATATTGAAACACAATTACAGACTTACAGTGTATAATATCATGAATTGAAAAACAAGAAAAGTTCAAACTTGAAAGCCATGAAGCAAAGCAAACATTGATAAAATAAAACAATTACATTTGAATCAAATGTACAAATATGCATGTGTTTGTGTATATATATATATATATATAGTTATATGTATATACATGGTGTATATAGTGATAGAAAGAAAATGAAGATAAGCACATATACCCCTTCAGATAAGTTTGGTTTCTTTTTCTTGTTTTTCTTGATCCTGATAATCAGGAATAACAACAAGGTTATAGTCACCCTATTTATAAATAAAATTAAATATTTACTATTCTCTTCCGTTTTCATTTAATTATAAATTATGAAATTACGTATAATTTTAATCGATTTATAACTTGTATCAAAATTAACAAAATGGATTTTTTTAAAATATAATCATAAAACTTAATATTTAAACTATATGATCAACTTTTAAAAAAATTCATTCCGATGATTTTAATATAATATTTTGATCAATTAAAATTATACGTAGTTTAGTAAATAACAATTAATTGTATTATAAGGAAAACCTCCCTGTCAATTGTCAACAAATGTATTAAATACTTTACAATTACGTAACGTGATTTTATTTACTATAAATTGGGTCCCACTATAGAGTCATACTAACAAACAACCCTGTTATTTTTTATTTATTTTTATTTAAATATATATTGTCAACAATACATTTAAAGTTAATAAACAATCTTTTTTTGGTATCTGGGACCAGAGAAAAAGTTGTCTAATTTCAAGTTTATTAAGCATTTACATCAACATCAACCGAAATAATACACTATTAGTTAGTAATCGGTAACTCGATTATCGATTATCACGTTTGAGAAGAAATCATATAAAGTGCAATCTTTTTTTTCACTCTCGGGGGCCGATGAAGGGGTGCACGCAACCCCATAATTTACTAAAATGCCATTTTTTTCATAGGAATATCTTAAAATGATTTAAAAACGATGAGCAACCATGTAAAATAACATTTTGATTTGTGCAACGTCATAATAATGTTAACTCTGCTTCCGCCTCACTATTGAGCAAAAAAATCAATAATTATGTAAATATAAAAATAAAAAACTCTTTTAGCCCTCTTGAACTAGAATCTTTATATTTTAAGAAAATAGGGAAAGAAAGACAAAAATAGTACTCCTAGTAATGTTTTTTTATAAAACAATAAATAAAAAAAGTAGTGTAGATGTGTGTAACATTTGACTGTTAAAAAAGGTCGTTTGGTTGACAATAATAAGCTTGTACATTGTACACCACCTATTAGCCTTATATTTATACCGATTTTGACATGTAGTATTATTTTATTTTTGTGGGTACGTAATAAATAACGTATGTTTAAAGGAATAAACATAAAATGCACAACAACTTATCTTTAAAAAATTCCGACATATAGTCGTTTTCAAGCGTGATCATTTGATATAAACTCGAAACAAAACAGGAATGGCGATCACGTTCCGATTCTAAAAACAATCAAGGAAACGAAGTATGTTTTCAATTGTTCGATTGTAGTATGATTGATATTTTTATTTGATATAAACGTTCATCTATAACTATTTTAACTAAAATGTATAGTAGCCTAATAGCTATTTACAATTTTCATTTATTATATCCATTCCGTTTTCTTACGGTTGTCCTTTTATTTCAATTCAATTGGACGGTTTTATGAAACTTTTGGCACTTTAAATTCTGTCTTTTAGGTTTGTAGAAACCACAATCTGATGGTTTTATATGCGAGAATACACGTATTTAATACTAGAAATTGAGAATCGTCGTAGTATATATAGAGATATATTTTATTAATATGAAATGGCAAAAAATGTTTACAATATACTACAATCAACTAGGTTTACTTTAATTACAAATTGATACCAAAAATGTATAAAGTGACAAAACAGTCCATAGTTATTATTTAGTCTGCTATTTATGAAAAGCTATCCAATCAAGTCCTTTGGTCCTGAAACATAACACAATTAGTCCAACATATAAACACCTAAAATGACAATAGCATATATACTTAATAAGGTTTATAAACATATTAGTAAAAAAGGATTAGGAAACATTAGTTGTAAAATAATACTAAGAGAAAAAAGAAGAAACTGATGTTTCTCTTATAAATTCCAGTTTCTAAGAGAAAGAAGATTTTTTTGATTTTTTTGGTTACAAACTACTATTACTAAATTAAATGTCAAAATGAAAAAAATCTGATAGTATGTCTCTATCTAATACTATTACTAAACTACTATTTGTTTGTTGATTTTGTTGCTCAAAAATTGCCAATTAACTACTGTGTGTTATCACTTATCACTTATCAGTCACATTACATGTCAAAATCAACTCGTAAGCCGTCTTTATAGACCCAAAAATGAAACTTGGAGCCAAGTTTATAAACTATTTTTAAGTATTAACTTGGTTATATGAAATGTCAATTTGTCTGGTTTAAATTTAATACTAATCCAATTAACTAAGTTTACGAGAAATGCATACATGTTTGAAAAAAAATACTTCAGATGTCTGCTTTTACAACACAAAAATTACTGATCTTTACTGTTATAACTAGGGCTGGGTTCGGTCCGGTTCGGTTTTTGATAAAACCGGAACCGAAACCGAGCATATTTTTGGGTTCGGTTTTTTTCGGTTTCGATTTTTTTATTTTTCGGACCAAACCGGACCGGTTTTTTCGGTCCAGTTTCGGTATTTTTCGGTTATTTTTCGGTTTTATTTTTGATTTTTCGGCTTTTTCGGTTTTTTTGGTCTTTTTTGGTTTCGGTCTTTTTCGGTTCGGTTTTACTGAAAACCGAAACCGACCCGAATTTTTTTCGGTTTTTCGGTTTCGGTCTTTTTCGGGTTTTTTCGGTTCGGTTATCGGTTCGGTTTTGTTTTCCCGGTTTTTCGCCCAGCCCTAGTTATAACAGGTGACGGGAAATGGGAAACATGCATCGGTCCAACTTGATCCGAGTTTCAATCCGGTTTTGAGTAGATTCAAGTTGGAGTATATCTGCTCATCCACTTGATAATCGGTTATAGACGTTTACTACGATGAATTTATTGGAACAAGGTTTACTACGATGAATTAATTATTGGAACAAGAAAATACTCCGTATAAAGAAATCAAGAATATATAGCCGTTCATACGAACTTTTTGCAAAGCCTGCAAAACAAAGACTAACAAAAGCCTACAACATAAGAGGCGGTACTCAGCTCGAGGGAGATTTGGTCATTTTACTCGGAATGCACAAAACGGTTGTGTGTGTAGCATTATGGCACCAAAAATTGATACTAAAGTAAAGAAAATGACTTGAAATAGTATCTTGCTAATCTTTGATATTGAAAAGAGAAAACTATAGTAAGCAATAAGGATAGATGGTTCTACATTTTATCAAATGGACAATATTTTGTATGGTATTATATACATGGATTAAAAATAATTGTCCATACAAATGCCGATGACATTATAAATACCTGTGCAATAGAACATGAGCTTATAATTTAAGACTATATATTATTGTACATGGAGGAAAGAGGGAAATAAAAATTATAATGATGTTTACAAGGCAACAATTGAAGGAAGTTCTGGTTCCGCTTCAAAGTCCACATCAGACCCTTCTGCATTTGTCTGCATAAAAAAAGGTGAAACGCCGAAAAGCACATAAAAATTGGTCCAAACTCGATACAATTGGCTTGTTTGGTTGCAACTTTTGGTTTTAAGACGTTTTTGTTTTTATATTTAGGTGTGCCTGAAAAGCTAGAAATTTCAAAGGAAATCAACTTATAGCTTAGCCTCTTATGACTAGCTTATTTGCTTAAAGTTGGCATCACCATACAAATCAGGAAGAGGGTCTCATTTCGTACAGAAAATGCAACTTTGAAGACTTCATTGTTCTCATTCTTTTTCTGATTTTGTACCCAAAATTAATGGAACAATAGGAAACAACTTTCTGTTGAAGTATAAAGCTACTAGTGTTTCTGAATAACTTATAGAGAAACTCCCCAAAGACCAATCCGTCAGTATTTCAGAAACGCCAAAATGAAACAGAATAAGCAAATCTTAATGGATGATGTGATCAAATAGCTAGTTGAACGGACAACAAGGTAAATTCTATTAAGGTTTACTACATTCAACTAAACCTTGAGACCTCAAAAACGTAAAGCTGAATCGACAAAACTGACAGCAGATTACTGGGGAAAAAATCGTTTTTTTAGCACTAAATATAAATTTTAGTGTCATCCTGTGTAAAAAAATGAAATTCAGTAATAGCAGTAGTGTACAAAACCTTCATAAGCCTAAACATACACATGCTAAGTAGGGGAAATGGAAATTACCTCTACATCTTTTGATTTATTTTGTGAAATATAGCGATCCAAGGAGCCTTTCCCATATAGGATTTTAGCTCCAGATCCACGTCCCTCCAAACCAACGGCCTCTTCATCAATTACAACGCCATCTATTATATCATCTCCGGTTCTCTCATCTGGAATCTGAAACCATAGTACAAAACATTCAATGAATTTGAACAAACAAGTTTCTCACTGGGCCACGGTTATAAAGGCATAGATCATGACACATAAGATCTCAGCCATTAGTAACTGTTGTATTAAGGGCTGAGATTCAAGCAGAAGTACTCGAAAATCTGTTACAACATTGACACTAATTACAAGTAGTAAAGAAAAGGGGTTCCTCATATTACCTCGTACATTGCATCCGTTAATATATTCTCCAAAATGGCTCTTAAGCCTCGAGCACCTGTATTTTTTTTTATAGCTTTCCTAGCAATTAATCTCAAAGAGTCTTCTGTAAAGTGAAGCTTTACCTATGATAATTCACAATAAAACATAAGAAATACTTTAGTAAATGTAAACACAGCATTTACACGTATGATTTTTTTGTCTTAGAGAAAGGAGTGAGAGGGTAAAGAACTTACTCCATTCATTTTAAACATCTTTTTGTACTGCTTCCCGAGGGCATTCTTTGGCTCTGTTAGAACCTACAAAACATTATCACTCATCAAAATCGCAGGGAAACTAAGTCAACAATATTAATCATTTAAACTTGACTTTGATAATATTTGAAAAGAGGAAATGAAAAAAAAAAAAAAAACTTGTTTGGTCATAATTTTAATCCCACTTTTATTCTTTTTTTACTTAAAACCTGGCCTTTCTGGATTTGGATTGGAAAAGCTATAAATATTGAATTGGATAAACCAGGCTTTTTCCTCAGGCTCAATTGATCAAGCTCTTCTTTTGGGCAAGTTAAAAGGAGGAAAAAACATCCAATTTTTTGGATCATATGGTTGAAAGCTGTACGGACACTTTTTTTCTTAAAATTTGATTGTTTGCCCTCTTAAATTATTAACAGGCTTCACTTTATAAAAAAAATTCTTGTAACATCTGGCAAAGATTCTTTTCTTTCTCGTTTTCAGGCTTTTTGGCTCAAAAGGCTAAAACCTTTCTGCTGGATGAAAGCCTTTTTTCTTACCTCAAAACATACAACTTTTCGCTTAAAAGGTGAAGCCTCGCAAGTCCTAAATATCATTCAAAGTACCTGAACAAGCTGGTTTTCGGTGAGAGCTGATAAACTAACAAGGATGGGAAATCGGCCAACAAATTCAGGTATCAACCCGTATGCAATAAGATCACTACTTTCCACCTGCCAAAAAAAACGCAATCAAAAGTGTCAATAACTGGATGTAAAGTGCAGAAAGATTGGGAAATAGCTAACTAGATGAAACTAAGGCGGTTTATCTCATTGCTAAATTCAAGTAACTACTTTCCTTAGGTTGAGAAACAAGTTGGTTCATCCTGCTAAAATTTTGAAATATTTGAAAATAGAAGCAAAACAGCTTATAGCTGAAGCTGGTCAACAAAATAGAGTCCACTTTTTTAAAAAAAAAAATACAAAAAGTTAAGCTTAAAAGCTGCAACCAACAAACAACCAAAAGTTGCACAAACAAAGAAAAGTTGAATGAGCATACAGTTTCTAATAGAGATGAAGTTACAGCCGAATTTGTAACACCGCTGCTCCTCATGTTTGCGCGTACTGATGCTCCGAACCCAATGGATGAGTCTTGGCGCCTGTCATTATGTACCACAAGAAAATTACAAAAGGAAAGGAAAAATAAGCTCGATAAACAAGCGATGACAAGGGCAAGTGGAAAAAGAACAAAACAAAAGGTTATATATTTTCAAACTCTAATGAATCCCCAATAGTTGCAACTTTTCAGAAATAACTTTATTCAAACTTTTGCATTTCTTTTAATGAATGTAAAAACCAACTATTACTTAGTTTCACCAATTTTCCACCTTTTGCTCAAATAAACCTTCAAGCCTACTTTACATTACCTAGACAAAACCAAATGGGAAAAATAAATAACTACCTTTCAGAGATAGTCTTCTCCAAGTCAATAAAAGCACCCCCACATATAAAAAGAATGTCTTTCGTGTCGATCTGGGAGAGAGTAAAAAGCATAAGCAGATGCAAGAGCAAATAACTGATTAGATAAAGCAAATAACCTATTATTCAAATAGAAATAACAAAACTAAAGAATGAGGGTGTATACCTGAATATTATCACCTCTTGGATGCTTTCGAGCTCCTTTTTCCGGGACGTTTACAATCTGTGTAAAAAAGAAGAAGAAAATTAAATAGAAAAAATTAATCAAGTGAAAACCTTTTTCCTTATGCGAGTTCTATGTTTTTCCCCTATGAAGATTAAAAATCCATTACCGTTCCTTCCAACATTTTAAGTAATGCTTGTTGGACACCCTCGCCTGAAACATCTCTGCTAATGTTGAGACTCTCTGCCTGCGTAATATGAAATTGGAAAATGTAAAAGAACAACTATATGAAATAATAAATTGAAACAGAAAAGGGCATGTGTTAAAGAAACCTTTTTGGTGATTTTGTCAACTTCGTCAATATACACAATTCCTTGTTGGGCAGCAGTCACATTATAGTCAGCAACCTAAACAAATTCGTTTGATCAGACCAACATTTAGCAGTTTCATTACACTTGTTCTTATTATATTAAAAACAATCATTAATGTAAAAAGAATAGTTAACATGGATGGACTTTACTGTTAGGAGCTTGTATAATATGGACTCTACATCTTCTCCAACATATCCAGCCTACAGAGCAAAATACCTTTTTAAATTCCGTAATAACCAAAGATGAGAAAGATATCGCAACCACACCTCGAAATACAAGAAAGTATTAAATGAATAGACCTTAAAAGAGAACATCCGTAAATTATACAATTAACAAGCTTAACATAAAACATAAAATTTAGAGAAAACCTATAAACTTGCCTGAGTAAGTGTTGTAGCATCGGCAATGACAAATGGTACATTCACCAATCTAGCCATGGTTTTGGCAAGTAAGGTCTTCCCTGTCCTTGAAAGCATTAGTCAATAAGAGTGAGAGACAATACATGAAAATACATTGCATATACGTTAAAATCCATCTACTATAGCATTAGTTTACACCCCCGAACACCAAGAAAACCCCCAAGGCATAAACCCTTGTAAAGAATTAAAAGCAAACTCTAAGAGGCTTATTCCGATATTCTCAAAAACAGCAATGCAGACAGAGAGAAGATACTTCTGCAATAACTTCTCCACAACACATAAACATTTTCATTTACTTTATCGTTACATCTGGGGTGTTTACAGAAATTGTCCCCCAAATTAAGGCTTATTAAATTTGTAACAATATTTTACTTTGCAACACTGGTCCTCGTAGTTTGAAAAGTTTACGCATACAGTCCTCATCATGTCAATTACAAGAGGGTTGGTCCCCATAGTTTCAGTAAATTACGACAGTGGTTCATTCATCTCTGGTAATGGGACCAACAGTTTTAAACATGGGGACCATTGTTATAAGTTATAACCCATGAAAAATATGAGGAACAATGCTGCATTTAACCTTTACACTTGTAGTTACAACACAAAAAAGGGAATAAGGTAAAAAAGAATAGTAGCTGACCTGAGCCTGTTGGTCCCATAAGAAGAATGTTACTCTTCTCAAGTTCAACTGTATCATCGTCTACAGCATCCGACTTCTCACTTACAGTCTCTCCTTCAGGCCTAATTTTCCACATCATCATTAAGTACGTTGATAAGGAATATCATCACAACACTAACAATACACACGCACAAAAAAGCAATTGATTAAATCAATCGTATTCACAGCTAATGGCAATAAACACACCTTTGTAAAGAGTCGATAGATATCCTCTTATAGTGATTGTAAACCGCCACAGAGAGTACCTGTAATTTGTAAACATAACATACAGTTACATATACCATAAAAGGACATGCAAACATAAGTATATAAAAGCTCATGGCCATTCAAACAGTGTGTAAAAAACACGATTCAACTTTATATATAATTTTACCACATGAGATCGAAAACTATATAGACAAAAAAAGAATCCCCATATGCAATGAGAGCCGTGTCTAGAACATCTCACTAGCTTTCTAGATGGGACCAACTAAACAAATGACATGGCAGAGTTTAAAACAAACCAAAATTTCTTCCAAAAGCCAAACACAAGCTTCCCAGCTTATCTCCCCTAAAGGCAAATACACAGATGAACATCTCAGATTTTAAATTAGCAATGAGCATGTCAGACCATTTCTAATTTTAGCCACAAAAAGGTCCAAAGATGAAAAGAAAGCCTTGAACCCGAAATTAATCCCGCTGTTTTCAAAAAGACATACTTGCAACAAACCCCATGACCGCCAAGCTACTTATCATCCACAAAAAAACGCTCGTTCATAAAATGGACCACTACACTAATTATAGCAGATAGTTCCTGAGAAGTACCAAACTATCCCTCCCCAATACAAGCATTTCCAATTCACATCCACCAAATACAAGCAAACAGATATCATTGCAAATCTTAACATAATCATTATCAGCACGAAAGATCAAACAATATCAGGGGAAAACGAAAAACATTATAACCTTATTTGCCCTCTCTAGCCAATCACAAGCTTATCAAGCCCTTATCAAATCTCTTTTGAGGTCAGAACTTTGTTACCCAAATTCCACCCTCCCCAAGAACAGCCAGGCTATGTTCAACAACAAAAATACACCTACTCATAAAATAGACAACTACACTATCATTTGCAGATAGTTTTTGAGAAGGACAATAAATAGCATTTCAAGACAAGCATTTCCACTTCGCCTCAACCAAAAACAAGCAAACAAATACATTACAATGCTACAAATTCAATATTGTCACTGAACATATATATGCACATGATATCAGGCCTCTATCAAAAAACCTCACCTTCTTTGCCCTCTCTTCTCCAATCACAAACTTATCAAGCCCTTTACAAGCTCTTTCCGGGGCGGAAATTTGTTACCCAATTTCGACACTCCCCAAGAACGCCCAGGCTATAGTACAACCTCAAAAGCACACTTACTCATAAAATAGACCACTGCACTATTATTTGCAAATTAATTTTAAGAAGGCGCGAAAATTGCGTCCCCAAGGCAAAAGCATTTCCATTCCATACTTCTACCAAAAACAAGTAAACATTAAACAAATAGCATTACAAATCCTAACATGTTATATCAGCACCAAACCTATACATAAGCACACAATTTTAGCGAGAGAAAAAAATCACTAAAACAAAATATCTTCTTTGCCCTCTCTTGCTCAATCACAAACTTGTCAAGCCCTTTACAAATCTCCTTCCGGCAGAAGTTTGTTCCTAAAATATCTACCCTCCCGAAGAGCCGTTGGGATATAGTGCAATCACAAAAACACACTTACTCATAAAACAGACCACAACACTATTCTGAAAATAAAAAAGACCACCAAACTATAATTTGCAGATCGTTTTTTAGAAGGCCCGAAAATAGCTTCCCCAAGACAAGCATTTCCAATTCACACCACCAAAAACAAGCAAACAGATATCATTACATTCAATATCAGCACCAAACTTATACATAAGCACACAATTTCAGCTGAAAAAACAGAAAAACATCACTAAAACAACCTTCTTTGCCCTCTCTTGCCGAATCACAAACTTATCAAGGACTTTATAAATCTCTTTCCGGTGCGGAAATTTGTTCTCTGATTCACACCTCCCACCCAAAACACGCAAACAAAAATCATTACAAATCCAAGATATTCAATATCATCACCAAACATATATAAGCACACAATTCCAGCTAGAAAAAGCGAAAAAATCACTAAAACAACCTTTTTTGCCCTCTCTTGCCCGATCACAAACTTATCAAGCCCTTTACAAATCTCTTTCGGGGTCGGAAACTCGTTTCCTAAATTAGACCCTCCCCAAGACCCGTCACCCGAACCCGCCCCACCGATGCCCACCTCGTTAGCCTTAACCAACTTCATACCGGGCCTAACCGTCACCCCAAGACCAGGTGGCTGCCAAACTTCAGGTGGGTCCCCATAAGAATTAGAAACTACACTTTTACCCCCCAACTTTCTATTAGTGGGGAAAAACCTCCGATTTTCACTACCCTTTTCGACGAATTCTCCACGCAGAGACACGGGTTTGAACGAAGCGAAATGGTAAGGTGTGTTTGAGAAATTATCATCCCATTTTGTTCTATGGTAATTGGAATAATATGAGCCTAACATACCCCCACCATGCATATAATTATGTAAAAAGTATCGAAATTGCGAAGCGGTGTCCCTCGATGATTTTGACCTTAGTACAGCTGTCATAGTCACTTTTTTATAGCTCAAAAATAAACAATTTTTTTTTTTTTGCTCAAAATCAAAATTGAAACATGGGATTTTATAAAATTGAGAATTGGCCAAACTGAGCAAAACCTAAAAAGATTGGATTTTTGCAATCATAGTGAAAATTTGGGATATGTGTTTGATATATTTAGGATTGAATTGAAGTGGGTAGAACTTAGAAAAATTATATTTTGAGCTAATAAAATGAAATTTGAGAATTGGGGTCTGGATAATTAGGGCTGAATTGAAGTGAAAAATACCTAAAAAGATTGGATTTTGGGAATCATAAATACAATTTGGAACATGGGTTTTATTTATTTTTTACTGAATTTAAGTGGGTAGAACTTAGAAAGTTTGTATTTTTTAGTATAGTTTTTTTTTCTTCTAATTTTTAGAATTAGGGTTGAATCGAAGTGGGTAAATAGCTTTAAAAAATTGGATTTTGGATACAAAAAAAAGGGAAAATGGGTTTTGTGGAAATGAGTAGATTTTTATTATTTTGGTGTGATTTAATCGAAACAAAGACGAGAAATGGTTATAACAGAGAGAAAATGAGTGAGTGAGAAAAAACTTATCAATATATAAAATTTAAATTAATTTAAGTGTACATTACCAAACTTGCAATTTTAATCGGTTTATAATTTTTATTAAAATTATCGAAATTAATTTTTTTTAAATTTATTCATAAAATTTAACATTTAGACTACACGATCAACTTTTGAAAATTTTCATTCCGATAATTTTGATACAAGTTATTCACCAGTCAAAATTACACGTAGTTTCGTAATGAACAGTTAAATCGGAACGAATGTATTATATTTTAATAATTTAAGAATTTAATAAGTAAAATTAAAGAATATCTAATGATTCCGTGTATTTGCGAAATTAGCTCCTATTGAAACGTGGACATGATGACATATAACAACAACAAATTGGCAGTTTGGTTGCATTTCTTTTTTGGAGTACATGTTTTTTTTTGTTATTTCATGTTTATAATGCATGTTTTTTTATCGAGAGTCCGAATGTTCGGTCTCTTATTTTTTGTCCACTCGAAAAAAGAGGGTATGACTAGAAAAAAAAGATATCGACTCATAAAAAGAGGGTATAAACTTGAAAAAAGAGTGCATGAACTTTTTCGTGCCTCCTTGTTTATTTTTGGTCAAAATTTAAATTTTTAGAACTTGTTTCGCACTTTTATAGACTTTATTAATATATTCTATGTAAACTTCATAATATTTAGGCATAAAACTAATTTAAACATTTTTTTAAAAATTTCACTAATTAATTTATATTAGTTTTTTATTTATTTCAAATTAAATTGTGCCTGATTTTTTTCTTAAAAATAATTGTTGGAGTGTATCAATACATGTATAATCGTAATTGTAGAATTTGTTTTAATTTTTTTTAACAAATATTATGGGTTAAAAATGCAAAAAGGCGGGATGAGGACTATTTTTTATCTATGATTAGATGAAAAAATTCAAATGTAAAAAACACACGAACACATAGTATTGATTGGGAAATTAATAATGTAGGGTAATAAATCGAGAAACACGCAATAGTAGAAGATACAAAATTGCTAAAAGCATTGTTTTGTTTTTATATAAGCCACTTGATTTGCCACAAAGATCTATTCCTTACTTAAAAGTCAGCTTAATTACCAAGCTAGGTACTACTTGGGTTGGGACGGGCGTCAAGGTTGAAAATAGCAACCCAGACCTTATTATTTTGAGACGTGGTGGGAGTCGGGACCAGATTGAAGCGAGTTTTTCCACCACTGATACTTTTCTTGTTAGCTAGTTAAAATTAGGCTCCTTACACTAAAGAATGAACAGATTTGCTTTCACCGGAACTTATCAACTTCGAGGAGGAAAGGAAAAGATCACATGATAGGATTCTATCAGTATTTTATGTTGCCCGAACGTCGCTATTGGTCAGAAATCATACGGCCAAGAACCAAACTTCATCCCCTGTAGTTATATTCGCAGTTGGTGCATTGTTTTTTGATCAGAAAAGTATAAAAAAACTCTCCTACTTTTCCTTCTTCACCTTCCGGGCAACTTTACCCTTCAAAAAGAAAGGTCTTTATGGCAACTAAGTTAAGAAAATTGTTCCGGCGATTCTGTGATTGAAATGCGTACTCAAGGTTGCTATTAGGGAATTTTTGTATACTAGTGAGTCAATTAAGTACGACACCAGTCGCAATTTTGAAAATGTATGGAGTTCAATATTTCATCGATTTGTACAAAAAAAGAGATAAAAGTAGCCTAAAATCAATTGTCACTTTCAGTAGTTTGAGACTTCCACGTTTCATATGAAGAAAAACCAAGGCAAAATCATTTGGTACACCCCTTGTAAAAAACAGCTCATCACAGGATCTTAACATCATTTTAGGAAACATTTCATATGAAGAAAAACCAAGGCAAAAGCATCAGTTGTATTTTCATTTAATAAGCTCATAAATCAGAACAAACTATAATAATTACATCCACCTTTTGTTTCTACGGTAAAACTACAACTGCATCGACAATCAAATACCGACAACTTAAGAACCACAGTTGCATATAAGCAGTTGGAAGTATTGTATCATAAACATCCAAGGTATATATATCAGCATTCGATCCCATATATATTAGTAACTGTCTATTTATAATCTCTCAGCTAATAGGTCTTTCCAGAAAGAGACCGAGCACATGACCAGTTATATACTGCAAACCATCTACACAGCCGGAAAGTTTTCTAGAACCAAGTTATGGGAGCTTAAATTGTTCATCACTTCTTCATTCTGCTTCAAGCTGTTTTCCCAGCTCTTCCTTTTCTCTTCGAATTTCTTCTTCAACCCCTTGAGTATTTTTGTTTTCTCTTTCTTTCCAACCTGGCTTGCCCTTAATTCCAACTTTTTCTCATCAATCTGTTGCTTGATTTTGATGGCGACCTTGGAGAGATGTGTCTCGCATCCTACTGATTTAACAGGAAAACAAATCTCCGATTGCCTACAAAAAAAAGGTGAAAAGTATTGGAATCGGCTTAAATTTGTACTTACAAGCTATATAGTTTGTCTTATTGCTTGTTTATCCGACATCACTTATGAACCTATATAAGGCTCCTATTGGAACATATATATAATTTATTATGTCATTGTGTTTTGACACAGAAAATGAAAGAGTTTAGAAAGACAATAAATGTTTGTTTGTTTTTTTTGACGCTGGAGGTTAGATAGATAGGAAAATGGGTTGTTGGGGGGAATGGTTTTATCTCTTTGGTTTTATTGTTAGATCGAGTTTAATCGTTTTGATTGCTATTGAAAATATAGTTTGTTTTATTGGAATAAAGGATTGTATTTGAATTTACTTTTTGTTTATTTCGTACTTATTTGTTCGCGATTGGCATTTCCACACTAGAAAAAGTCCATGACAGTTTACAAGAAGAAACCCATGAAAACATAAAAAAATAATTACGAAGAAGAGACCCAAACTAAACAATTCTAAATAATTTAGAAATGAAAACATATTTGAATTAGCATCTAGCTTAATACGTGTCTGCTTCGTAAACTATACACTACTTTTTGGGAGGATCAAATTAATTTCTAAACTTTGTCAACTAGAAATCAACTATTAACTTAGTTTTGGAAAATTAAAAGAGAAGATTTCACTCTGATCTTTGAAGTAAGTAAAATATTTTAAAGTTTGAAGTACTGGTAGGAAGAACATATTCCAACATTTTGGTTTAACTAACTGCAGAGAAAGTAACCCAGAGGGTTTAGTTGCAACTTCCTATTCTAGCATACTCATATGATCCAAAAAAGAAATTACGATTATGAGCTCATTATACTCATTAAGAGTATCATGCCAAGTTCATCATGCCCAAGTATTGCTCTTGGAAACTTTATATAATTCCCACATCATGATTTAGAAGCAAATTAAAATAAAGTAATTACAATTTACATAACATAAATTAAATCACGTACCAGTTTCCAAGATAAAGAATACCATTTCTCATGATCCCACCATCTAGAGATACCGCACCGTAATTTATGCAAGCCCTTGCCTCGTTCATAAGCACCCTGGTTTCATAAACTTGCAGTTCCCCGAATAGACGATAAAACAAAGTCTCACGAAGACCATGCCCTGAGTTTGTCTTTATCAGCGAATTATTTTTGTCCAGGTCTATCATATTCACAGCATACCCTAGAAAACCTGGCGGAGTAATCCCAATTGGTAAAAGAGGATCTGGTATTTTGAGCTTCATTTCTGGATTGTTGCATATATCTCCCACATAACAGCTGAGAATTTAGAATAAAAGAAAGACGACATTATGTTAAATCAATCTTTACAAACTTGATCGAATTAAATCGGTTAATTACAGTTTCATATGCTAACATATCATCTGATTTTGGTATACTACTAGTTCAGAAACAAAATGTTTCATACACTATTCTATCACACTCCCAATTTTAGATCCCAAATAATAGTTATTTTTATAATAAGTGTAAAAAAGTGAAAAATAGATGTGTAGTGGTTCGTGAACAAATCTTTTATCATATGATACGATAGTACACGTTAAAATTGAGTTATTTCTATTAGCTCCACCAGGTTAAAACTGATTCTATCAATGAACAATAAGATGTTTCAGAAATACTTTTACCTTGTATCCTCGAGGCTTATTACAGGGTATCTTCCACTTATAGATACTCCAAGTTTAGTCGCTATATTATGAAGGGGAGATGAATAATCCACATTTCCATTATTGTCGTAAAGCTCCAACTTCTCAACATCTGAATAAGAGTTGCAAACCACTGCAAGCATATGATCTTCACCAAGATATTCGGCTAATATCCTGCATGTATACAGTAAGCCTATCAACATCATTACTTAGAAGATTATTAATTTAAAAAGTAGCTTATTTAATTAACAAAAAACCTGCTCAGATGATAGGTTTGAACTCTTCCCATAAGGGCCACTACACCAAGGATGTTATGGTTTAAGAATTTTTGTGCCCTTTCTGAAATATCTCCTCTCAAGGTTCTGCAAATTATGGACGCTGCAGATTTTTTCTTTTCTTCTATTAGCTCCAATATTTTTTCTTTGCCATGTGCAAAGCCAGGATACTCAATGGAAATGGGTCCGAGGGAATCTGTACGTTAACCAAGTGTCGATAAAATTATCGGTTTGATCCAAGTTTCCTCAAATTACGTTCTACTTTTTCAGTAGGATGGTCAACAATTTAGATATAAGTAAAGTAAAATGGTCGAAAAGGTGAGTGTTAGTGTGGGTGTGTGGGGTGTGTGATAGAGAGGCGAGAAGTTAGCACCACAAAGACTATCCTAGATATCAATACCCGCAACACAAATATTCACGACAAAGCAACAACAAAACAAATGATAGGGGAAGATATTCAACACATCGTAAACCTGTTAATTTATTACCTCACAGTTCAGCCCTGCAACTGCAAGTTTTTATATTCTCAAATACACAGAATTATATTTTAAATGGTTACAGATTTCAATATCTGCTTCTAGGCTCAATTAAAGCAAAAATGCGGCTTTGATTCTGTTAAATAGCAGAGACTTCCAAGTTTGCTTGAGGAGATAAAAGAAAATATAGTGAAAGCTAAATTTCAAAAAAAGGTAAATCTTGTATACCTTCTAGCATAGATATCTCTTCTTCGAGTGCCATACACTGAGATTCAAGTGCTGTCAGTTTCTTCTCTTGTAATCCAACAGCCTCACCCCACTCTAAACAATCATCCTCAAGTTCCTGTGGAAGTCAAAGACGATGGTCAATTTATTTCCTCCAAAAAAGATGTTAGGGAGAAGCCTTTATTTCCATTACAAAAAGATCATCTTGTGTGGTAATCACTACAAAGTATAAATCTTATCCATACTATATCTCTGATAGAAAAAACAGTAACATGTATATGAGAATCAATCAGAGCAGTTAAGAGTTAACAGTATTTATAATTTTATATTGCATAAGGAAATTTTCCGCTCTAAACTCTAATTAGAAACTACATGGAGTTATTGCAAATTCTCTATTTGTAAGTTGGATAAGTCTTATTTAGGCAACAATTACAAAATAGAGACTAGCGGACTATGTTTTCCTTGAGATTGAAGAAGTGAAATATATTCGTGTACCTTCATTTGTCTATTAATATTCGAAATCACTAGATCTTGTACAGATCTGAGAACCTGCGAGTCCTGATGGACTACGAGACTTCCACTAGAAAATTGACTACAGTTAATTTCCTTTTTTAATTTCGGCATACAACAAGAAGGTGAACTCTGAAGGAAGAAGTTCCTCTCAAACGAATGCTGAGATGCATTAACCGCAGGCTCTGAGTTTGGAGCTTGCAGAACATTCACCTGCAAAAAAACAAATTAAACTAAGGTTCTTTGAAGTGCAGCATATACTTTAATGAGATGGCTTTTCTCAAGCTAGGTCGATTAAGGGCAATATGTGGACGTTGTTTTAAGCTATCACCATGTTTGGTTGCAGTTTCAAATCTCAGATATTATATATTCTGCAATCATTTTTCAAAGCTAGATTGCATACGGTTAATCAACTTGAAAGTTAACAATTTTCTTTTAGCCTCGATAAGCTAGAAGCTTGACTGTAGCTTAATTCTGAAACTTTAAAAGTCCAGCATCTTCGCTTAATAGCCTGCGGTTAGACAGCTCTAACAATGTTCACTGTATGTTTTCATTGATTTCAGTAAACTGAAATTAATAATGGATTAAGGACTATAACTTCAGTTAAAGTCAACCCAAAAGAAAAACTTTCATTGTCTAGTTTGGTTAGCTTCCACTTTTCCTTCTTTTACTTGATATACAAAAACATAAATGAACACGTTTTTGCAGTTAAAAGTATACCTCTGAAAACCATGAAATCGATACTTTCTGGGGAAAAAATGTGTACTCTGTTTTTTCTGAATTTACACTATCCTTACTACTTCTCACTACTCGCAATTTAAAGAAGAAAATATTTTACCAGAGACACTTATCTTTTACTCAAAAGCATAAGTTTCCAGTTCTACCAATAAGCTATTCTATTATATTTTGAAGATGCAAAGAAACAAGCACTATAGTTTTGATACCTTAAAAGTCACATTTAACTCTGGGTATCGTGAATGAGCCGCCACATAACAAGCTAACCCTTCATTTTGAGGAACGGATATAGCATGAACTGTGCAATACCCATCTCGAAAGGTATACCTTATTGTATCATCTGTATCCAGTGAGTTTGATTTTATCACAAGTGCATGATATACGCCACTTTTTTCATCATTATTGAACGTCTCATCCACATCTCCTTCAGAGTCTACAATTACGAAATCTATGTTTTTGAGTAGAGAACCAGCCATGCAGCTATCTTGAACCTAGTTTAAAAAATACAATAAAATAAATTCTAAAATAAAATAGATCACATAAATCTTATAAAAAAAATAGAAGACGATTGGGTAAACCTCGGATACAACTCTGAGCTCTCTTTTTCCGGTCTCGAAATTTCTCTTGAAAAATATCTTCTGATCAAGAAAAGCAGATATGGAAACTGTAGGATAATAAGGTCACAAGATTAACTCATTACAAGAGAATAATATTCAATTTCATAGGAATTGAACCTCAATAACATTTTCGATTCTAAACGTATTCTGTGGTCAATATTCATTTACTTATTACTTGAAGTTTCAAAAATTCAACATCGAGATTCAACTAAATCTAATAAGAAAAAAACAATTATAACATTTTGGATTCAAAAAGCATCATCTGTAGTCAATGTTCATTTACTTCACGAAGTTTAAAAAAAGCAACATCGATCCTATTACTTGAAATTCGAATCTTAAAAGTATGGTATATTAATCATGCACTCATGCCAATTTGTAAATATTTGAGCCCATATACATGATTGTTTGTGTTTTAGCCAGCAGAATAAAATTCTGGTATGATTGCAAGAAGGCTGAATTTTGTTACCATCACATTTTGTTAATTCAAAGGAACATGGGAAAAAATTACTTTCTGAATTTGAACAAGGACAAATAAATTTAAGTAGCGGGAAGACTTGAAAGGTAATGCAACAAAATACAAATTTGAGCAAAGCACAGAGAGAAAAAGCTACCTTTTTTACCATAACCACCTGTCACTTTCAAGAGACCACTGAGGTCAATAATTCCTCTCCCATCTACCTGCATCTCAGAAGTAAAAGGAAAATATTATAAATTTAATACCATACAAATATAAAGTAGCATGGTAAATTAAGAAAATATATCCTCCTCCATAAAGGGAATATGTGTCTTGTTTTTCCAATTGCAGTAGAAAAACTTAAGGCATCAATGCTCTCAGATAACAAAGAGCCACTTTTTTTATAAATTAGAATGAATGCAATTAAATGTAAGTGAAAAAATGTTCAAATCACTCACCCTACGAATGAGTCCTAGATTATCTACGAAATCGAATCCATCTACACTAAACGAGACCTCCAACCCCTCTGAGACATGGTTACCATACCTATCAAGCATCTGAGAAATAGAAATATTGGCAGTGTTAGCAAGTTCTCAAATTAAAATACCATTTCTTTGGTACTACAGGAGCATGATGATTAAGGACAGATGAGAAAAAATTTGAAATAGAATGTTAAATTGATAGAGACATTGATTTATATAGATTATGACATACTCCCTTTTTTGCTCATTACTTAACTCGTCTTCTCAAGCTAGCAAAATGCCAGAATCTTAATTTCTCTTAAGACAAACTAAAATTACTATGGATATGCGAAAGGAACATTTTGGGACAAGGTTATTAGTTTGAAGAAATTGTTACACGTGTAAAATAAAGCCAGTTTAGATAGTTAGTCCGTACTGTCTTATTGTTTGTCAAAAACCAGAGGTTCTATAAGTTCTCTGGTAAACTTCCAAAGCTATTTTGCCACCTTCTTATGTTGGATCAAATGATCAATGCTAGTAGAATATAACACCATCTCAGCATATTAAAAGTTCTTCCCAAATGAGATTGTATAAGTAACACCCCAACAAATACACTTTTTTATGATTTGCCATGTCATAACTAAAAACGGCTTGTTTTAGATAGAATAGGAAAGATTGGTGTGTCTTTGTGTGTATGAACGAGTACGGGTTTCCTTAGGCAAGACTTGAATAGTCAACAAGAAACAAGTCTTTAACCAAAGATAATCTAATCATTCTAAAGCAAAAATATATTCTACTCAGATATAACCTGATCAACAATAACTTATGAAAAATCTGTAATAATTCTTTGCTTTTCCTCCACTGGTCATTCAAAATGACATGACGACAATCCTATCACTTTTCCCATGTAAAGAAAATATAGAAATAGATGGAAGATGGTGACAATGCTTTCCAGGGTGGATCTGAGATTTGGAAATGAACAGTATTTACCTCCAAGATAAGTTCATCAATTGTCTGTCCTGGAATTACTTTCTTATCCATATCTTTAGGTTGAAACTTGAGATCTTGAAAATCTCCGGGACGAACTGATAAATAAACACCATTTAAGTCGATTAAGTACTATATTTAGACATGCTTATCTCTAAACACTTCGTACTAGGGGGGAATACTAACAAGTTCAAAATTACCTTGACAGGGAATGGATATAGAAATATCTTCATCTTTTGAAGAAACATGTAATGTGCACAAATAATTAGGTCTAATACAGTCCAGCTCCTTGCTTTCAACAAGCGCATCCTGCATAAAAAAACATAAAAAAATAAAGAAAAGAGGAGCAAATTAAGAAAATTATTTTCAGATTCATATTCAATAGTGAACCGTACCTTCATAGTCAGACACAGTTTATCGGATGAGATCTCCAGAACGTGTTTCTCTATGGCAGCCACCAGCATCTTTCCAGATCTAACTTCTACGGTTATTTGAGGAATAGATGGGAAAGGTACTTGATTTTTGTACATGTCATAGCATGCAAAGGAAATAGATGGAAAATAAGAGCCAACCCTGTTGAAGAAATAGCAATTAAAACAACAGTTTAGAAATGTTCTCAAAAATTTTAATCCATAAAAATTCTATTCTTTGGACTGTGAAGAGTTACGTAACCAACTTAGTCTTAATTAATACAATCCAAGAGAAACAATATGTAAATGCCAGGGTACCACACTTAAATAAAAAGTTAGTTGTGTTTTTTGGTTCGCACTTCTCCTACTCAACAGAATCAGCTACTCTCTGACATATACAAAAAATACAATAATTTTACCTTGCTATAAATGGTGGACTCTTTTGATCAGCTAAACGTTCCCAACTGCTAACTTCTGACAATGCTTTTACTTCAATTTCTCTTTCAAAGCTCCTGATATTCGATCGCCCCTATAAAAGATAATGCTAATGATTACCTCATGACTTTTCTCTTAAAATAGATTAAAAAACAACTTCATATTTAAGAAAAAGACTTACAGGAGATAACTTGAATGTATAGATGCCCGCCTTCTTAAATATATCAGCACATTTACCACCCACAGAAAATAAGTACAAACCATGTAAGCTTTTACGAGATGATGGTCCCATCTTCCCAGAGTATATATGATCTTTGCCATTATATTTAATTTGCAAAAACATCTCCAAATCATCTTTGACAATATATTTTTGGTCTAAACTCTTATGACCGCTTGCAGAAGTGAAAGACGCAGGGCGAACAACTGCGACGATATTTTCCAGGGGAGTATGGCCAGCGTTAACAGAATCATGGGACGGTAATGCCTGAAATAGAGGTTAATTGATTAAAAATTTCTAGTTTACGGAATATTAGCATTTATTATATTACTACATTTTATTGCCTAAAATACTAAACGCCAAACTCAAAACTACTGAGATCGATTCTAACAAATCATCACTGGTGTCGGTCCATTGCCATTAGATGGATGCCACTTCAGCACATGGACGGCGTGTCAATGTTGTGGTTGCCATGTAGATGTCAATGGACCAACACTTGCAATTGTTTGTAACATTCTGGAAAAAAAATACATGATATACTCATATATATTTCAATTAAAAGGCAAAGTAAATTTTACCATTTGGCTACTCATTTACCACCTTTAAACAGTTTGTTCGTCCCCCTTTAAAAAATGAGATTAACTCTAAATTCATGGAATGGTGATACCTATGAAGTTATGGCAAGTCACTTCTGTCTAAGTCAAACAAGATTTAAAAAAAAAAAAAATTGCAAATTCCCAGAGATATATGAACAAATTTCCGTTTTCAATAGTGTTTGTAAAATCGTTTTTCATTATGGCATATTGAAACTTACCCCATCTATTTCCAACTCCAAACAATCAATTTCACTCAATATGTCAATAGTAGATGGCTGCTTTTGGCTTTGCCTTTCTACTTGTTTTTTCCAATCAGCGTCGTCGACAGGAACACACTAGGGAGGGAGATATAAGTCAGAGTTTCAGTAACTATCTAAAATAAACAATTTCTTTTATTGTAAGACGGTGTAATACCAAAAGTAGTCTAACCTGATCGCGGTCAATAATACTAACTGGCAAGGATAAACAGTCACCAATCTCGACAACGGACTTTCCGTCATTAGTCCAAGTGATATTGCAACCTATCTTTTCTGGGACAGCAAGTGGCCTTCCAGGAAAATAGAAAAAATAGAAAATTAAATAAAGGGAGTGCTTACTTTCTCAATTAACCTGCTTCAATTTTACTTAAGAAGCCTATTTTCCCATTCAACTCCACAAACTTTAACGTAAACAGGCTAGTTGTATTTGCTAAACATATGTTACAAAAGTAGGCTGACTTGTTAAGCACACTATGTGTTTGCCATAGAATAATTTGAACTTTCGTTTTAATTCAATATCATTTAAGAATAGCATGAGAGCGTTAACCTTGAAACAATTTGAAACATTTTTACCAAGTGTAGAACCATTCATAACAATGGTGGTAATTTTTGTAACTATGTGTAGTTGGAATGCAGAATTATGGTAAGGTATACACACCCAAACTGTCAAATTTTCTTCCTCAAACATTTTCTGAAAACCATTGCCGAATGACAACAGCAAAAAGAATGTACTATACTAGCATATAACTGATTTTGAAGATTAAATCATATTAGCTACTCAAATTTAGATGAAAAGGTTCCTATAAACTTCTCTATTTTTCTAATTTAAAATAATCAGATACTACTAGATTGAAACTATTATCTAATCTCATCCTTTATAAGCAATGAAATATATGCTGACATGCCTCAAAACACTTTCAAGGCTGAATTTAAAAAAAATAAAGTTCCATGACAGCATTGAATAGTACAAAGGAAAAACCAAATGACGCACAATGGAAAAATATGCAACCACATTTAAAAACATAATCATAGGAACAACCATATGTATACAATATAAGGGGAAAATACCTGCAAATAAGTCGAGCTTCCCCTATAAAGAAATAAAGAAGAATGTTAGACTACGTGCTCGAAAAATTAATTGTTATGACTAAAAAATTCAAAGCATTGGACCCAAAAAATTCCCATACTGTGATAAGGAAAAGAAAACATGCAACCACGTATCTAGCTTACCACTCACCCAGAGAAAGAAGAAGAAAAAAAAAGCTTAAATGGTAATGACTAGTCAAGTGTGTGTCCTTATAGTGTCCCCGAAATCATATTTATACAGGAGTTCTATGGCACAACATATTGTCCATCCCATGATAATAATTTATATTAATCAAAATTAACATGCAGATTAATGAAAAAGCACTTACCACCAGTTTCCCCTTCGACTCCTTCGACTAAGATATATTCTAGAGTAGCATACACATTGTTCTTATGTACTCCAGCACCTGCTCCCTTTATAAGTTTAATTTTTTGCCCCGACTTCCATGATAATCCTTTCCTCGGAATCTCTTGATGAAATCTCAACACTAAAAATAAGAGGAAGAAATTCACCATCAAGAAACAAAGACAAACGAAAACAACAGTGACATGGGCAGATTACAGAACCTACTACTGCTACCCTTAATAACCAGTTTACTATTTGTTCAGGAACCATAAAGGTTTTGGACCGAAAGTACCTAATCAGCTTTTGTAGTCGTTCCTCAAATATACATTTTACAAAATTGGTTATTCAAATATGATGAACTAAAATGGTTCCGAATAATTATAACATATGTATTACTTTTACACAAAGACTAGTATTATGTATGTCTCAGAGTGTAAGTTAATGTTAGAAATAATTGCTAAGAGAAAAATATAATATACAATAATTCAGAGAAGTTGATAGCGTAGCTGATGTTTGTGTAAACATAAATTGGTTCCGCAAAATTGGAAAGTAGATACTTTAGCTAATCTTGAGGGAAACTAAAAGAAAACTGTAGTGGGGGTCCAAGACAAACAAAGACGTACAAAGTGTGCGATTCAGTGACTTTCAAAATCAAACTTAATGAAAATTTGGAACACACGACTTACCATCAGCAGAAGTACACAGCTTTTTCCTTTCTGATTTTGAAAGTTCTAATATGTAAACAGGTTGATCTTTACCAGATTCTACTTCTTTATCATAATTATCATGCATCTGAAAAATCCATTCCTGATATTGCTTCTCCAATTGTGAAAGTGTGACTTCCTTTTTCTCTATAAAAATCTTAACATTCACACCTACAAATAAAACCATTTACAATTTAAAGATAATATCACAATTCCCCAGAATAAACTTATTTTTATCAAAACAGTAAAAAAAGTATCACCTTTGCCTTTCTCAAGGGGATTGTCGCCGAAGTTCTTCAAAGCAGTAGTGTACAAATGGTGATGTGCTAGGTCAGTCTAAAATCAACAAATTCATTTGTTAAAAAAATAAAATAAACAAGAAATTAGCAAAAAAGAGAAGAGTAGTGTGAAACATTGTGAAGTACTAATAATCTGATCTTTGTACTAGGTGTGAAATCATATAGTATGTTACTATGTGTGTAAGATCACTATGTTCCCACTCCCTTTGGCGGCCCCGTTGTTTGGGTTGCACAAGTCAAAAAAATAAATGGTTGCTCATTTTTTACTCTTTTATTATAATCTTCGGAATGTTGATTAGTAATTTTTGATTGTTAGCTTCTCATTCTTAGTTATACTACCTATATAACAAATAGTTAATCACTAATTGTTGTATATATTTCAATTAAAAAACAAAGGAAATGGTTGATTTAGAAAAGAATAGTAAGTTTGTTAGTGGAAAGACTCGAACCAAACATCATTTACCTAACTAAACACTTAACCAAAGAATAGAGGCATGTGACAGGAGATAATGTTTCATTAGTACGAAATAAACAGATATGAGGTTCTGTCAAGATACAAAATAAGCACAAAGGAAAATATGTTTCGCTATAGAAATTCATTAAGATTGGAGTTGTTCTCAAATATAACTTCTCAGTAAAGATCTGTTTGAAAAGCTAATGAGACAGACACCCGATACAAAGATAAGCATGCACCTTTGATGGTGTTGGATTAAAACCAGCATCAGTATCTGCAAATCAAGAAATCGATGGTTGTAGCAAATTGTAACATAGGAAAATAAAAATAGAATGGTCGGCTGAAAATAATAATAAACGCAAAACGGTTGATTTGACAAACATAAGAAAATTAGTTTACCGATAAAGCATTTAACTCTTGAGAAGCACCTCTTCAATATTTGCCCCTTCTCTCCTCTTTGTTGCTTACATTTCATAAAAGGAAGAAAATTCTGAAATTGGACAATAACAAATTGTTATATGAGTTCTAAATTTTCCAAAACTTTAGCTTTTCCTTCTTCTTGTTTAGATACGTATACAAACTTTTTAATCAAATGCATACAAAGCCCTGTGATGTTTCTTGTTCGAATGTTGTAATCAATATTTCTTCAAGAAAAATAAGATGTATCCCGTTTTCATCATCCATACAGAACCAGAAAGATTCATAATGCTGGTACTTTTCACTTCCAGATTCATTTTTATCTAGATTATTAACATAAACTATAATCAGAAATATTCTTTTTCTAGATTGTAGGTTTTGCAATTCTACGTTGAAATATGAAGCACTATCATCAAGCCTCAAAGATAACGAGTCATGTCACGAAATGGAAAGAAAAGGATATTAAAATAAACTAAAAAGAAAAAAAACCCACCCAACGAGCATCTGGAAGTAGTCGGCCAAGCCGTCTGATAGATACACGACTGAAACTTTCAAAGCTTTCTGTAATTCCAGATCCTTCTTCTTTCAACTGCTTCAATATATTTTCAATACTTTCCTCACCCTTTTTAATGCATAAGAGTACAAGGAACAGAAATTAAGTATTTATGAACTTATATATTGGCAGCAATGCTAACAAATTCAGTTGTGGAAGAATAAAATGATACCTTAACTCTTGGAAAGTAAACAAACTTTAAACGTGCCTGTGCCTGTGCCTTTTGAGATGCTCTTGTTCCTACAAAGTACGGAAAAAATGTGTAAAATTCAGGGGGTGGGTGTGTTGTGATAAAGTTTTACTAAGCACAGAGAAGAATTCTTGACAGACCTTTCCCATTTGTTCCCGGCACATCCTGAGTAAACTCAAGTTGGAAAATAAAGTTTGGGCCATTGCAAGATAACGAGTTCGTGATTGCTACTTCCCCCGCAAGAATCTCTGTTAAATTTGTTTTGTTAACCTGAAAAAAGGTAGTGTACAATCACATATACATAAATAAATAAAATTCACAGAGGAACTTCCACCAACAGATTCACATTTATATACACATGCAACAAAATATACTACTTAAGTTTTAGGTGTAATAATTTGACATACAAAGAGACTTTTTTTTCCTAATCACAAAGATAAATTAAATATCCAGTCAGAAGGAAAAACCATTGGTCACATATGTAACAAAAAAGTTTGAAAAGGAAAGGGGTTTGTCTTATTCAATTTGGAATTAGTATGTACTAACCGTCATGCAGATATCCTAATGGATGGATTTTCAGTAATAAGTATGAAAATTAACCTTTAAAAGTTTTGCCAATTACAAACTTAGGAACAGTATTATAACACCTCTAAGCTTTTATATCTTTCTTCTTATTCAACAACCAAACACAAAGATCAACATCCTTTCTAACGCCCAATATCACCCGGTCGATATATCAATACCATGTATACTTGGTTGACGCTTTTCTTTTTTAAACTAACTGGCAATTTATAGAAATATGTCATAATATAGGTACAATCACATATCGTACCAGAAACTCAACTGGCGTGCTTGTTTTTTCTTTAGACAATTCATCGGTCTGCAAATATTAAGGGTGTCATTAGAAAAGATGATGAAAATAATAGAAAACTTGGCAAATAAGAAACATAACTTTAAAAAGGAAAAACATATATATGCAATATATTGACCAATATAAACATGAATTTCTTCACGAATTCTGAAGTACAAGAGTAGGAATAATAACTACATTTTTTTTCTAATGTCACTACAACCAAACCTGTATGTACGGAAAATATATGTCCTTTAATCTGTTTCTGAGCTGCACAACATCCAAGTCCTTCATTTTAAGTTCAAATATTTCCACCTATCAGAACATAATTACAATTAAAACTTGTCCTGCCAATTTTGTAGTAGGAAGCAAATTATTTCTGCACATCTAGTTTCTTGGACCAGAAATGAAAGGAGTGAAAGGACAAAACCTTGCATGTCCATCTGCTATTAGTTCCATTCGCTTTGCTAAGTGACTTTTTTAAAAATCTCAAATAAAAATGTGAACTTAGAGTTTCCATATTTTCATCCTTAGATATTTGTGACCTCATCTCTCAGTAAAATCTACTCAAATCTAGCACTGACCAAACCGAGCTATGCTTTCTTTCTATCTTAACAGCTTAAGATACTAGCGACTATATTTTCCCAATTAAACATATCAAAGAATGAGACAGAACGTGTTACCATTTACAAAAGAATACATGAATATGGAAAGTTAATGAACTGAAATTTCCACTAGATTCGCTACTGATGACACAGAGAATTTAAAATCATTTATATTGGTTAATGCAATTGCTTGATCTACATTTAATAAACACAAATTTGACAATGCTCTTGTAACTAACTGAAAGTACTTGATGTGACCCAGGAACTTAAATGTGAACAAAAGATAAAAGAACGTAAATCTGAACATGGTTCTATTTGAACTGATTTACGTGAAAGTTAAGTAAGATACCATATAACAAAAAAGAATGAATGAACAACACAGTTTGACCAAATATCTCAATTTATCAAACTGGGGAGGTTACCTTGGTGAAAGAGCCATGAGGTGATTGTTCCATTTCATCATCCGTGGGATTCCTAATACCACCGTCAGTCTAATGACAAATTTTTTTGTGAAAATCAGGATATGAAACTACAAAAAAATAGTTATAAATAAAAAAAAATCAAAGAAAAGAACTTGGGAATATACCGTCCAATTCTTTGAACCAGAACTGCTCAGTAAAGCTTCTCTCTGAAGGTGCAAGGTACAAACCATCTTAGACTCTTTAGTTTTCGAAGAAACCAAAGCATGCCTAAATCAGAAAAAAATAAAAAGAAATTATGCAATGCGTTTTCTAAATCGCCTTGGATAAAGAGAAACAAGGGTCTGAAGAATATCTACCTGCCTAGATGCATAGAAGCAATTGACCCTCCATAACCGAACATTCCAAAGTAAGGCTGCATTCATCAAATTAACTCGTAAGCCAAAAATATTTAGGAGTTAAGCAAAAGATATATAAGGTGCCAACTTAATTGATAAATCATGATCCCAGGGTACAATGAAGAAAGTAAAACACTAGCCAAATTATTAGTTGAAAAGATTGCAACTGTTCTCATTTTTTAAGTCCGGTAAAATTCTTATAGCATTTAGAATAATTTACTAAACATGCCTTGGACATAAAAGAACTGAGCAAGCAAAAAGCATGAAAATAAAGGTTTAGAAACTAATATACCATTAAGTATGGTGGTTTAACTTTAGCCCCAACTGCATTCCCTCTAGATGATCTGTTCAAAGAAGCTCCCATCTTTCCCCTACATTTGTATTGAAATGCAATAAATTTAAGTATAAAAAAAAACTGCCCAAGTTCAATTCTTAAACACCTTAAAAAACAAATACAGTAACATAGACAAAAATGGCTCAAATAATTTAAGTTAAATACCACTTCACTATGGAGTTTTCATCGCTACCATCCATACCAGAACCTGTATCAAAAATCGATATCTTTTCCTCGCTAAGTTCAACACTGCATTGCAAAAGTCAAAAGAACAGTTGTAAAAAAAATATAAATACCAAATAGCAGAGCTAAATGAAAGCCAACCGGATTAGAAGTTGGAAATGGGGTTACACTTGAAAATTAAACAGCATTTTAAACCATGACTAACAACGATGTATTTAGGCAAGTCCTTTGCACAGATCTTATTAGAAATTTACTGAATGATTTGTTGCTTCTGGTTATTCATCCCGATCTATCATACTAGAATGCTAATAACTAAACCAATAAATGGATTAAAGTCAGTACCTAATTAGTTGCCTGTCATTCCGATGGTTAGACCACACCGCTTGCAATGAATTGTCCTGGTGAACAAGCGTAATGTTAACTTTATAGCAAAAAGAGAAAGTTAGCAGAATGACAAATTTCGATGAAGAAAAGTGTTGGGAGAAAAACATACTATTAAATCTGCAAGAGCAGTCTCAAAGGTGTACTCGTCGGGTAGCTCCCTTAGCAACTCTGTGTCTGGAGTTAGATCCCACATATTCTACATCAGTCAAACAAACCAACAATAAGCCATATAAACAACTCAAATATTATAACCAAAATATCGAATACTATTCCAGTTCAACCACCCAACTAACCTCATAGGTTTCTGCTTCTTTTGAACCATCCTGTTCCATAATTAGAACACCAGCATATTAAGAAACAATAGTTGAAACGCAAATAAAGTGGATAATTATTTTATAACAAAATCAAAAGAATCGATTTGACAATGGACTAACCTGGAGTATAAGTATATGATTCCTATCAGAACCGAACCTTGTGAAACTTATATTATGATGCTCATAGTTCTTCAGATCGCGAAAACACAGGTCTGGGCTATCCCAGTTAATCCCACGCTTCTTGTTTTGTGTCAGATTTCTGTTTCGCACCATTTTCCTATACTCAAGTTTCACATATTCTTTAAACTCTGTTTTAGGCATTTTCATGAATTCGGGATCTCCTATCCTCACCCCCACAGACAAGCCATTGGGTAATAGAACTTTGAAATTGTATACTTTTTCTGATAAAGTACTTTCGTCGATTACGACCAACTCTCGGGAAATAGAAGCTGTTTTCTTGTTCGGTCTGTCGTCTTCATCATCATCGTTCCATGGCCTCTTTGAAGACAGTGCTCCGTGCTTCACAAGTTCCATCTCTCTCTACTGCAGAACGGAACAAATCTGGAAATATGAGACAAACTTCACTTCAAGAAAATAACAGCGAGAAATTATAACTCTTTCTATTATCTAATTAACTTGGTTAGCACGTTCTTTTTTCTGTGGGCTTAGTCTTGTTGAAGCTTTTACCCTTAAATACTGGATTTTGAGGTTGATAAAAAAAATTTGGCTCCATCAAGCTTAAAGCTTCTGACTTTGGGGCAAAAAGAACTAAAGAAGAGCAGAATATAAGCTGAACAGCCAAATGCAGTCCAACTTTAAGCAGTAAAGTGAAAAACAAGCTTAAAAGCTGCAACCAAACGAAGGTTATGTTTTCCAAAAGCCACTTTTTCACAAGAAAAGATCTTTAAGAAATTGTTTGTACCAACAAACCTGTTTCTAATTTGAGTAGCAATGTATAACTACATTTTAATTTCAAATATCAATCTACAAAAATTCTAATACGTTCGAATCCAAACAACTTGCTCTAAACAATGAGAGGTAAGTTACATATCTTAAAAAAATATCATTTTTTCCTGCTTCAAAGTACTTTTGGAAGGCCTAACACACACCAAACAGAAATTTTTTTGTAACAATACTAATTCGGTAACTTCATACGAGCAAAGGAGACCTCAAAATGAAAAATAAACCTCTTCTAAATAAAAAAGTAAACTTTATCCATTTTAACTAAACTGTTAAAAAAGTTACTTCTTTAAACTACAGCAGTCAAATACACCAGTTTTGGGATTCCACAAAATACCCAAAACCCTTAAACCAGTTTATCATACACTGCAAGGAAACCTCACTTTTTTATTTATTAATTAGGGAAAAATAAAAAAATGGGGGAAAAACCCCAGAGAACAAAAATAAAGATCCAATACAGAAGGAAATGAGACCACAAGGGCCTTTATGCAACAAGAAAAGGCTTAAAAAAGCAAAATCAGAAAACTTGAAAAAAAACTTCAATCTTGAGTGAACTTGGAGGACTAGCAACCTATTTTAAATATATATAAATTACGTAAAAAAAAAAAACTTAGCCATTTTGACTAAATTTTTAAAAAAGGTACTTCTTTAAATTACAGCAACCTATTAATACACCAGTTTTGGGCTTCCACAAAATACCCAAAACCCTTAAACCAATTTATCATACATTGCAAGGAAAATGACAAAACACACACACACACACCTTTATTTACTCAAGATAGGCATTATTTCAGGGTTTAAACAAAAACCCGAAATCTTAAATAAGCCAAGCATAAACTGCCAGGAAAATGATAAAATATACTCAACATCTTAAACAAAACAAGCATAAACTACTGCCAGGAAAATGAGAAAATACATACACATATACACATTTATCAGTTTATATACTAAACATAGTAATGAAATTGATAAAAATAGAAAGAGGGTTTGCCACTTACATTAAAAAAAAAAGGAGCAAAAAAAGACTCTGTTTGTGAATATGGTTTAAACAAAAACCCAAAATCTAAAAAAAAACATAAACTGTCAATAAAATGAGAAAATACATACACATATACACATTTATCAGTTTTATACTAAACATAGTAATGAAAATGGTAGAAATGGAAACTTACATTTAAAAAAAATAAGCAAAAAAAGACTCTGTTTGTGAATATGATTTAAACAAAAACCCAAAATCTATAAAAAAAAAAAACATAAACATAAACTGTCAATAAAATGAGAAAATACATACACATATACACATTTATCAGTTTATATACTAGACATAGTAATGAAATTGATAAAAATAGAAAGAGGGTTTGCCACTTACATTAAAAAAAAAGGAGCAAAAAAAAGACTCTGTTTGTGAATATGGTTTAAACAAAAACCCAAAATCTTTAAAAAAAAAAAGCATAAACTGTCAATAAAATGAGAAAATACATACACATATACACATTTATCAGTTTATATACTAAACATAGTAATGAAAATGATAAAAATAGAAAGAGGGTTTGTTACTTACATTAAAAAAAAGGAGCAAAAAAGACTATTTGTTTGTGAATATGGTTTAAACAAGAACCCAAAATCTAAAAAAAAAAAAAAAGAAGAAGCATAAACTGTCAATAAAATGAGAAAATACATACACATATACACATTTATCAGTTTATATACTAAACATAGTAATAAAATTAGTAAAAATAGAAAGAGGGTTTGTTACTTACATTAAAAAAAGGAGCAAAAAAAGACTATTTGTTTGTGAAAAAGGATTAATAACTGAGAGAGTAAAGGAGAGGGTATATGAACAGACAAATGGAGTGATATATATATATATATAATAGAGATAGAGATAAAGTATGTATATGTATTATGGCTTTATTACATGAACTTTAAGGATTACTGTAATCTACATTAATTGTCTCCAAAACTTTGAAATTATTTTATTTGGTTTTTTTAAAATTTTATTTGGTATTTTAAAATTAGTTTAAGCATTGTTAGTCCTTTAGTTTTGAAGAGATTAGACTTTGGTCTTTTTAGTTTCTATTTGGTACCTTACGTACTCGCGTTGTTGCGGATGAGAAACTGGTAATAGGCTAAAAAGTACTACAACGTCTATTATATTGTGAAAAATTGTGTGTTAAGACTTTCGGCACCCTTTATAACTACGACGAGAAAAAAAAGTAGTTATGCGACTCGGTAGTATGGGTTGTTGATTTAATTTCGATCGCGTAACAAGTAACATAGAAGGGAACTTAGTGCAAATGTTCAATTATCATTTTTACCAAAACTTTGTGGATGTGTATTTTTTTTTTATCCAAAAACAACAGTCAATCAACTTTATAATCCGTCTCTAAATCCATATGACTCGAAAAAATATTTACATTAAAAAAAGGAGGGAACAAGTTGATTTCAAATCATTAAATCAAAAGAATAACGCAAAGTTGAAGTTTGTAGCAAGTTGTGTTATGTAATTTACAATTATAATAAAAAGGTGACAAAATTATTGCTAATTTAGAACTTTGTAGACGAGCTGAGTCGATTGTCTAATTTAATAAACTATTTATCTAGAACATCATTGATGATCGTTAATCATGGAAGGGAACGTTTTTTTGTAGCCATGAAAGGGAATAAATATGCGTATCTAACATACAACTAAGCGTGTCAAATAGATAATACGGATGTCAAGTTGTCGTATGCACAGACTATTAATTCCGTAAAGTAAAACACGAGTTCAATTATGACTTCAATAAAAAGCAATTTGTCTTTAGAACATCATTGAAGATCGTGAATCATCAGAAGAAACATTTATGCGTATCTAAAAAGCAACTAAACGTGTTATGTATATAGGTATTACGGATGTCAAGAGGCCGTATCCATAAACTATTAATTTCGTAAAATAAAACACGAGATCAATTATAACTTCAATAAAATCTATCTATCTAGGATATCATCGATGATGATCGTTAATCATGAAAGGGAACATTTATGCGTATCTAAAAAGTAACTAGACATGTCATATAGGTACGTATTACAGATACTATTAAAATTTGTAAAATAAACCAAGAGATCAATAATAACTTCAATAAAAACTTTGTAGACTATTATAGTAATAAGTGCAAAGTTACAAAAAAAAGGCAGGCAGCAGAAAGAGTGGGCAGTACTCTTCACTTTTCTCTTGTTTTTTTTATTAAATATTTTTAAAATTTGTATCAAGAAATTGTCAAAGAAAAATGAACCTGGATTTTTCTACCACATTTTTTCTGAAAATACACACAAACCGTAATTTTTTTGTACATACCGTACATTTTTTCTACGGTTTGTACTTAAGATGTATTGTTTGTACAAAAAATATACGGTTTATACGTTTTTTCAGAAAAAATATAATAAAAAAATCAAGTCTCAATAAAAATATCAAACATTAATACTGACTCTTTATTTCTATAACTTTTATTTCCACTTATAGAAAATAAAATCAACGGTCAAATGAATTATTGAGCTATCATTTCCCTGTGCACTTTAGACTTATTTTATCCACTAATATATTCTACTTTTGTAATTAATAAAAGTTTTGATGGGGACTTAAGGCCTTGTTTGCTTCTTTCCCAAGACAAAAAACAGCTTTATTTTGAAAAAAAAAACTGACTTCTTTGAGGTTAAGTTGTATTGTATGTTTGTCCATATTATGGGTGGTTTCGGTACGGTACCGATTTTTTTTATCATATGTCAATACCGAACCGAACTTGTTTGGTTTGAAAAAAATTATACCATAATCGAACCGAAAAAGTCGGTATACCGAAAGTTTGGTATACCGACTTTTTCGGTTGGTACGGTTCGGTTTTTCGTTTTATACCGAAACATTATTATTATTAAAATATAATTCTTGATAACAATAGAACAGCAAAAAAGTTTGTAAAAAGTAAAATGTGTACAACTATTCTTATATTTGCTACATTTATTGTGAATTTGATTAAAATAGTAAACACTTCTAAAATAAGAATTCTTTTAAAATATTAGACAAGAAAATGGAGAAACACAAAAATATTGTATTTGACTTCGTAAATAGGAAAGTAAGTTGTAATAAAAATTAAAATAAACTATAAGACAATTTATTTGTAAGTTATAACTATGTGTACATTTCTATATATTTTATAATTTTAATGTTTGGTTCGGTTAGGTATTGTACCAAACATACGAAATGGATACCGAAACCGAACCGACTTTTAAAGTTTGGTTCGGTTGTACCGTACCGAAAAGTCGGTATACCGAATTTTCGGTACCAACTTGTTTGGTTCGGTTTAAAAATCGGTCAGTTGGTACAAATCGTTACAAAAAGTCCACCCCTGGTCCATATATTATTATGTGGCATTTGCTACAAATTAGCATTAAATTTTTAACCTCTTAACAATAATGGGTATCAATTCAATGATAACAGTTAAGTTCATTTATTGTCGATTATTGCTTATGTGGTGATTTTACAAAGTATCCAAACATTAACTTGTTTTCTTTTTACTAATTTAAAATGAAATATTTTCTTTATCAAGGACAAACTTGTTCTTAGTGTACTAATTAAATACTTTTTATTGAGTACGTACATTAATATGTATATATATATATATATATATATATATATATATATATTTGGAACATTATCTCATACAAAGTAAATGTTACAAATTTTAATAAATTTTCCACAGCAATAATGCAATAGAGTATTGACACTTTCAGAAAAAATAAAAATGGACAAGAAAATACTAAACATTATTACACCTAAAAAGAAACTTACAAGTTCTGACTTTAAACCGTAAGAAAAAGACAATTTATAAATTCGCAAACATCAAATTTTTACATATAAATTAATCCACGAGAAGTATATTAAAACTCAAATATATCAACAACAAAAATGGAAAATATCAACAATTACCAAAATACCAAAATACCAAAAATCAAAATAAAAAATAGAAAAGTTAAAAGTTAAAAAAAAACATGAAATACTATAAAATTTTACACAAGAAAAATGAAAAAATAAATAAAAATTCTTAAATATTTATAAAATCTAAGCAAAAAAGGACAACAACAAGTCACAAAATTTCCAGAAACTATAAAATAACTAAAAAAGTGACCTATTTTAAATAAAATGGATTCTCTCAAAATAACGTGACTTATTTCAAAAAATTCAAAGTTTTGATTTTGGATGAATAATAATAATAATCATGTCTAGGTATTTTAATCCCTGTACTTTTTTGTATATGCTCAAAGTTCCCCCTGCACGATTATTATCCCAAATCATGACCATAATATATCACTAAGCCATCGAATGCTCTACGATTTAACAAAATTAATGGTTATAAGAATTAAAATATGATGATTACCTTTTTAATCTGGTAAATCGCTTATTCGTCTGTGTTTGAACTCATCCACGAAGATCGCCATTCATCGTCGTCGCCATCTGCATAACTCTCATCGGTGCAATCGTCTTCCATTTTTTTATAGCGGCGCATATCAATACATAAAAAATTTTTAGGGTATTACTAATATAGTGGTATGTAATGGGCCGATACCTACGGTAAAAACTATCCAACTCGGACAATGATAAAATAACTCTAATTAAACGTGTAATAATATAATTACCTTTTTCTTTCATTTTTTTTCAAGTTACCGTCTTTGAATTACCTTATTCCCGTGTTGCAAGTTAAAAAAAAAGACGGAAATTATAAGGTATGTATTGAGACCGGACTAAAGTTTAAAATAAGTTTTGGTCAAAAAAGACCAAAAAATCAAACTTAATTAAAGTATTTTTCTTAATTAAAGTAGTATATATTGATTATGGTATCAATTTGCATTATTTTTAAAAGTGTTACATTTTCTTAAAAAATGAAAATTCTAGCAAAACTAAATAATGCATCAGCAAAAATAGGCTAATTTTATCTAATAAACTGAAAAAGATTATAATAATAGCATAAAATCCACAATTAGCAGAGAGAGAGAAAAAGATGGTGAATTTGATAATAATCTAAAATCCCCATTTTTTTTCTCTCTGGATTTGCAACATTTACTTTCCAGGTATACATACAAATATATATTCTCATTATTTTTGGAATATCTTTTCAGTCTTTTTGTTTTTGTTCAATTTCGTGTTTAGAAAATATCAAATTTGATATTAGATTGAATTCCCAATGCCCATTGTTGTTCAATTTTTTAGAAGCTATTTTGAACCCCAATTTAATTAGTATTAAGGGGTTTTTTAGCATTAGTATCCAAATTTTTGAAATTGATCAAAGATTGTTTTTTTTTGTGTGTGTGTGTGGTTTTTTTAATCTGTTTTTTTTCCTTTTTTTCAAACCCCATGATCAAAGGAAATATTTTGATACTTTTATAGGAGTATTTTGATTTTGGTACACCCCAATTTGATCAAAGATTGGGTTTTTGTGGGTTTTTTAATGTATTTTTTGGTTGCTTTTGAACCCAAATTTGATTTTGATACTTTTCTAGGAGTATTTTGATTTTAGCACACCCCAATTTGATCAAAGATTGGGTTTTTTGTGGTTTTTCTAATGTATTTTTTGGTTGCTTTTGAACCCAAATTTGATTTTGATACTTTTCTAGGAGTATTTTGATTTTAGTACACCCCAATTTGATCAAAGATTGGGTTTTTTGTGGTTTTTCTAATGTATTTTTTGGTTGCTTTTGAACCCAAATTTGATTTTGATACTTTTCTAAGCGTATTTTGATTTTAGTACCACAATTTGATCAAAGTTTTTTTTTTCTTTCTAATCTATTTTTTGGTTGCTTTTGAACCCAAATTTGAAGATTTATCTAATTCCCAAAGGGTAGAATGATTGATTTCAAATCCCAATTTGATCTTTAAAAAAAATCTAAAGTTTGAATCTTTTAGTAGTATCTTGTGGTTAAATTCATAGTTCTTTTTGAAACCCTTTATTCAAATTCTGCTTTTTAGTTCCTTATAGGTTAGCTTTGATCAACTTTGATTTATACTTGTACCCAATTCTTACATTCTTTCAAATTCGTGTTAAGGTAAAACTTCACTCGATTTTCAAAAAAATGATTCAGTACCCGAACTTGATCTTCTATACGTGCATCGCCTCGGGAACAACAATCCTAGCCGAATTCAATTCTAGAGACGCTGACCTCGCAACACTAGCCCTAAAATGCCTCCACAAAACCCCAAAAAATCATTCATTGTTTACGCACACGGTCCATAAACGATCATATACCTTCCTCATCGACTCCTCTTTTGTCTACTTTGCCATCTATGACAAAAAGATTGAATATCCAGAAGCCTTATCATATTTAAAAAGCGTTAGAGACGCATTTGACCATATACATCTTAATTCGGACACTTACTTGAGTCATAACTTTAGCACACATTGTTTCCAAGGCGAATTTAACCCTGTTTTCCACCAACTTTTGGCTTCGAATACGGATACAGAAATACCCTTTTCGCCCAGGGTTTGTAAGAGCGGGAATTTGAGTTCGGATAGAGAAGGGAAGAGGTTTGGGGCAATGGCGTTACATAGTGGGGGTACCCTTTCGCCTAGGAGCTTAATGAAGAAGAAAAAGCGGTTGTTTGAGAATAAGTTGGATTTTTCAAATAGGGATTTATATGTATCGATGCATAGAAGTGGGGTTTTATCCGATAGCTCTTCGTGTGGAAGTTTTAAAGCGAAGAGGGTGTGGAAAAGGCATGTTTTGATGGTTTTGACTATTGATTTGGTGATTTGTTTGGCTTTATTTGGGGTTTGGTTATGGATTTGCAAGGGGCTCAAGTGCATTGCTGGTTGAATGGTGTTTTTGTGAAGGAATGTGGTAATTACATAACATTATTCCGTGCAATCTGGCGTTGGATTCCAATCAATAGGAATGGGGGATTGATTTTAAAACCGAGTAGATGTTCACATCAGGTCTTTCCTTTTATAGAGGGTCTATCTAATGAAGTTTATATGCACACATATCAAGCTTATATGCAAATGTATTTATTCAAAACTTGTGAAGATGAAGTTTGCATAGCTCTCTGCAATTTTGTTCACAGATTTGCGAAATGGTAGTGGGACTCGCACATATTTATACACACAGTTTTGTTAATATTGTGGCGGGATTTCTACCACCTCATGAATTTGTTTACACATATTTTTGCTTGGTGAAATTGGTTTTTGGATTGTATTTTGATTGATTGGATGGAGATGTGATTTGGAATATTCAGTAGTTGTAAATGTATGCCCTTTTGAAGTTCATGAAAAGTTTGTTCATTTGTATTGAAAAGTGTGAATCCACAGAAGTCAATATGCAAATGTATGATTTCACTATAATGCATAATTTATGTATCCACAGGAGACGATAATTTGTATTGATCATCAAATTTGGTTTGTGTAGAGTTGTTCTTTTTATTGTAGTAGATTATTTGATTAAAAAGGAAGATGAATTTTGATTTGAAAAGGGCGAGTATTTGTAGGTTTACATCTTTATTATGTTCATAACAAGCCTTGCATATTCTTCATCTTCGTCGAACCTAATAGTATGTTTGCAATAGATTTATGTCAGAATAACATTTGCATTGAATTTTGCTAGTTCGTGATTCGATGATTGATATTGAAATCACTCTATGAAGGTTTTCTTCTTCTTTTTTTCCTGATTTTTCCATCAACAAAAACGCGAGGGTTTGATTTTAAACAATCGTGAAGTTGTTACTGATACGACGAAGTTTATAACAACTGCATGTCCTTTTGCAGCTTTGCTGCACCCAAAGTATTAAACAAGCAACATATCCACTTACGATAAAGGGTCTATCTAATGAAGTTTAAATGCAAATGAATGTATTCTCAAAGCTTATACGCAAATGTAATTATTCAAAACTTGTGAAGATGACGTTCGCACAGCTCTCTGCAATTTTGTTCACTGATTTGCGAGAAGGGACCTGCAAATGAATGTATTCTCAAAGCTTATACGCAAATGTAATTATTCCTTCTGGCCATGCTTGTTTGAACGATACTATAACAGGGTATAATTCCTTATCTTCTACGGTCCAATCGTCTTCATCAGAATCTGTCCATTCTTCTTCTTCATCGCCCTTCCACATTCTTTTCTTTTCTTTTTACCCCTTTTAGAGTTTATATTATATAGAGAGATATATTTATGAATTACTTACAAACACCACTTTATTTATATTTAATAAATGATACTCAATGTAATATTGGTACTATCATCTTTTAATTATTTTGGTGTCCAACTTAGGAGTTTTTTCAATTGGACCACTCATTTAAAATCACAGTGTTGGACATGGAACCTAAAGAATCTAGCCAAGTATGAGGCCAAATGCAACAGCAATGCAGAAAAGCTTTTTACAAAGTACCAAAACATTTGTTTTAGGTAAAAACATTAAGGAGCCCTAGCTCCGCCTGTCCGCCACTGCCCCACTCCATCCATACATTTTGTAAATGTCTTAAGCTTCTTCACGAGTCACGACCAAACCACATTATCAGATAAACAACTTCTTTAAAGCGCAACTGTGGTTATAATATTCCTTTTGAAGAGTCTGTAATCTACTATAATAAATTTGTAGCCATAATGCGACTTTCAGAAATGAATTTCGTTACAATAAACATAATAATTTCCACAACCTATCTTAATCTCGTTCGCATCCTTCTTCTACCACTGGCAAAGGATTCTCACAGAAGTTAACTAACCAACCAACCTAACGAGCGGTTACTAAGCATCCTAAACACTCACACTCCTTGTTCTGCTACAACTAGGGATGACAATTTCGCGGGTTTCAACCCGACCGGCTGCGGGTCGGGTAAAAGTGCAATTATATTCGGGTCGGGTCGGGTTTAAATGGGTAGAGTGCAACTTTAAAAAGTGCAAATTAACACACTCTCTCTCCTCTCTCTCGTATTAAACTCTCTCTTTTATATTATTTTTATATTATAATTCTAAATCAAATGATTTTTTAATCTAACTAACAAATTTTATTTCAAATATTTGACATTTATGGGATTTATTTCTTAAAAAGAAAAAAATATATTTTTTAAAACGGGTCAAATGGGTCGGGTTGGATCGGGTTAAATGGGTAAAAGTGCAAATTTTGTCATCGAGTCGGGTCGGATTAAAACCCGCGAAATTGCCATCCCTAGGTGTAACGTAACAGGTAACATAGCTGAAATAGTTAAATACTTCAACTAACTTAACATCCCTGTTGAACTTAGAGTTCAATAATTGATTTTGATTATAACTTTGATTATGTTTTTAATGATTTTACAATTTTACGATTTCTCTATTTTCGATGATATAATGGTTGAACGCCAGAAAGATAGAGCACGGAAAAACGAAGCCACAGGTTCAAGAGGAACCAGAATCGGAGCTAAAACGAAGGAGTTATGACCATTCGAAGAAAAGCGAGAAAACAGAGAACGACCGATTGTCTGTACAAAAACGACCGATCGTTTTTGTACCAAATTCTTCCAGTGAGGACGTCGAAAAAATGACCGATCGTTTCTCAGAAAACGACCGATCGTTTTCTGAAAACGACCGATCGACTGTAGAAAACGACCGATCGTTTTCTGCAGATTTCGAAAACAGCTTTTCAGCTTATTCTGGAAAGTTGCTTAAAACCTGTGGATAAAAGCCTCAACCACTGCCAACGGTCATATACAGAAAAACAGACTTTGGTGATTATATAAACCAGCCCAATTCACTTTCCAAAGTCACAAATTACATCCATACATATCCATAATCAATCCTTCAACCTCTCTCATATACATAAACCCAAAATCACCATTTTGGTGAAATATTTCGAAAAGAGAGAAATTGAAAATAAATCGATACAAACTCCAACAAAGATCAAACATCATCGAAACCACAAATTAGCTTATTTAAGAAGCAATCAATTGTGGGTGTTGTTTTAATTTTCGACTAAACTGTAAAGAGCGTTTTATAAGCTCATTGTGAGTGAATGTTTGGGTAGAAGCTTTTAAGCCAAAGTGTTGGTTAAAAGTTCTAGGTTAAACACTTGGGTACTCATAGATTGAGGGGGAGTCGTTGACTCATTAGACGTGTACGCTTGCACTTGAATCAAGAATAGGAACCTCGGGTAGAGGGTGAGCCAATCGGTCGATTGAGCTCGATAGGATTTGTAAAATCGGGAAGAACAATTTTAGTGAAATACTCGGTAGTACCAAGGAGAGGACGTAGGCCGTTTGCCGAACCTCTATAAATCACGGTGTCATTTTCTTTTCCTAACTTTTACTTTCCGCAACTTAATTATTGCTTATTTCTTGCATGCGTTTAGAACTTCTAGTATTATATTAACCTTATTAAACGCATAAGCTTAAAATAGCAAAAAAGTTGGGTTGCTAATTGGACTTAAGTTTAATTAGGTGAAAAACGCCAAAAACTTATTCAACCCCTCTCTAAGGTTTAGCCGCACACGGGCCAACAATCCCAAATTGAACCTATTACCTTACACCCTCTGGAAATCATATTAAGAGGACTAAAATTATAAATTTGAGGTGAAGATCATTTGATAGTTCAATAAATTCCTTAATCGTGCACTGTCCAATGAGGAAATTATCCCTCCCTGAGTGAAAAAGAGTAAGGTCAAGATTGCTTCAAATGATTATTCTAGCTCAAGGGTACATATTGGTTTTATTTAAATATCTGGCTTTCGAGTAAAACTGAAACTCTCGGTATAAAATACGTATTATTATATCTTCTCCGATATTCTTTTGTTTCAACGTCAAAATCCACAGGTCAATAATATAAATTTAGTTCGTACGTTGATTAAAAAAAAACTGACTAGTGTGATTAAGAAAATATTTGTTTTGAAGACTGGGTTTGATTACGGCAAGATTAGAAATAGGAATGGTGAATCACGACTATGGTGATCGTTGCATCACACATGTCCTATCTCTGTGTGGATGTGTAATAAGTGGTTCGCATAGCATTACCGGCTCGTATATATTTGCATATTTGTTTACTGAGTAGATTTTCGATAAAGGAGATTATGGGGTAAAATTGGTTTATTTTAAAAAGGTAGGACTTAGTTGAAACTTACATCTGGCTGCCATCTGGTTTATTTTAAAATTTGTTTATTTTAAAATCGTTAATAATTACGATGTTGATCCATGTAGTTTTAATTAAATTACAAATCAGTCACTATAACGGTAATAAACGGGTAGCTTCAATTTTTTTGAGGTTATACAATAGTCAATTTTAAAATTACTATGTCTATATCACTCAAATAAACTCGTCTACATATCATATATTTCAAACACTCGTTATCCCAAATCAAAATAGATCCAAACATAATGAACGCTTACTTCTCTGATTCGAAGATAACAACTTCAACATGATGAATGAACATTTTCTCGCCAACGACTTTATCGTTTCAAGGCTTATACACAAGTTTAGTTGACAGTCGAATTACATTGCTAAATCATTCATAATTGCAGGTGCAAATGACATTCTATATATTCAACTTCATTGAAACAAATAAGACAAGGCGGATAATTGCCCTCTTTTGATATAAATTTTGAATTCTCCCCTGCATGCGCCTAGTAAAACGGTGGCAATACCGATTTCCAGAACAATTTTCTGTCCACTCCAATAAAATTTTAATGCATATTGTATTTAGCTATCACTACAGGATGGTTTCTTTATTTTGGGAGAAACACGAATATGAACCCGGTGCACTATAATTAAGGATGTGTCAACCAATATAATTTTTTTGTTTTACTTTTGAATTAATTTTAGCCTAGTTATTTGTGGGTTCATGTTGATTTTCAGTGGATGGCACACACATAAATTATAGTGAACCGGATTTACGATAGTTTTACTGTTATTTTGGAGATTCTATATCTTGGAGAAGAAAAAATCAAGTTATTTTTGGTGTTTGCTAAAACTAAAGTAACAAGAAAACTAAAGAAAAATGGGGAAATAATTACTAATTAATAATTCCCTCAGGCCAATATCTTCCTCTAATACGTCTCTTTTGCTTTATTATTAAAAAATTACAATAACCTGTCAAATAAATATACGTCTAGCTTAGTTTTTATAATTGTTTGCAGCCCCGGTTTGCAGGGTGGGCTACAAGGATATACGCTGAAAGCCTCCGAAAAATATCGAAATTTGGTGTATTTCGTTTTCGGAAAAAATATGTTTAATGAATTTTATACAATATAAAATATAATTAGAAAAATTATTGTTTTTGCATACGTAAATGTGTGTCAAAGATCATAGTTATCTGAAACTTACTTGTATTTTGCTATCATTCTTATAGATCTTGGGTTCAATAATTGTTAGTAACATTTTGTATATATATATATATATATATAAGAGGCCTCGTTTACCTCTGAAACTCTGACTCCGGCCCTGATTGCTTGTTGTTGTAAATAAAAGAACGTATAAAATTATAGTTTTATAGTTGAAGGTAACAAATGTTTACATTTTGATTGAGTTGATATATACAGTTTGATTGTGCCTTTTTCTATAAAATTGGTGAATAAGAAAAAAAAAGGTGTTGAAAACTTTAAATAAAAAAGGCAAGAATAACGGAGTAGCATTGTTTTGTTACATTCGTCTTTTTTGTCTCTCGAATTCGTTTCTAAGGACGTGACCGTTGTGTCTTTTAAGGCTACAAAACTAATTTAGTCAAGATACAAATGTTAAATCAAATACGAAAATTTATCAGAATTCGGACAATGTGTATATGACCCCAATGCTAAGTTTGGCCTAAGTGTGGTTCTCACTATTAAAAATAACGACCAAACTTGGTTCTCACTATTAAAAATAACACAAATGAATAAAAGTATTAAAGAAACATAACAGGTTTCAGTTTAATATAACTATATGTTTAGTACAAAAAAGTTAGCCAACCAGTGCATGTTTTGTAAATAATTAGGCTTGTAATTTTATTTTTTTCATAACTGCATTCAGCAATGTCTCAAGGATTCGCGGCATACATTTGATATGGAAATCGAAACTTTCTAGATTACACAAAACCGGTAGCTTGGGAATTAATGTATCTCTTTAAATAATTTAAGTGTGATAAAAGATAAGTTTTGTTAATAAAAAAGAATTGAATTCCTTAAATACAGAAGGAAGTATTGGTCAAATCTTGACGACGTGCATGTCTAGGGCCGACCTTGACCGAACTTGGGCTCATCAATTTTCGTGGTGTCTTTTGCGTTGAAATCTCACCAACATCGCCACCTTCTACCTTCATTACCGAGTAAATCGCGAGATTATTACTTGCTATTTTCCATAGATTATGAAGCTTATCTTCCATATGCTTCTTTACCACCTTTCCTTTGACCTCCCCTAGCGATTTGTCGCACGTGTCTTGGTTCGTGAGCGTGGCGCTAAGCCATGTCTTCACGTCTTGTATGGATCCAACGGACGAGAGGGAAAGAGAAAGCTGCTCCACCGAGTCTTCAAGTAGCTCAAGGCAGGTTTTGTAGACGCATCTTATTTGAAAAAAAAAATGAAAGTTTGTCAATATTTGGTACCATATGTGTAGCTATTTTATCACAATGGACTTAGTAAGAGTGTTAAATAATAATAATAGGTACTCGGGCAGCCTATTATTTATGGAAAAATTGTTGGTTTATTACATAGAAACTTAATTATCAACTATTTTAAAATAAAAATAAAAAAACTTAATTATCAACGTGTAGTACGTAGTTGGTTTAGTTGATGAGTTAAAGAGATGGGTTTATTATTGAGATAAAATATTCTTAGTTTTCTGACTAGAACAAAGAACTATCCAACTAAATTAAACACAACTTATAAAATATAATGTATGAAAAAACCGAACTTGAAAATAGTAGCTAAACAACCCTCGATATACCATATAGCTTTATAAACGAGTTTTCGTGAAAATAAATAAATTAAGAAGAGATTGTATGAGTTATTAACTTGTCATGAGAATCCATCTTGATATCGGCCAACTCCAGTGAATGATGGAGCGCGTTTTCGAACTGCTGCAACGTCATATTCATAGACATGTGCACAAGATCGTTTTCCATAGCACTTGGAGCGCCAGGGAAACCAACAAACGACTCCACGCATAGGTCAGGATAACGAGTTTTACCACACATATTCGATATAGGTACCGTTGGTTTCGAGGCTGACTTAGATGAACCAGGGAATATCGTAGGCCAATAATGAGACGCGATAACACATAACGCTACGAAGATTAAGATCGCTGTGATGCCTATCCATGTTAATACTTTGCCTATTTGAGGTTTATTCATTGCTTTAAAAAAATATTATGAAAAAAAAAGTAAAGGCTTTATAATGATGAACTAGTACATAATTAATAGTATAACTTTGTTTAGATATCATTACATTATGAGAAAGATGCAAATATTTATACAAGAGAAGGTAGAGATTAAAATTGGTAATAGTTTTATTAATAGGAATATTTAGCAGAGATTTGGACATTATAGTTCTTGTAAGATTTTGATTAGATTGAGTTTCCTATCAAGTTAATAGTGGAAAATAATGACTTTAATTTATAGTCCGAGTTTCCTTGTTTGGAGAAAAATAATTTCGTTTTAGGGATACTTTTTATCTCAATAATATATATCTTTATGTTTATAGTAAATGTATATAATGTAATAGGAAACTTTTTATCTCAATAATATATATCTTTCTGTTTATAGTAAATGTATATAATGTAATAGGAAACTTTTTATCTCAATAATATATATCTTTATGTTTATAGTAAAAGTATGAAAATAGATAGCAAAACTCAAAGCAGGGAAGATCATATCGATATAAAGAAACATTAAATTGAAAATATATGCAAAAACCGTTGATACAAAAAGTTCCTGATTAGTATTCAATAATGATAGGGCCGGTCGGGAACTTTTTTATATCCGGGGCCTAAACATCAAAGCACGACGAATAAGAATTGTGTTGTTTGTGTGAATATATACCAACTGTGATTATAGATCAAGCCTATTTTTGACATCCAGGGCCTAATGAATTGCAAATTAAAAGCGTTTATGAAATTAATCACCTTCTGGTTTGCATCCCCAAGTTTTCGTGGTGTAACATGATTATGGTAAATAACTATATAGAGTAAGGTTCTAGTTCAATTGTGATGCGTGTTTATTATTACTCATTTTGTCCAAAACTTTATTTTACTGCTCCTCTAAACTTTTTATCAGTTATTTATATGCAATTACCAAATATAATTCCAAAATTCTTCGATATCAAGAACAAAATCCAGCAATATATTCAATAATTAATTATGAAATCCCAATTTTTCTATTTATTTATATCGCAAAGTAATCACCTAGTATTAATAAAACCAAATCTCTATAGAATCGCTAATTTCGAAACCCTAGAGATTGCAAAAAATCAGATAAAATTGATAAAATTCAGCTAAAAAGAAAAAGAAGAACGATCTGACCAAAAACGAGTAAATCGTAGAAGCAGAATGATTTAATCTCGCTCTGATGCCATGTAGAAAAACTCAGAATCCATATCTATGGATTAAACAATAAATCGCCATTTAGAGAGATAAAGAAGTGAGGAAATATCTGTTTATTTTTTTCACTTAAATGATGGACAACGTTTTACTGGCCAACCTAAGAACCGAGTCTTTCTATATAAATATTAAGGTTAACAAATCCCAATTTTTTTTTTCATACCTAACAAAGTCACATTTATTTTTCTAAAATTGACCACAAACAATCCCCATGTTCTTAGGATGCTCATTATAAGTGTTAACATCGATCTCTTGGTTCTTGTTAAATCATATATCGGTCATTACAAATTACATCACGCGACTAAGGTGTTCAATACTTAAAAAAAAAAACTATCAAATAGGACACTGTCCTTGGTTTGTTCCAGTGTATGTTATATTTATTTACTCTTTTTAGCACAATTACGCATTTTCTTCCTTTTACAGTCGATGATAGGGCATGCTCTCGCAGCCTCAGGTGCATTAGAAGCAATAGCCGTTGTGAAAACGAGAACTACCGGTTGGCTACACCCGATCCTAAACCAATACGTATGTCACGAAAAACTCCCCATCAAAATGTTCTGATTACTTGATTATTTTCCACATTAGACCACTTCAATATGTATTTTTATGTTGCAGAACTTAGAGCCTGAGGTTACGATTGACACAATACCAAATATGAAAGTAAAACACGATGTTAATGTTGGTACGTGCACTCAGTTTTTCTTGTCATAACCACATGAAAAACATATTTTTTGCACACTTTTCTTTAGTTTTTGCTAATCTGGCTAGTTTCCCTCTATGATTCTCCATATCACAGCAATTTCAAACTCGTTTGGCTTCGGTGGACACAATTCGGTGGTAGTTTTCAATCCTTTCAAACCATAAGACACCTCGAGAAAAAAGGCAGTACCGATGAAGTGAAAGAAGGACAGTGTTGATTGTTGAATATATATATATACATCTATAGAATAAATAATTATTCAGTCATCTTTATTTGATTTGAAATAACAACTATATATAGGAAAAAGTAAAATCATCAACCCTATATTCTTGTAATCCTTTAGTCACATGAAAAATAATCCAGTTATGGTTTTTCACGTGGTTAAAAAAGTTGGTTAATGGAGTTATAATATGTTCTTTCAATCAATTTAATTTTTAGGTATTCGTAAAGTTGATAAAATCATTAATAAAAAACATAAATTATGGTATTCCGAATTAGTTAACAAGACTATAAAAGGAAATAACTCGACCATTAATTACAATCTATACAATGACGTGTAAATTTCAGTTTCATTTGTTTCGAGGAAACAATAGCAAATAACAAATGGTTTTCATCTAAAACAATGATAAAATTACATCATCATTATTTATTTTTGTTATATTATTATAAACCTAACAAATTCGTTAAATCCAAGCGCCTTTAGTTTATATAGTACTTGTTTATATATACCATGAAAATGAAATTCTCTATACTATTGCAAACGTTCAATAACCTTTACTAAAAAGTAAAAATATATTAGGAACTAAAAAGCAACAAATATATATAATTTTACTAAGCAAATCATAATTCTTCAAAGACAACCAAAAGATAAGGTCATAATGTGATTAAAAGAAGTTAAAACAATAGAAATACGATAATAAACTACTAGACATATCTCTTGTACCTCGCCCCTCTATAGTCTATCTTCCGACTCGTAGCTAGGAAAAATATCGCTACAGACTGGACCTCGACTTGTAGTCCGTCTTCGAATGCTAACAAAATTCTTCAACAATCCAAAATCGATGTAGATAATTTCCTAAATTTTTAAAAAAAGATCTAGAAACAAGAGAAATATGACTACGACTAGCACTGCTCGATCATAGAAACAATCCCCTTGACACATCTCACACCACGGCCCCAAAAAGAACTAGCATCACGTCCCTATCTAGTCTATTTTCCAAGTTTTAATTTTTTAAAAATAAATATTCCGGCTAGTTTGATGGAGACCACTACAGGCCGATTAGGGCAGACCTCCTCTTCTTGTAGTTAGCCTTGAAACACGCTTGTCGGAGCTTTTTGGTTCTCTCGGTAAGTTCGAGCTCCGGAATCTTTTCCAACATCTTCTTGTGTTCTTCTAGCATTGCTACTTCACCCGTCAGACCCAACTCCTGCATAAATATAACGAAGAACTTGTAAAGCTCGTCTATAACATATAAGGCATATTTACATGTTTTCTAGCATATTTTGTCACGCAATATCATTAGTTACAATTATTTTCTGAAGTAAGTATTCACAATCATTTACTAATTTTCATCTCTTATTAACGTTTTTTTCCCCTTCTACAATGAAGTATCTAAATAGGCACATATATCTTGGTTTTGTAGTACACAATTAAGTGGGTGAAATAACATTTTAATGAATAAAAACACGAGCATTAATGTGGAATAAGTTATAGGAGTTTGAAGTAACATATATACGAGTATAGTGTGTTACGTTCATAAATAATGTATTAAGTTTTACCCTTTAATTTTATGTATATTTGTATATTTACAATTACAATAGTATTTTTCTAAACTTTTTAAAGAATGGTAGGCTTGGTCTTTGTTTTAACATCACTTAAAAACTAATTGCATAGAAAGCAATAAAATTGCCAAAAAGTGAACCAAAATATAAGGCATTTCCAATTTTGAAACTATGAGTCTATATTTTATTAGTGCTTCAAATGTAACATGAACATGAAAATTAAAAAAAAAAATCATAGTGCAAAAAATCCACTTACCTTAACGTTGTTAATGAGGGACTTCAAGCTTTTAAGTTTGCGATGAGGCCATCTCATTATATTCAATTCCCTACACCTCTTCTTCAACACAGTCAATCCAACTTTCAACTCTTTCGCAGCTTTTGTGATCGGAATATCGAAATATTTTTGTATCTCTTCTAGTTCGAGTGTACAAGATTTTGATGGTCTCACATGTTGTCTCATATTTTCCCCCTTTTGATCATTATTCATATTGCTTAAACTCTCAAAGTTGCATTTAGACAAACCACTTCCAATATTATTTTCCATGCTTTCAAACATATGATCATATGTATCAAAAGTTTCAAAGCAAGTGTTTAGTAGCATAGGATCCATTGAATAATCGGGAACGAAATATGGACTGTTAACATCCAATTGTAGATCGTCACATGTAAAATCTTGTAAGAAATTAAATTCGGAATAAGTATTGAAGGGATTGATGTAATTATAAGGATTTTCCACTTGATTATAGTCCATAAAATTATCCATGCTGTAATAGTCGAAACCACCTTCAAACGTCGACTTATTTTGATCCGATAATCTGTAATAAACAAGAATCAAACTATTAGCTAGCATCATTGAATAAGTGGTAATTCATTTTTACATAATTATGCAGCTTTCTACATCATGAAGGTACTCATTAAACTGTAAATAAGCAGAAAAGTTCAAATGCTTATTTAATTGAACAACAAGTGTCACAAACATGATAAAACATTCATAATTTTAAAAATGACAATACACCCATAAATAGGTAAACCTATAAACATTTAAAAATTTTGAAGGACTAACTCTCTCACAATTAATATTAATTCTACTAACAAGATAGAACCTTTGTTAAAAAATGAGTATCATTTCTGCAATCTATCCTGTATTTTTAAAACGGAAATTAAGTTTAGTAATTACATTGATTATCAAAAAAAAAAGTATAGTAATTATATTATCGGCTATAAAATGGAAAAAGATTTAATTCACACTACTTACTTACCCTTGTGTTTGTTTCTCCAAATACATCCAATTCCAATCAAACTCATTTAACTCATCCATCTTTGTGGAAACACTAATAAGTTGCATATTATTATCCATCATTAGAGAGATGGAAATGGAAATAAATAGTAGTAAAATTATAGAAGGATGTGTAGAATAAGGGTATATATATATATATATATATAGATAGATAGATTATAGATTAATATTTGTGCACTAGATTGTGGGAGTTACAATGTTTAGGGGAATTAATCTAGTAGTTATGACATTAATTATTGCACAATTATCAATCAATAAAAGTGGGCTGTATCATTTGTTACAATTTAATGCTTCTTAAGTTACTTTCGTTTTCATACCCACGAATAAACGTGTGTGTATATCCATTTAATTATGTATATATACATAGTATACTGTGTATTTTCGTATATTCCTAGAATTTTACTTTCTCAAGTCAAACATGAATATACGTATAATCATAGTGGTGTACCAAAGTTTTAAATCATTTTGTATGATCTTATTTGCAGTCCAAATCTTCTGTCCCATTTCTCTACCTCCTTCCGTGTTTCCTTGCTTATTTTATCAAAAAAAAATTCTAAAAAATTTGAAAAAAATTGTACAATTACTATAATACATGTATCAATACATTTCAATAATTATTTTTAAAAGAAAATCCACACAAAATTTGTTTTGGAATAAATGTATAAATTAGTGTAAATTAAACATTGAATATTAAAAAAAATTGTCTAAAACAATATTATGTTCAAATGTTTTAAAATTTGAATACAATATAATATAAAAGTTTATAAATTTGCGGTATAAGTTGTGAAAATTTAAAATTTGAGTAAAAATAAGCAAGGGGCACGGAAAGAGATAGAGAATAGGGATAGAACATTTGTACTCTCTTGTTTGTACTTGTACAACTATACTCATCATGATCTACTCCCAACAAAAATCATCATCTTTTTTTGGAAATGTAAATCTAGACTTAAACAGGTTCATTTTGAACTTTGCCAAAAAAATACTATAATCTAGACTTATATATAGAGTGATTAGAATGTATTTTTAAGATGTAAATAAGTACTCTGTCTCTTTATAAACATGGTAAGTATAAGATCGAGCTATTTTACTTCTTTACATGGTAATTGATCACTTGTAATCTATGGTTGTGTTTCAGAAGGCATTCCAGACGCGGACCATGCGTTTTAAAATTAGACAGGACATATGCAGAATAAAATCGAGCTAGGCAGAAAAAAAGTCGGGTTAGGCAGCAAGTTAGGTGTCATGCGGCTCCTAACGCCTTTTAAAACATCGGTTGATATTACTTTATGCTTTGATAACATAGATTGCTACTTTCTAATTTCTTTTTATGGTACGTATATGTAGTAACGTCCTAAATAAATTTTTATTGCGAAAGCATGTACAACTTTAACTTACAAAATTTCATAATTAAATTGACATAATGAAAATTTTTCATAAGTCAATCACATAATTTTATGATAGAACTACAAGGATCCTTTCCGAAAATTGTTATTTGACAATTTCGGATTCAAATATTTTACTCAAAGTGACTTGTGTTTTTATGCTGACCACTTATTTTAGGACTTTGGAGAATGTTAATTGTAGATCGATTCGAATTTTATGGCAATAATTAGTTAAAATTGCACATAAATTTAATTTTAAACTTTTAAACATGTAATTTTAATTTTTACTTTGGAATTAGAGCATGCGTAGATAATACGTGTTAGTATTACACAAAAAAAATATGATTTAAAAGCATATTGTGTGTAAATTATATACTACTACATGTTAGTCATTTTACTTAGGCACCAACTTATTAACAAGTGATTGATAAGGAAATTTTCTTTTTAAGAGCTTTTATAATAAGGAAAAACACCTCTTAATAAACCAACTTTCCATCATTACTAATATATAAGTATACTATTATCATTATTGTTAATTTATTTGCCCAAAAAGATGGTCAATTTTTTATTATGACCATTGTTAAGATGGTCAAGTTTTGATTTTGACCATTGTTAAGAAAATTTAGTTAGAACATTTCATATGCTTACAATTTTACTAACATAACCTTTGAATAATATGAATATTAGTTTACTGCTAGTTGTTATCAATGTTCTTTTGATTTGTAAAGTAAATCATAAATATCAGTTGATAGAAGCCTTCAAATCTTTTATCCCTGTTCTCTATCCCTTTCATGTCCCTTATTTATTTTATCTAAATTTTTTTAAAAAAAACTTGAAAAAAATTGTACAATTACTATAATACATATATCAATACATTCCAATAATTAATTTTAAAAAAAAATCTACACGCAATTTATTTTGGAATAAATGTATAAATTAGTGTAAATTAAACATTAAATCTTAGAAAAATTGTCTAAAACAATATTATGCCCAAATGTTTTAAAATTTAAATACAATATAATATAAAAACTTATAAATTTGCGGAACAAGTTGTGAAAATTTAAAATTTAAGTAAAAATAAACAAAAAGGTACGGAAGGAAGATAGAAAATAGTAATAGAAGATTTGTACTATGAATAAAGAAAAAGAGACCATATTCTTAAGATGGAAGGAGTAATAAATAATATACTATTAGAGTATATTATTTTAAATATATGACATTATTTTGTTCCTCAATAATGGCATACATATTCCCATAATGTTATGGACGTGCTAACCTCAACCTCAATGATACAACTTTTCTAGTCTTTTAACACTTCTTTTTGTCACTATTTTAATTTACTTATCAAACCTCATATATTCTGAGCTTGTAGTGCAGAAAACAAGGAAAACCAGGTTAGTTAGTTTTCTTTTTCTCCATGAAACACATAATTATTTTCCATTTTTCCATCTTGTTTGGTTGCTGATTAGTTACTAAACTTTATGGGTTTTATGAGTTTAGTTGTTATGTTCATCTTTTTTGCAAATGCTCAATGAATCTGTGGCTAAAAGATTAAGATGAAATTGTCATTCTTTTGTTTGTTCAAGTTAAGTACATTCAACATTTTGTTTTTGTACATGAATTGCAAAAATAAAAAATCTGTCAAAGTTGGGGATATGAAACTGAGGGCACTGTAACAACCGAAACTCGTCTTTCTGTAAGATTTTCTTATAAAGATATTTCTGTAAGCTAAATGGAAATAATTCTTGAATAGTTCGATATACTTGAAATGATGAAATGGTCGAGACTATTAGTATTGCTTTTTACGACGTCTTCAGCTGTTGAGCTGGATATTAGCTTAGCAATCAGAATAAAATGAAATTTAGTTGGTCAAGCTAGTTTTGGTCGATTTGAATTTATTATTGTATGGATTTTGATTGTTTGAGTTTATTATACAGGCAAGGTTGTCCTAGAAAATGGTTACCGCAGCTGTTACGCATTTTCCTGAGAAAACTGCCGATTATGATGAGTCGGAGAGGTTGAACTTTTCCAACTGTCTCAAGGTATTCACTTGAGGCTTGTTTTGATGTAGGTTTTTCACAAAAAAACTACAACTAACATTATTGCTTACCGCAGATTTTATGCATTTTCCTGAGACAACTGCCGATTATGATACAGTATTGCTAGGTTTTTCACACAAAAAATTACTAACTTATTTGAGGCTGATAGACAAACTAGGTCTATCTGGATTAGTACCTAAGTCATTCCATATTTGGTTAGATAAAGGATAAGTTTCTCAAATGGATTTTTTTTTCTTTTAGAGTAGAGCTAATATGCTACAATAATTTCTACATTTTACTCTAAAATACATTAAAGCGTACCCTAAGTTTTAAAGCTGCAACCAAGGTAGCACTAAGATGCTAATAAATTTACTATCCCAGTAATATATATTTTACTAGATTGGGTAAGTGAGGATCTTAACAACTTCCACTTTTTGTTAAATTGAAGTTCCATTTTTTTCTCAATAAGGAACTTAAATTTGAGAAACATGGAACCTGAAAGCTCGGTTTTGAAACTTAAATTCGGTGTTAAACTACTTCAGGATTTGAAGAATTTAAGAACGCAGCTCTACTCAGCTGCGGAGTACTTTGAAATGTCTTACACCAATGATGACTCTAAACAAGTGTGAGTAAAATCATCGTTAGGCTCTGGTGTTACCATGCATTTTTGTACTTTATTCGTACTTCGTATCTGCATGACATTCAATATTTATGGATTAAAATCCCAATAAACAGAGTGGTAAATACATTACAAGGTTATGCCATTAAAGCCCTGGAGAGAACTGTGGATCATCTTGGTTCTGTTACATTCAAGTTCAATAATATCCTAGTTGAACAAGTTGATGAAATTTCTATCACAGCTCTACAGGTTTCTTGTATCGAGCAGGTACATTCTCATTCCTCTTTTATTCGATATACGAGAATCTTAACTTTGGCTGAAAAAATTATTGAAAACAAGATTGTGATTATTAGCCTTTTAAGTCGTAAAATTCCATTACTTTCACTTTGCCTAATTGATATAGCCTCTTATTAAATCTAATTCGAAATCGTATCTAGAAAATAAGAACGTGCCAGCAGAATTTGGATCGTGAAGGCTTTTCTCAACAATCGCTAGTGTTAAACTCGCCAAAGTACCATAAACGATACATCCTTCCAGGCAATAACTTCTTCCCATTTCATGTATTTTCTACAAAGCCAATATTTCTTTTCGATCTTTTATTGAACATTTGGAATTGTACGCTTCTATATTCAGTTAGGGAGGCCATTACAACGAAACCAAAATACCACGGATGCAGCCTTGAGAAGGGGGTTGATTGGCATCAGTTCATGAGACGTAATACGTTAATTTTGCTGCAATTTTTATGACATTATTTTCTATTGGTCTTTTATAGACATTTCATTTCCCTCCAGGTTTTCCTTATACTTTCTTAATACTTACGACATTTTGTTTCTTGTATCGACTTTTGTCTCCTTGTAAATCTGTTATAGCTGCACTGATCAAAGAGACCCCATCACCGACAATCAGGTAACAATATATTCTTCATTTTTTTTTTTCACAAATCATTTTCGATAAATAAATAGTAATCAGGATGTGATTTTCTAATCTCTCAGGAAAGGGAGGTCCCCGTCACCTTCTTCACGGCCTTTCCGACGAGCTTCATCTTTCTTGTTTAGTGGCAACACTCAGAAAAAGGAAATCGGTAATAACTTCTTGAGACATGTCAAAACTATTCATTGGATCTATTTGTTATACTATAACAAGTGTTTATCATTTTTTTTAACTTGTTACATTGAAATGTATCAGATAAACGAGCGGCTTCACCTCACCGATTCCCTTTGATCCGTAGCGGATCTCTTTCTAGTCGATCAACCACTCCAAACCCTACTCGACCTACTCTTAATGCTTCAAATGGGCTAAAAAGGGTAATAATAATAACGGCTTTTTTTGGTTGCAGTCTAGTCGAGGTCTAGACAAGCTGGATTCTTTGTCTATAAATAAGCTGGTTTCATCAATCCTTGAGAGCTTCTAGCTTTTTCAGGGATAAAAACCAGAAAATCTCAGGTTTAAGCTGATTAGCCAGATGCAGTCTAGTTTTCAAGAAGAAAATATCAAAGCACTGAGCTTAAAAGATCCAACCAAACAACACCTGAACAAATAGCCATTACAGAAGAAATAGCATCTGTGTCTACCTATAGATTTTACGATTTGTTCATCTATGCATAATTTTTATTGTTCTTACTATTGTTTTATATTTTCAGTATCCTTCCGCCCCTCGAAAATCAGCTTCGATGTGTATTCATCCTGAACCGGAAAGAGAAAGCCCGAAGGTGCTCGAACACCAGCCTAGTAAAAGCAAACGTATACTAAAAACCCTCCTTAGTCGGCGAAAGTCAAATAAAGACATGTTACATATATACTTAGATGAATTCTGATTAGAGGGGAAAGATACAGAAGGGAAACACACTATTTGTCTGATCTTTTGCAGCTAATGCCCTATCAGTTGTTGATCACCCAACTAGTTGATAATTTTTTTTTCATAATTATCTTATGTATAGTTTGATTCTGTTAATTTGAAATACTCATGAATGAAACAAGCTTTAATCCTATTGATAGCTGTTTCTTAAACTACATATGCATTAGTTCTTACAGTTGTACTTATTACGTTCTATAAAAAGTGACTGTTTCACCTGGTTTTTTGTTTTCTCAAGATTGTTAATTCTGAACATGACCACTTTGGCAACTGGTTCATAAAAATGACACCTTTTAGTGTAAAAGAGATCAAAAACATGAAGAATTACTTTCTTTTCAGGGATTTTTTTTGCACATAATCTACATCAGTCCTTAATATAAATGCACTTGGTAAAAAAAAAAAAAAAGAGGTTAAAAGCTTAGCAAACCCGAAACCTCAATGGAAAAGAAATTTTATGTTATAAAGGGAGACGGTGTAGCCAGAGATTGAATATAACTTGCATTCACCAAAATATTTGAAATGTATACAAGGCTAGAGCTAAATGGCTAAAAAAATTAGACAACAATGAGTATTACAAATCAACCCATCCTCCAAATTCTTCAACTGTTTTGGTGGCGAGTGTAAGAACATCCATAAAAGCACTAAACGATGCTCGGAGAAACCTTGCTTCGACTGCTTCAAAATGCCTGCAAAACACAGCATGGAAAGGTAAAGTATAAGCATTAAATTATCTTGACAGAAATGCAAAAACGTTCAACATTTAAGCTAACCAATCAGTTCAGGTCGCTTATGAGCTTAAAATCATCAACCAAACAAGTAATATTAAGTTTAAAAAATACCGCAGAGATTTCTCTTTGGACTTTCTGACCATTTAATAAAATCCCGTGGTTTGAGGTGAATGACCACGAGAAAACTTTCTCAAATGCCACATACTATAATTGTATATGTGTTCGGTATATTTTGCCATTTAATTGTAAAATACCGTTCTTAATGAGAAACAATTTAGTTGTTAGTATAATGATATTGTGATAAACATTTTGAGATATACTTTTAATGCTAAGCTTGACATAGGAAAGCCAAAAAACAAGTCAACAAAAGGAGCAGAATTTGTCACTGGCTTCAAGAGAAAAAAGGTTGAGAACCTAGAACACCAGAAAAACTCCCCGTGTATGTGACTAAGCTATTGTGAAGAAAATGGTTCATTCAGTTTTAAATCTTCTAGCTACCAGATAAAAATTTTAAAAAAAACTCAGCTTATAAGCTAACCATGCAAATGCAGCATTTTCATTTCTTCTGACAATAAAAGCAAAATCTGAGTTGCAAAGCTTCAACCAAACAAGTCGTATTTAAGGCTCAGAAATGTCTGTAGAAGGGGTAGAAACTCACACAGAAAGCTTTCCATTAGAAACGGTCATCTGCCTCTTCACTTTATCTGGTTGTAACTGCAGTGAAGCAAGTATTTCAGTTCTTGAAAAAAAAATATGTGGAGCTGAAAACCCATATGGCTTGTTTGCCTACAATTTTCAAACTATATGCTTACAAAATTTGGATGGGAAAAAAAGCAGATTCATTCAACTTAGACCTCACCCTTCTAGAGAAGATGAAAAAATTTAGCTTTTGAATTTTGAACTGGCAAGCAAATGAAGGACTTTAACTCTTTAAGCAGTAGAAGCAAACAATGAATATAAAAGTTTTTACAAGAAAGCCCAATCACACTACCTCCTTATCAACAACCAATGCCGAGTAGACAATTTGAGCATATTCCTCAGATTCATAGTTTACTTCAAAGTCACTGCACAAGTTTTTTTTTTTTTTACAACACAACAAAAGAAAAACGAACAACCTATTAGAAGTAATAACATGTGAATATATAGTAAAATTCCAAAAAAAAAAAACACTCGCTAACATTTACACCCACAAAAATCTCTTGAAATAGTCTGTGTTTAAGTCTTAACAACTTGGTTGATGACTATAGCGGTCAAGATCCAACAACTGTCATCATAGATGTAATAGTAACACTTAACAAGTGTTGAATATTCATTGACGAGGTATTTGACCCTGGAAATACTGACCCTTCACAGAATATCGTGAAAATCCCCATTATTATTAACCCCCATATAATCTTAAAAATTGCTCTGCGACATCCATTAAAAACTATGAAGCATTTGACATGCATAGCTTTATGGTTCGCAGTATAAGTATGACTATTAACCAGTTATAATTAAATTGTTTGAGCTACTAATTAGTGTCAAACTTCTACATTTCCGCAAACATTTTGTCCAAAATTTTCATTTACAAGTGTAATATCCTAAGCATTTATATGTATATATATATAAATCTAATAATTACTATACATGTATATATGATATAGGTGTCTTCCTATTAAGAAAAGGAATGGGACCCGCTTCTTTTTTAACAGTGAAGACACTTGTAATCATTCATCCATGTATAGTAATAATTTGATATATATATATATACACACACACACATTTATATATTCGATATGTATCTATATTTATATAAATACTTAGGGTATTACAACAAGCCTTATTTACAAGCCATAATTCCTGAAATATCACTTGTGAGTTATGATTCTAGCATAACCATTCCATGGTCGGAACCCATAGTCTCTATTTCATTATCGTGTACCAAACTAGGCCAAGGAGTGATACTTATTAGAAGGGAGAGTTTATCCCGGGGAGTTCTTTTTTACATATGGGAATTGCTGGAAAATATAACAGACGTGGGATTCCCAATCCCACGTCTACGTGGCTGTGAATTTATTTATTTAAATTTATTTTTTCTTCTTCTCTGAGTACGTGGCTGCGAATTTTTATTTTTTTTTCTTCTTTTCTTGATAATGGTACAAGAAAAGAAGAAAAGAAAAAAAAAAATAATTTCGCAGCCACGTACTCAGAGAAGAAAAGAAGAAGAAAAAAAAAATCACAGCCACGTAGACGTGGGATTGGGTATCCCACGTCTGTTATATTTCCCAGCAATTCGCATATGTAAAAAAGAACTCCTCGTTTATCCCACTAGACTAACTTTTTCCACATAAGTTACCGAGTAGTCTAGAGAGAGAAACTCTCCTTTCTCTCCAGAGGGGGATTCTTTATTACATAGCAGAATTACTTAGGGGTATAAGGGACGTGGGATTGGCAATCCCACGTCCCTTATACCCATAAGTAATTCTGCTATGTAATAAAGAATCCCCCCTCTCCAGAAGCATTACTTGAGACCCTTAACTTCTAGTTTAGTAAAACAAGATGAATACGAACATTTTGTGCTGTATTTGCACATTTCTGCTAATATTCTGTCTAAATTTCTTGTACCATTCTCCCTTTCTCTCAATGTCATAACTAAGACTCTTAACTTTTAGTTTCATATAACAAATGAAATGGATTACTATTTTTGTGTTATTTTTTACATTCTTGCAGAGTTTTTCTTTCAAATCTTTATGTTCATGACAACTTCAGACAATGTCGGTTATGATCCTATCCTCACCATTTGTCTTATAGTTTCAATTCATTCCCTACTAACCGGTTTAGGCATAACGGTTATATCTGAGAGAAGGGAGAGCTTTTCTCACTAACCCATTTCTCATACGAATACAGATAAGTGTGAAGGAGTATATATCATCCATTAATCTGCACATAGTATTAATTACACCAATCATTCGGGAGATTCTTTTTTCCATATCCAATTTACTTATTAATATAACAAACGTGGGATTGGGAATCCCACGTCTACGTGGCAGTGCCACGTGTCGCTGCCAATTTTTTTTTTCTTTCTTTTTTTATTTCGTTTTTCTGTGATTTGTTTTCAAATATAAAAATTTTTCCCAATTTTATCCAAAAATTTCCCCAATTTTATCCAAAAAAAAATCTAACCATCATTAATATATTTTTTTATCAAATCAACCTCACTCTACCACTACAATTATCCCCAATTTTACCAAAAAAAAACCTCTCCCAATTTACCCAAAAAAAAAACTTACCCAATTTTAGCCAAAAAAAACCCTAACCATCAACCATCAAACTCGTTCGTATATCAAATTAATATATTTTTTCTCAAATCAACATAACTAATTGGGGAAATTTTTGGATAAAATTGGGAAAGTTTTTGATATTTGAAAACAAATCACAGAAAAACGAAATAAAGAAAGAAAAAAAAAAAAAAAAAATTGGCAGCGACAAGTGGAAATCCCACGTAGACGTGGGATTCCCAATCCCACGTCTGTTATATTAATAAGTAAATTGGATATGGAAAAAAGAATCTCCCCATTCGGGATCATTCACTGATGAGTGACAAACACCAATCAGAATATAAGCTTACCAACTAGAATAAGTAGACCACTATTCTTACTAAGTTTAAAAGTCAATCATTTAATTATAAATAAGCTAGTCTTTTAACACAATTTGTTCTCAGCATTTAAGCAAAGAAGCTGGTTCATTTGAAAATCCGTTAATTAAAACCACTGTTTTAAAAAGCGCAATTTTTAGTAATAAAAGCTCGATTCTAAAAAGGCTCACTTTTTAGCTTTCTAGGCTGCTAAAAGTTTACCCTTTTTACGATCTTAGCATAGCTCCTGCAGAAACGATTTAGCTAAGATTTGTCTTTTTAAAACACTAATAAAAATTGGGTATAAGCAGTTTTAACACCCCTAATTACTAGTCTTATCCTGCCAAACAACTAAAAATCCAATCTTTAAGCTGACCGACCAATGCAACTCGACTTAAAAGCCAAAATTCTTGATTTATTCAATAAAGAAAACATAAAATATGAAAATTAAGAAAAAAACATAAATTACAGAAAATTAAAAAAAAAACATAAAATTACAGAAAATTACTAAATATAACGCATAAATTAAGAAAAAAACAAATAGGTTAATACTTAAATCCAATTTTAGTAACAGGGTAACAAAAGACCCAACTGAAAACAGTGGAGAAATACGAAAAGATGCGATCTTTTTATTACAGAAAATCGTAAATTGATAAGAAAATAAATGGGTTGATTTTCTGAATCCTATTAAAAAAAATTGAATGTTTTGTAACCAGTTTGAGCTATAATACTGAAGCAAAAAAACACATTCAATCAGCACAAATCAAAATATTCAACAATTAATCAAAAGAAAATAACAGAGAGTTATGCATACATACATACATAAATAAAACCGCAAATAAGCAGTTTAACACTCCTACTTACTAGTTTTATCCTGCCAAGCAACTAAAAATCCAATCTTTAAGCTGACCGACCAATGCAACTCGACTTAAAAGTAAAAAACCTTAATTTATTCAATTAAGAAAACATAAAATATGAAAAATAAGCAGAAAAAAACATAAAAGTACTGTAAATTAAGAAAAAAAACATAAAATTAAGAAGAAGAAAAAACATAAAATAGAACACACACAAAAACATAAAAGTACAGAAAATTAAGAAAAAAACATGAACATAAATATATTTAAATCCAATTTTAGTAACACGGTAACCAAAAACCCATATGGAGAAATATGAAAAGATGTGATCTTTTTAATTACAGAAAATCGTAATTTAATAATAAACTATATGGGTTTATTTCTAAATCCTATATTAGCATAATTGTGTAGCAAAAGAATACATTTTATTAGCACAAATCAAAATCTTTAACAATCAATTAAAAAGAAATAACAGAGAGTTATATATACATACATACATACATGGGATATTCTATTTTCCATATGCAATTTACTTATTAATATAACAGACGTGGGATTCCCAATCCCACGTCTACGTGGATGTTAATTTTTTTTTAATTTTTTTTTTGCTTCTTTTCTGCGAATTTTTTTTTTTTCTTTTCTTCTTTTTCTTAAATGCTTCTCTTATTCTCCTCCTCTGAGTTTTATTTCCTTTTAATATATCAAAAAATTCCCCAATTTTATCCCAAAAAAACCCTAACCATCGACCATCAAATTACTTCCTATATCAAATTAATATATTTTTTTATCAAATCAACATCACTCTACCACTACAATTATCCCCAATTTTACCCAAAAAAAAAACCTCTCCCAATTTACCAAATTTTTTTTCCCCCCAATTTTACCAAAAAAAACCCTAACCATCAACCATCAACCATCAAACTCCTTCGTATATCCAATTCATATATTAATTTGATATATGAAGGAATTTGATGGTTGATGGTTAGGATTTTTTTGGGATAAAATTGGGGAAGTTTTTGGGTAAAATTGAGGAATTTTTTGATATATTAAAAGGAAAGAAGAACTCAGAGCAGAAGAAGAGAAGCAGAGAAATAAAAAGAAGAAAAGAAAAAAAAATCACAGCGAAGAAAAAAAAAAATTAACAGCCACGTAGACGTGAGATTAATGTTATATTAATAATTAAATTGAATATGGAAAAGAGAATATCATACATATATATATATATATAGAGAGAGAGAGAGAGTAACCAGGTGAAGTCCCACTCTGCCATATTTTCTTAGGGCAAAATAAGCTAAATTCAATTTTATTACAATAAGTACATTTTGCCATTTTGAAGTAATAAATAAATATTACATAAAAAGGTCTTTTCATATTCTAATTCCAAGTTTATGTGTTACCTTTGTTTCATTTTCTATACTATTTAGTATAGTAGTTTACAATTTTGAGAAACAACAGTGTATTGTACTACTAGTTACGGTTGTTAACGATTTTGGTACTGTCATTTTTTATAATTTTGGAAAACAATAGTGTACTATACTACCAGTTGACAGTTGTTAACAATTTTGGTACTCGACCGTCATTTTTTACAATTAAGATACCGAACTACTCACAAGATTGGAGTAACTTTTTTTTTTTTTTTGTAGTGAATTTTTTTTATTGGAGTAACTTGTTTGATCAAAACTCTAATAATGTAGTATTTGTAAGCTTATGGAAAGGCTAAATAGTATATTCCTATAGAATATTACTCAATTTTTGTCATTTTTATCAACACCCCAGCATCATTCCTTCATTATACCTCTATAATCAACCATACCATTCATCTCAATCTCTCTTGAGGGGTTTTAATTTTATGAAAAAATTGAACTGAGTTTTTTTTTTATATATATATATAAAAAAGAGTCTAATATTTGTTTATTTTGATTGGTTGCCAGCTTAATCGTACGTCGACCAGTACACTACAGAGAGAGTCGAAGAAGACGAGCATGTAAACACTGCCATGACTCCCCGACGAAGTTAAAACTCTTGTCATCTGGTATATATGCTCTTCATTCTTATTATATCAAACACGATATGATTTATATCATTTGTCAAAGTACTTCAATTCCTAAGGTTGATTAAGCAAGATAGATGTAAATGTAATGAAGGGGGGGCTTAAGAATCGTATCATGTAGCTGAAATCGAAATAGACCGGAGATTAAATTTCAGACTGGTGGTAGTTTGTTGCGTCATGGCATGCAATAAACCATCAAATTTTATAAATCTTCCTCTTTTACAGGTTAAGCTGCATTCTTTGCTTCCGAGTTATACCACAATTGATTGGCTGGTATTTTTTATTTCTATTTCCGAGAAGATAAAACTTTTAAGGTAAGCCACTTTTTTTTCTTCTCGATTAATTGTTTAGAAGGTTAAAAAAACCAAAAGGGCCTATGAAGTTATGATATGATCCTGCTTGTTAGGTTTTTCAATTTCAAGATGCTAAAAAACTGAGAAATGGAAAATGAAAATGAAGCATAGGATGGAAAAGAAATTACGTCGAGTGGGAACTGTGAATGATTCAGAAACGAAAACCATTCAAAAGCTAAAGTACTTGGTGCAAGTAATTTCAATTCGTGCTTCTACCTGGTAAATATAACACACCTTTTCAAGGGGGAAAATACCTTCCAAAATTTTAAAATGTATATTATTTACTTCCTTTACATCAGGAATTACAAGAAAATAAAATGTTTTTTTCCTTTGTATCAATTGACTCTTCGTGAACGAGGAAGAAGAAATCGCCACAATGTAGGCTGTTTATCTTTCCTCCGGTTTAATATTCCTCATACTAACCGTATCTCTGTGTCTTTACAGTATACATTGTGATCATACAACAATTAATTACTTTTACAACAGAAGAGCCACGTCACTCCGGGTAGCAACCAAAAGACCCTGCAAATCAACAGTTCATGATCAGTAAGATTTACGTGATCAAGGAATCAGCTTAAAAGCTACTTTGAAGTGAGTCTTTTCTTACCAGTAAAAAAAGGCTATTAGCCAACAATGAGTCAACTTGAGGCATGTGCAACACGAACAGGCTTTAAACTTCTTATACCTCTTCCTAAATATGTGAAGATAAACAGGAAGAGGCTAAGGAAGTAGAGTATAAAGAGTCGTAGCTTCTCCCAAATGTCAACCATGATATATAATTTATTTCCCTTTTTGGAGTCGGCTATGCAAATCCACCCTGAAAGAGAGTTTTGAGTATTAATCATATTGAAATTACTTATATGAAAATGAAGTCAAAAGCTTGTGGACACAGTATCCAAGGGCATTGTTTCATTGAAATTTTACGCAAACTAGCTGAGGTTTCTTAAAATGAGAAAAAAATTAGAGCTTGTCCAGCTAAAGCTTTAAGGGGATTTTTTACAAGATTCGCCAATGGAAAAGGAAAATTGACATTACAATGGCATATATTTGTTTTTTACATAAAAGTTATTAGCATAACTAGTTTACTACTACAGGTAACTTGAAAATTATTTCTCAGAATTAGTGACACTTACCAGAACTTTTCATGGGTAGATTTGTCCAGTCGTATGGGCTCATCTTCTTTTCTGTTGCTTTGATCAATTCAATAAGAGCTTGATTGACCTAAATTTTGCCATAAAAGTAAACAAATTAGTAATATGATTGCATTATCACAGTATTTGACATAGTTATTGCAAACTATCCTCCTTGTTATTCAGTATAAATAAAGGGTTTCGTAAATTTGTGCTACATGTCAATACAGCTAATGCTTTCTTATAAAAAATAATCCTTTCAAGTGCGTACCTCTTCTGTCCTCTCGTGACTCACTTGATGCCCACCATGTAATTCTACCATTCTAGCGGAAGGATGAAGCTTCTGAGCTAGTTTCTTTCCGTAGTATAATTGAGCAACTATATCATGCCTGTTTTTAGTGAAAAATATGATCATCATGTACATATAAGAAGGCTTGTTTGGTTGCATCTCTAAGGCTGGCCTTAAAATTGAGTTTGGTCTTCGCCGGCTTAAAACCCCAATTTTTCTGATTTGTGCCTAACAATGCTAGAAGTTTTAAGCTAGATGAAGCGGTTTTCTTTTCTAAAACCTCAAAAAATCCGGCTTTTTCGAAAGCTGCAGCCAAACAACTAACAAGCCAATAAAAACAAGTTTTCCTAATTCAATTTTTCATATTCTTTTTCTCGAAAAGGAAACGAGGCGTTTTTAGGCAGTATGAGTACCTTCCATGGATGACTGATATAAGAAATCCTGCTGAACGAATAGCTTCAAGCTCTTTGCGTGACATTTTATGTAACCAGCACGCGTTCATTTGTCCATCAAACCCGTGATTACTCTGCATTCCACTGGCTGATATATTTTTAACATATTCCTGCACAAATGTGTTTTTTAGTAACCAAACTAGCAAATATAAAACGTCGATTAAGAAGCAATATTTAGTTAGAGGGTCTTCCACTTTGGGCTGAATTGGTTGAAGCTTTTAAGCAGATAAGCTTACTTATTTAGCCTAAGACAGAACTCATTTATCAAGATTGTAACAATGTGATTTTGAGGCCAAAATATTGAAAAATTGGCTTTTAAGCTGACTTCTGACTAGCATATTTCCAGAAGTCAATACTTAATAGGCATAAAAAGCAAATAAGCTGAGCTTAATATCTGCAACTAAACAAGCTGATAACCACAGATTCATATCCGCTGAGATAATGCCACCAATGACCAAAAATATGTTCCATGATCATTTCTATCAACGCTTTAAAGGCAGATATTGTTTCGTTAATATTCTCACAACCAATTTTGTGCCCAGCAGTATGTTTTTCTTTTCGTTTTCTATCTCGTTAGTAGGTTGGGATTTTGTGACGATATGACTCACTTGTCTCAAGTTCAAAATATGAAAATGTTTTCCTCTAATTAATCTTACTCATTTTGAAACTGAAGTTCAAGATGTGTTGTTTTGACCAGAAAACGAATATTAAAGACCCTTTTGAGTACTGATAAATTTTATAGGGAAACAAAATTAGCTAACATTTGATCAGCTTAACTCCTTACTTGGTAAAGGATCGCTCTTCTTGTGTTAGGTCCAATATATTCCTCTAGATATTCCTGCAGAAAGCACACACAACAATATCATTAAAAGTAAGAAAAAAGCACGTTAAATATAATACAAAGCAGAATCCAATTAAAATTAGAAATGAATTCGTGATTATGTATAAAAAAAAAAAAAAAAACTCATGGTCTTTTCCTGATGACATGACTACAAAAGACACTTCTAACTCTCGAGGAGAAAATTTAATCAAAAACTAATGGTTAATAAAGCAGAAAAGAAGTTATACTTGTGAGTAATGTGTGTCCAAATCAACAGCTGCCCTTTGCTCAGGAGTCTTTGCTCTTAAGAAACGAATCGCAACGGAAATTGTTTTCCTGTCAATCTACCAAGAAAAATGATAAAAAATCAAAACTCCTAAATTAACATTATGAAATTTTAATTTGTGTAAAACCGTGTTTATGATTTTCTTTTACTGCTTAATACAGGGGTGCTTCTGTTTTAATTTCAATATCTGGTTACAAGTACATCGGGTTTGTTTCTATAAACTAAACGAACCTTAGGAAAACATTCATAACCTCCACCTGTTACATTCAGAAGAGCCAATGAAAGCACCCTCTCAGGCACCAGTGCTGCTAATTTACAAGATATCATAGCTCCTACATGACAAATAAAAGATAACAAAGTAAGATAAAAGAAGAAGATAGTTATTAACACCATACTTTGGGTTTTAAATCCAGTGTTATACATCAGTTACAGAAACAGTATATAGCTCTGAATATAGTTAGACCAATAGTTAAGGTTTTACTGGTCAACAGCCTACATTGGAAATGAAAGGGTTATGAATTTACCCATTGAATGACCAAAAACATGAGCTTTTCTCCAGCCCAAATGGTCCATTAGGGATATTGCGTCTTTTGCCATTATTGTTGTCCTACATTCACCAAAAAAAAACATTTCATTTATTTATTTGAGAAGTGCACCAGAACATAGCATTGACCCAACTAATTGCAATAGCCGCATCAGCATCTAATAAACAAAAATATAGGCAAGCTCTTGCTTTACGTAGTTATAGCTTGTCCGTTAGAGCTCTAAAGCAAAATAATTTTAAGAAGCTCAATTATATCGTGCGAGGTGAAGTTCTTATTTAGTTGCGCAGAATGAATGCCCGCAAGGCAGCTTTTTAATATATTTTACTTCTTATATAACCAAATATGTCCTTATCCCAATAATCTAGAAAAAAATTGCTGAATGTTGAAGTACATAGCTACAAGATGAACATGTTTTTGTCATGAAGAGTACAAACAGCTACTAGATGAGTATCTACCTTTATCGCCTCGCATTTTCTTACTATTGATGTCTATGAAGAGAAAAACAATATTAGCTTTGAACCCTAAAGAATAATATTCTTTAACTTCTTTTGAGTACTTCGCCGATTTGGTAGCCCCTGAATGATTTATAGGTAAAACTTAGAAGGTACAAGAAAACAACAGGTATCTATACTTCAAATTTCCTTCTTTTCAAAAGCAATTCAAGGATTAAATAAGAAATAACGGAACCTAATCAGAACATAAACAGTAAACTCACTGATCATAACCAGAATTAATCAAGTTGGACATGCATTAAGACTAGATACACATAATTGCAAATCATAGGAATGAAACCACGCAAATCATGTATTTCTGTAGAGTACATATATAGTTCGCACTGCTATCAGAAGTCAACGTCTACTTTATGCAGTTTCAAATATATAGACCACAAACTTTGACCTTTCCCAAATTAACTGTAGCACTATAATGTCAAAGGACCAGAAAAATCAACGCCTGATTTGTTCTACTGGCTTCTGATAAGCAATCCCACATTTAATCACAAATAAAGAGACGAAAACGCTACATAAACAATCAACACATAGATCGGAAAAAAACTTTATACTTACGTATATTCTGATTTGTGCTTGGGTATTGAGCTACGTCCAATTCCACGATTATCAAAGGCACAAACCTCGATACCTGATATATTATTATTAATCTCAGATAAACAATGATCAAATTCCATCAACTGATCATCATTGGGAGTAACCGTCCCTGTGAGACCCTTGATTTGAGGTAGCCACGAATCGTGTGTCCCAGCAAAGCCTAAACAATATTTGAGAAAAGAGAAAATTCATCATGTTTCATAAAGAATTGAATCACCGGAATAAAGTAAACCATGATGACAATAAATTTATCCTAAACCGTACCATAATGCAGAGTAACTGAAATTGAGAAATTCACGTAATATGACATAAGTCGCATAACACTCGTTTAAAAACAAGAAGAAAAGGATAAATTTCTCTTCAACCCAAAATCGCAAAAACATCGACTTCCCAAAAACCTAATGCAGAAACATAATATATGCCTATTTAAGTTAGAGAAATCTTCATTATGATCCAAAAACAAAACTTTCACCAAAACCCATGATAACCTGATCGAGAATGAAGAGAAATTGGGTCGTTCATCGAAAAACTAGATATGTTTGCCATTTTTTAGCAAGAAATAAAATCCTGACTGATTAGCAATAGAAATGAGTAATCAACCACATGTTTCAGATAATAAAAAATAAAAAAACTAAATTCCAAAACCCAATTCAAAAAAATGAGATTTTGAGTCAATACCAATGATTAACAAGACCTAAAACAATGAAATTGTTGAAATATAACAGCTAAACATCATCGTAATCTAGATAAATTTACCCATTTTAATAAACATTTTACAAAAAACAAAACAAACCCTGATCCTAAAACAATGATATGAGACAAAACTAAGCAAAACCCAGTTAAAAAAGATGAAAAAATAAGTGAATAAATAAATAAAAATAATAAAAATAAATACCAATGATTAAAAGGACTTTAATAGGTCCATATCCATAAGTTCTGTAAAAGAGTTTAATTCCTTTTTTATTAGTAATTGCCACGTCATCATCATTCTTCTGGTACGACCCTACGTAGCACATCGCCATCTCTTTCTCTCCCACAGAGAGATATATATAGAGAGAGAGAGATATATATATATAGAAGATCAAGTACTGTTTTACTTTTGTTATGTTAAAATAGTATTTAAATGTAAATGTGAAAAATATGTTTATTATTTTAGTATTTTAATTTTTAAGTTATACCAATTTGGGTCTTATACTTTAATTTTTGTCCAATGGGTCCGACGATTAGAGCTGAGTTCGGTCCGGTTCGATTTTTGGCAAAACCGAAACCGAGCAGATTTTTCGGTTCAGTTTTGGTCTTTTTATTTCTTGGACTGAACCGGACCGGGTTTTTTCGGTTTTATTTTTGATTTTTGGCCTTTTTCCGGGTTTTTTTTTTTTTTCGGTTCGGTTTTATTGTAAACCACAAATTAGGTTCTTATATACAGTGTCTTACAGTAGGAATGACAAGGTTATTTGCATGTAGCAGTCTATCAAAAATATTTATTTTGGATCAACTCTGTTGAGTATATGCGATTAGAGTACTCATGTTACTTTATAATCTTATATATTAGAGTATATGCGTAAAAGTTTTATGCATCATTGTCACACGATCGTCTATCAATGATAAAAAAAAAAAAAAAAAAAAGACTAGTACCGTTAGTAAATAAGGGTTTTTAGCAAGGTTAACAATCTCATTTAGATCATTTATTTTTTAAGTGTGATTTTTCTAAAAATGTCATCAAAACTCTCCTAAGTAAAGTTGGCTTTGTTAACAAGTGCAATTCTTGGAATGAGTGGATTGAGTGAGCTATAAAGATGTTTAGAGGTAATAAGTTACATGCTTTGGTGGGAAAAATTATTTTCTCCACAAGTGTTTATTTGGTTTGGGTTGAAAGAAATGCTAGAAATCACAAAAAAGGAAACTCCGAGATAAGTTTTTTATATGTTCAAATGGATTTCTTCATTAAAAATTGGATAAGTTCACTTAAGAACATTCCTCATAATGTGCGGAATGACCATATTTTGAGAACTTGGAAGTGATGATGTTTATGTTGCTGGGCAGTGAACTTTTTTGGTTACCGTGGAAACTTTTCTTTCAGAAACTTTAAGTGGCATTTTGGCTGTTTAAAGTGGAGGAGAAGATAGTAAAAGCAAACTAAAGAAAATACGGATAAAGTCACAAGTAGGCATGTTCCGACTTGTGGAACAAGTATTTGGTTTGATTGGTTAATATAATGCTTATGTTTCAAAGAAAAAAACAATATCATTTAGCAATCGATGAATTAAAATTAAAAATTCAAAGAAAAAAACAATATCATTTAGCAATCGATGAATTAAAATTAAAAAAAACTAGACATGCTATTGCCACATCTTTAGATTCCAATCATAAACGGAAAAAAACATTATATTATATTACAACCATCCCCTATCATTTTTAACCGTGCAGTGTAAAATCTCCCAAATGAGCCGAAAAAATAATTATCGTTCTATTTTGTCTTTTTAATAACCTAAATGAAAGTTAAAAAACGACTCTGACGGTTTTAACCAATGTGCAGTCAATTAAAAAACTTTCCAGCCACTATCAACCGGAGTTAGAACCACAGTTGTCAGTATAGAAAACGAAGGCTAAAAACAAAACGAGTAACGCAAACGGGAAACAACAAAATAATAACTGAAACTTAAATATTACAATTGAAACAATAGGAAGTGGAAAATAAAAACGTAATTTTTAAAAAGAATACGAGTTTAATGGTAAATATGATCGATATAATATATAGGGATAGATTGAATTGGTTTTCAATTATATACACCAATTTTGTAAATTAAGTTATTAATACACACGACCAATTATTTTGTTCCGACAAAAAGACTCATAAAAAAAAAAAAACATAAAGATAATAAATAATAATTAAAAAAAAAGTGAGTAAAAAAAGCTTAGAAAAATGGGGTCTTTCTCAGCTATGGCGGTTTCCTCTCTCTCTATCTTCAAAAACCATGTTATCTCCCTTTCTCTTTATATATATATATATATATGTATGTATATGTGTTGATGAATGTATGTTGAGGTTTAGGGACAGTTTAGCATCAGTTTTATTGTTCAAAAAGCTATTTTTTATTAAAGAATGAGAAAAAAAAAGTTTGCATGCAAAAAAACTGCAGTGTCGTGTTTCGGAGTGTAACTTTTTTTACTTGTAAAGTGACTTATAACTTATTGTTATCTTATAAGCTAAGATAAGTCACTTATTTTAACTTATAATCTTAACTTATAAGTGAGCTGTAGATATACAAACACATTCTGTTAGAAAGTTTTTGTTTTGGAAAATTCTATGTGAAAAGCTAAAAAACCCCGCAATTTCGTAGCTTCTCTGCTTTTTAGCTTTTTTGACCCAAAAGCTAAAAAAGATGACATACCAAACACCTATGAATTTTTTAATCAAAAACCTAAGAAAAAAGAGATGTTAATATACAATGTATAACTGCAATGAGTGTGTGTAGTGTTTTGAGCCTTATGAGGGCTAAGAGTAATATCCTTTTATAAGGATTTACTTCATAGAATGTGTATTTATTTGAGTTATTAATTAAATTTTGAACTTTCATAAAAAAAAATCTAGCTATAGCTTTTGGTGATGTGTTTTCTGAGAGTCGTCGCAAGGAGTGTGTAATCGTGTTTTTAGCCTTATTAGAACTAAAAGTTTAATACTTTTATAAGGATTTGCTTCCTAGAATGTGTATTTCTTTGGGTTATTAATTAAATTTTGAACCTTCCATTAAAAAAAATCTAGCTATAGCTTTTGGTGTTGTGTTTTCAGAGAGTCGTCGTAAGGAGTGTGTAGTTGTGCTTTGAGCCTTATTATAACTAAGAGTCTAATGTGTATTTCTTTGGGTTAATAATTGAATTTTGAATCTACCCTAAAAAAACTAAAAAAAATAGCTATAGCTTTTGGTGACAGTGTTTTCAGAGAATGGATGCGAAAACTTCGAAGGTGACTTTATTGAAACTACTCTTTTTGTTCACAGCTGATAAAAATTTGAGTCTTGGGTTTAAGTTAGTTTTTAAATTATATTGGTTGAATTAGTAAAAGGGTTTGCGTTTGACACCGACTATTTATTAGAAGAAAGATTGGATAAAAAGAGTTGAAAAGGGTGTTTGGGGATGAGGGGGAAAAACAGGATATCATGGCTAATTTTATTTTATTTTTATAGAGGTTTTATAGGGTATTTTTGTTAAACTTTTAATATTTTGGTAGCTAAATGTTTACTCCCAATTGAATGACGATATCAAAATACGAGTAGCTAAAAGCTTATGGGGATGTTCTTGCAGGGTTTTGACTTGAAAGCTTCGAATCTGCCTTGTCTGAACTACTCCTTTAGGTCACAGGTGATAAACTTTAAGCCTTGGGTTTTATTTGGTTTTGTGTTTTCTTGGTTGAATCAGTGCAGTATGCATTTGGCACCGGCTTTTTTTGATAATAGAGGCGGTTCTGTAAATTAGAACAGAGTTAGGATTAAAAGAAGCTGAAAATGATGTTAAAGATGAGAAAAAAGAAGCGCAAGGTTATGATTCGGTATGCTATTTGATTTTGGTGGTTTGATAAGGGTACTTTCGTTTTATGTTTTTGCCTGTGGGAGGAATATTTCATATAAATGACGTGTTTTAAGAACACCCAATTATTTCAGGAAGAAAAATAAAAATAAATCTTCAGTTTTTTGCTGTTCAACTTTTCCAGCAAATAAGAACTTATTTAAGCTAAATAGATCTGCATGTCAAACACTGGTATTTTGAAGCAAAAATCCAGAAAGTCGACTTAAACATCTGATATCAGTTTATCCCATTTATAATGTTTGTTTATTTATTTATATTTTGCTTAGGGAGTGATGATGGCACAGAAAGATGGTCGTAGTCGTCGGGATGTGTGGCGGCGCAGAAAATTGGTAAGCAAACTTTAACATATATCCTTGTTTTAAGCTTTTCTTCCGAAATTCTTGGGTGGTTTCAAACAGACCGCGTTAAGCAAGTAGTTGAAAATTGAACAATATATCATAGCATTCAGACAATAACTAAGCTGAATGAGATATACAATAGTTGATCACAATATATATAGTATCCAAAGCATAATCTTCTAATCCGATTTGAAGCTTTTGTATCAGTATTTTTCTGTGTTTTAAAGCAGGCCAAATTTGAGTTGAACGTCGATATTGACATACACTAACTAGACTGAATAAGCTTTAAAGCCTTTTAGAGTTTTTCCTGAGAAATAAAATGATGGAATTTTGTCGTAGGTACAAGACTTGACATTTATTACGTGTAACAGTACTCTTATTCGGATGCATTTTTGTTCTGTAACATGATTGTGGGAGTAATAAGTTAAAGAGGGATAAGATAAATGGACTGTTTTCTTAAGAGGATCAGGTGAAAAAACTTCCGTGGCATGAGAAATAGTACTAGGTTTTTTTTGGTTCTAGATCTTAAATCTGTATTCTGGGTTTTAGAAACAATAGTAATCAAAGACTGAAGTACTAATTAGATGCTAGGTTGGGTGTTTATTACTCGAAAGCTGATCTTTGTAGAAAAATGTACTACAATAAGAACTGTAACTTATAAAATATTATAAAATGTTGTGCTTTCCAGATATAGTAACAATTCAAGGGTATAATACCTTCTTCTGTCATATGTCGAAGGAAGAAAATTCTAGGTGGACCTGGCTCAAAACCTCTCGCTTTTCAGCGTGAAAAAGCAAGCAAGGTTCAGCCTTAAAAAAGCAACCTAATATACCCAAGCCTTTAAGCAGAAAATCTTGAGCTTTCTTTCAAAGATCTAGTTTATGAAAATGTTTACAGTTGATTTTTTGATAATTAGCGCTTGTTTGGTTACAGCTTGTAAACTTAAAGCTTAATATTTTGGTTAGACCAGCTTAAAGCTTCAATCGTTTTCAGGCCAGAAAAACTTAGTTTTAGAGCTAATTAATCAAATGTAGTCCAGTGTTTAAGCACAATCAGAAAAAGCTGAGCTTAGCGCTGCAAACCAAAAGAAAAGGAGCCTACACTTCTAGTTTTTGTTTGTCAAAAGGCAAAAAAGTACATATTGAAAGCTGAGCAACCAATTGCATGCCAGCTTTTAAGCAAAAATGCTTGACCCTGAAAAAACTCAAATTAAACAAGCTTTTAGTCTAGAAAGATATTATCCACATTTGATTCTTATATTCATTAAGCCGAAAATTGTGCTTTTCAGACGAGGAAGGATGATATGTTAGACGCCAGATTGGAGCGAGTCCCTTTTCTTGAAGAGCAAGTTAGAAAAATAAGAGATGGTGGAAAGCTTTTAACAATGGACATAGAGAAACTACTTTTATCAGAAGAGAACCGGTTTGCTTTCGTAAATGAGATAGCTGCAGAGGCAAAACAATATGTTGATAACAACAGAGATGCATATGGGGCAAAAAAAGCCATTCTTCACGTGCTTAGTAATCGAATGAATGATTCTGGGATCTATCGGCCCGAGGCTTATTTGGAAGATGACGTTTTTAACCCTGGTCCTGGTTACCTAAGGGAAGAGCTTTGAAGGGCATGTTTGGTGTCTCTAGTTTAGCATAAATTATTGAGAAAGTCGGTCTTTCTTCATAGCATAAATTATTGAGAAAGTTGGTCTTTCTTCATATTATTGTTGTACTATTTAGGTATAAATTTTGAGAAAGCTACTCTCTCTAGATAAATTTTGTTGTACTATTCAGATACAAGTTTTAAGAAAGTTACTATTTCTTCATATTTTGGCTGTATTATTCGGGTCCCAGATTGTTTAAATTTCAGGAACGTGTATCTATTGTTCTTGAATTGAGAATGTTGTGTGCGACTCTGCAGGAATATTAAGAATCAATCTTTTTTTTTTGAATATTTCATCTTGTTCTTGCCCATAATTATATCGAGTTAAAGTTGAGCTATATCGCATATAAGATTAGACCGGATATAGCTTTGCTGTTGCTCATTAAAAGATGACTGTGTTTGTCTAAAATAAAAACAACGCTTAATTTTGATTTAGTTACATTATAATCATATGACCAAACTGAAATTTTAGTTAAGACTTTGTGGAAAGATCTGCAACTTACCAAGTTATAGCTTGTGGGTCCCTATATCTGATCTATTAGAAGCAGTTAACTAAAGGGTGTGGTGTGGCTTCATTTCATGATTTTCATCAACAAAACAAGTTCAACAAAACTATAAAAAAAACCAACATTTCTCCCCCTTTCTGTGTGTGTAAATAATGGCTTTACAAAGTCCCCAACTGCAGAAGCTTTTCTTATCTAGCACCACAGACTTGTGGTGTTACAACAAAACAAAAACCTTTCAGAAGAATATAACTACAAAAAAGAGCAAGGGTAGCAGGTGTAGTTCGGCTATTGCGATCGATTCACCGTCAAACATGGTGACTGGGATAAGATGGGGTTCGACGAAGCTGCAAGGGGCCCGAGAGGAGATGGAAGATGACGTGGCGATTGTTAGGTGTGATGAGGTTGGCGGTGGGTTCTACTATGCTGGTGTGTTTGATGGACATGCAGGCAACTCTTCTGTCAAGTTCTTGAGGTATTTATACAGTTGTTGATTTTTGGAAACATTTTTTAAGAAATAAATGATTTGATTCTACTCTGAACCTATTGTCTTCAGAGGCTAGCATGGGGAAAAACTCGTGTTTCTTGAACAACCAAATGAAATACAACTTATAAGCCAATAAAGGAAAAAATATAGAGCTTGAAAGTTGTTATGAAACTACAATATCCACATTTCACAAAATTCTGAGTATCTAGTTAACTTTAGGTAAATTCATTGGCTTTTTTCTTTTACTCTGAAGTAAAATTCCGAGAATTACAGTCTCGTATATCTGATATCAAGTTAAAGTATGAGTTCGATATGAAGGTTTGAACTTCGCTATGGATAACAGGGACGAGCTTTACAAAGAGTGTATCATTGCTTTACGAGGTGGATTGCTTCTGATTGAAAAAGACTTCAGCAATATAAAAAAAGCATTAAAGGAGGCTTTTGAAACAACCGATGCCAAGTTACTGAGTAGGTAAGGCAATTTATATCCAGCAAAGCTATATACACTGTCATATACAGATTTGTGACATGGCAGTTGACACCACACAATGCTGGCCAAAAAATGTTAATAGTTCTGTTTGAACTCACTGACGACTCACTAACTGTGTGGTGATACAAATATCACTTTCCAAATATATAATTGTTTGATTTGTTATGGAAGAACCATCACACTTTGAACTAAATATTAGCAGAAAGTAAACTAAATATGATCGTAATATTGCATATTTTGATACCATTGCTTCGAAGGTTTAGACGCTGTTTCATTTTCTGAAGGCTTGAGGAGGGAGGCGATAATGAATCTGGTTCGACAGCTACCATCGCATTCACAGGAAACGAGAGGATATTCATTGCACATGTTGGCGACTCTTGTATGGTAAGCAAGCATTAAAAAAAATAATTGAAACTTGATTATACTTATTGACTACAAAGGATTTGGCTGCGTAGAGCAACAAATTTCTGTAAATTTAGTATTGTAACATTAAATTCGTATCATCAACTTACATGATTTTTCAGTTTTGCCACTTTTTCAACAAAATGACATAAAAAGCCCTATATAAAATCATGTAAGTTGAGGATTCAAAAGCGGAAGATTGTGTAAGTTATATATACAAAAACAGCACAAAGTTAACTTCAGTAGATTGTTGATTGATGACAATAAATTGAAAATGGCTCATAGCTTAGTGAACAAAAGATTAAATTCCTTAAGTACATGTCGCATTGTTCTGTACTGCAGTGTAATGCATTTATATTTTTTGGAATTAATTCTAAGACGTGGTTTCCAAATTGTAGGTTTTATCACGGTCGGGAAAAGCAGAAGTACTAACAAGTCCCCATCGACCGTATGGGAGAAATCGAGCTTCACTTGAAGAAATTAAACGGATTAGAGAAGCAGGTGGATGGGTGTGTCTTTCTTGTTCTTTTTTCAATTAATTTTATTCTTATTAGTATTGGTATTATTCTTATTATTTTTATTGTCATTGCTTTTGTTATTATTATTATTATTTTTATTATTATTACATCCGTATAAATGAAGAGTTCTATCCTTTAAGAGGTAATGTTTAGTTTTACTAACTTGGTTCTTCGCCTTTTTAGATTAATGATGGCAGAATTTGTGGAGACATTGCTGTGGCACGTGCGTTTGGTGATATGCGATTTAAGACAAAGAAATATGAGTAAGTTCAAGATGATTTTAGTAGTAAGTGTAAAAATTGTTACTTTGAACGTCAATAATATCTAAGGCTGTTTCTTTTGACATGAGAAAAGAATGCTTAAAAAGGGGTTGGAGGAAGGAAGATGGACAGAAAAATTCGTTTCCAGGTAGACCACAAATTTTTAGTGCGTAGTATTTTTAAAGTTCCTTATTATTGTCTCTCTAAAGAAGTGGCGTTGTCGTATATCACTTAAACAGTTGGTAGGCTTTGGCTTTTCCGATGATTTTTTTGTCATATTATCTTAAAATGTTGATTTTTCCCTAAAAATTGCAGAATCGGTCATTCTATGAAATTCTCATAGAGTGTCTTGAAGCTTAACGATTAAGTACTTAAAAGCAACTAAACCGGTTTATTTGAGGATGAGGGGAAAGCAGGTTTATTAGGCTTAGAACTTCTAGCCTTTTCAAGACAATAAAATAAGAAACTTGGCTTTTTTTAAGATGGCTAACCAAATCCAGTACACCTTGAGTTAAAAATCTGCAAGAAGCCCTTATATTGCCTGGAATAAATTAAGAGAGGATTACACATGGAACGTTCAACTGACTTAAAAAGTTTAATGCATCGGAGGCCTTTATAATATGTTTATCAGCTTGATATGGATAGTTATCCTTTAATGATAAGCCACATTCATCTGTTAAGATTATAGTATATGATTAATAAAAACCTTTTTTTGTGTATCTTACACTCTCAGTCTCAGCTCTCATGTCATTGCTACAGTATGATAAACTTGTTTGGTTGCAGATTTTAAGCTCAGTTTTTTTCCTTGCTTGTATATCGCAGCCTAGTCGGCTGGTCAGCTTAAACCGTGTTTTTGCTCTTCTCATTTGAAAAAGCTAGAAGTTCTAAGTGAATGGAATTGGTTTTATATCAGTCAAAAAATCAACTTATTTGCTTAAAGATTAAAGTTATTTGCATCTCTACTACTATTTGCTAAATTTATATGAAAGTTGAATTGATTGTTTAGGTTCTTGTTTTTTGGCCAGAATACAATTTAAAGGAGACCTAGTTACTGCGATTCCTGATATTTTCCAAGTAATTCTCGGAACAGATTCAGAGTTCATAATATTAGCATCTGATGGCTTATGGGATTACATTAACAGGTTTGTTAATAGTTAATACATGCTTCATTCTTTTAGTTACGTCCGAAAATTACATGATAGGCTTGCTTGTATGAACTCTCTTGAAGGATGTAAATTTGGTTATTTGAGGCTGGGAAAAAACTGGGTCTTAACTAAGCTGTTTCTGGCCGGAAAACCTAAAACATTCGGTTCTTAATTTAGCCAGCCAAATGCATAGCAACTTATAAGCAAATAATGATGAGCTTAAAAGTTGTGACCAAATAAGCACATAATGTTTTTATACAACAGAAGAAGAGTGTAACTCTGGTTAATATCTTTCAGCTCAGACGCTGTTAACTTTGTCAGAAATCAGCTTCGGAAACATGGCGATGTTCAGGTAAATATCTTTCGCTACATCTATCGTGAATGAAAGTTTTAAATTATCTTCTTATGGTAATTTCAGTTAAAGTGAAAACATTTTTTCTCATGGTAATTTCAGTTAGCTTGCGAGGCACTTGGACAATTAGCACTGGTAATGGACCATTACGCTTTACTTTCTTTTAAAGTATTAGTTTTTGTTGTAATAGAGCATTGTACGTTTTACTGCTATTAACCTGCAAACTCTGACTTAAAACAGGATCGTCGCTCGCAAGATAATGTCAGCATTGTCATTGCAGATTTGGGGTGAGCGCCTAATTTCTTGACCCTAAGAATATTATCTAATGATAGCAGCAAACAAATATCATTATTTTGTCTGTCCCCTATTTCATCATTTCTTTTCTTATTTCTTCTTACTTCTACACTAAAATAGTTGTGGAGTTTTTCCATATATAATAAGCTGCATGCCTGATTTTTTCTCTCTGTTCCAATATTCTAAACAAAATTTGAATAATGGACTTATTTTTAGCTTAAACAGACACATGACATGAATATATGTAAACCTTCAACTTCAATCTTTTTATATTTTATGTACTTAAGTACCTTTCTTTTTCTTTAAAATTTGAACCAACAATTTAATGTTGTTGTTTCATGTATTCATAGATTGCTTGAAATATGAAGTCCTGAGAAACAAAATCAGATCCGCCCTTTTGTTGCCCGTAGGGGTTTTATTGTGCTAATATTGCAATTTTCCCCTTACTACAGTTTTGTTTGGATGTAGCTTTTGAGCAAAAAATACGTTTTATTTAACTAGTTTGAGGCTGAAAAAGAGATTGTACTGCTTACTCCCAACGTATGATGTTAAAAACTCAAACACAAGCTTTCATACTGACCAATAAATTGAAGTTCAATATTGAAATTTGAAGCAAAAAGAAAAAATGAGCTTACAAGCTGATGTAAACTATTCAAAAATCCATCTCTTAATTTTATATATATTCTCTGGTTTTATTTTTGAATAGTCGTACGGATTGGAGAAATTTGCCGATGGAGCAGGGGAACGTTGTTTTCGAGATGGGGCAAGCTTTTGCAACCGTGGGTATTGTCTCATTAGCAATATGGATCTCATCTTTTATCTCCTTCTGATCTAATTAACATGACTTTGCAATTTGTATAGCATGTACATATATAATAGTTATCAATTCTTGTTGTTACAACTAAATGTAGCATATTGATATATTTCCATCTTTATCAAATATAGCATATTGATATATCATTGTTTTTACAGTTCCGTCATCTTCTCGCTCGAATGTAGTCTATGTATTGGCTGCTGTTCTGAGATAACAAGCTATGTTTGTGTGATTGTATGTGTTATGAATGTATTTTTCTAGATTTACAACTTGTACACTCTAGGTCACACTCCCACTTCAGTAATCCTACTTGGTAATGAAGTTTGCATCAAAACTCAATATCACATTTTCTAAAAATGCTACATTATCTTTTCAGATACGCAGAGATTGCGGTCTAGAGTATACGAGTTGCGAACATACATACGTTTAAACGCCATAAGAGAAAAAGAATACAAAGATATTTTGACCAGTACATGAATAAAAATATACTCGATAGCTTTAAATAAGAATATCGCCTTTCGCCAAAGTAAAAATCTCCATAGCTTCATAAAATAAAGTCGCCATAATCAAAAAACTCTCATTTTGGTACATGGTACTTAACCAATTTTCCATACCTTTGACATTATGTCAAAACATGAAATTATTCAACTTACCACCAGACAAATTGGTCTTATTGTATTACAGAAAAACCATGACCTCCTTGTGCCCAAAAAGGGAGTTTACATTAATAATGCAGAAATTACTCAAAATTCAACATTATATATAGTACCATATATATATAAATATATAAGTTATAACTATATTTATGAGTTTTAAATCAAATTCAAGGGCCTCTGCCAGGTTTGCCCTTTCTGGGATCATGTTTGGGATTGGGTCCTGTATAATCATAATCCATCACTTTTATATGTCCCAAAAGCTTTCTTGTATTTGCAACCATCATACCATCCTTGACATGACACAAAATATAACAATTAATTAGAATAGAACATTGAGCATAAAGTGAGTAGTTTATGAGACCATCAAATTATCAATCTAAACACTTTCAAACAGAAAGTGAGTATAACAATTAGTTAGAGTATTATAACATAAAACTTAATGTGGTATCTGTTACTCTAGAAAACATTTTCTCTTTGATTTCATACTATCAAATTATCAACTAAAAACTTTCAACATTATGCAATTTTTTTAGAAGTTTAAGCAAGAGTGGATTAAGCGTTAAAATAAGTATGGATGAGATGTGAAAAACATTATCTCTCCAGATTAAGAAACCATAATTTTGTAACAATAATTACCTTATGATAAGCAGATTTGGCTTTGTTATCAAGGCCTTCAACGACGCCTGCAAAAACGAGTAACGATAGATTATTTTTTCTTTTTGATCTTTCAAATTTTTTACATCTTGCGATATTTGGCACTCCATTTGCTTTTATTACATGAATTTATGAACTATACTATTCAAATTAGATTTAACAATTTAAAGAATAGAAACTAAAGATTTTATTTGAATAATGAGTTATTTCTTTTCGTTTGTGATGCATGCACTTAACAAAAAGTTGTTTACGTTCATAATTCATGATAAGACTTATAAATTATAATGCATTCACGTTCTGGATTTCTAGTTCTCAGATAAGTTATAGAGCCGGAGTAACTTGTATTTCTGTATTTCTCGTTTTTCGTAGCTTGTTTCATAAGCAATTATACTTGTATAAACTTGTTATTTTCATTAATGATAAGCCGGTTACTTTCTTAATTAAAAAAAAAAAGAGCCAGATTAACTTTCAATGGTTCTCTAAAAAGTAAGAAACAGTAAATATATTTTCATGATAGACAAATGTGTACGTATTTTAATCAGTTTAAAACTTTAAAACATCAAAGTGATGATAAACATTGAGGAAATGTAAAATAATATGTATAGTTTTTGCATGTGATGATTGAGATTCTTGTGACATTAGAAATGTTTGTTCAATTGTTCTTCAATCTAAAATTGTAATAAAAAATGTGGTTTTTCCCCACCATTTATTTATATATATATAAAGATTCAATTATTTTGTTCCAAACCTAGATTTCAATACTTTTAATTCCTATTTTTTTTCCTTTTCCCTAGATGAATGAATATCTACTTTTAAATATGCATATATAGAAGTAACTTACCAGACGATATGAAGCAGATTATGAGAACTAAGACGAAAAATATTGAAGAAGCCTTTTTTTTCATAAAAACCATGGCTAACCTTCTTGTATATATATATGTTGTTTCTCACTATATATAATTAAAAACTTATGAAATATGATTTTATAATTTTGCAAACAAAAAGACAGGTTGGTATAGAGATAGAGAAAATAGAAGATAGCTAGGTTCCTTTTATGCTCAATCCTATAGCAAGGAATGTGACATTGGCATATAATTTATATAGCATCAAATACAACTATTGTTATGTGTTATCCATATTTAGATTTTATTTTTATTTTTATTTTTTTCATGATGTCATTATTTATCAAAAACCACAACCACAAGTCAATTGCATTATTACTTATATGATTAAATGTAACATCAAATATGATAACTTGAGACTTGGGTATACATTTTTATTTTTATTTTGAAAATTAAGCATATATTAACCAACCAAATATAACAAGTAGATGGGAATAAAACAACTCAGCTACTCACAACCTGAGTAATCAGAGTTAAGCGGGGTTCAAAATAGTATAAACATTCCGCGATAAGACGACTTTCTAGTTATACACGAGCATAAAAATAAGGAATAATGCGATTACAAACGTTCAAAAATAGATAAAAACTTTTTTCTTTTAATCTTGCTATCCTATGATCTTGATGGATCTACAGGTGCCATTCGAAAGTCATTATTCAATTCATTTTCCTAATTATCTTCAATTATTCTCTTAGCTACTGCATTAAGGGATGTATGAACCATCTTGAAACTCAGTTCTTTATTAATGAGTAAGATTCATAACACCAATTGTTTTATTTTACTCCAAAACACTATAGAAGATCTCATTAATCTACTCATATCAATATTTTAAATAGCGTTATCGCTATCGTAGCGTTTTTTCGAGAGAAACGCTAAAAACGCAAATAGCGTTGCTACATAGCGTTTTACGGTGTATTTTTTTTTTTGCCTAAATACATATAAATATAACATTAAATTCAAAACATCTAATAAAAATTAACTAAATATATATAAAAAATTGTAACTAATAATCACAAAATGATTATACTTGAGATGTCAGAGTATTTACTTTCTTTGCAAGAGTTTTGACGTTTGATTCTCTTTAAACTCCAATAATTTCATTAAAATTTTGACCAAAAATAAAAATAAAAAAATAAAAATATATATATATATATATATATATATATTTTGACTGCACCCGCTATAGCGTAAATAGCGCCCGCTATAGTGTAAATAGCGTAAATAGCGTTCCTACAGCGCGAATTTAGCGTTTTTCCATTCAAATAGCGTTTTAGCGTTGCGTTTTTCTTTTAAAAACTACTATATCGCACAACGTTGCGAGATTTTTAAAACAGTGATTCATAGTAAATGCATCCAATAAACAAACTGTGGTAATCTAAGTTCAAGGCATTATTTGCCGCATTTATAAAGCAAAGTCTCCTAGCTTTAAGTTGGTGAAGAAAAATGTAAATAAATAACTTTTAGCTAGTACAGTAACATGCATTATATATATGCAAGTTAAATAAATCCATAGACCTACCTAACCCATTCTTTTTCTTACATTTATAAGCTTTCGTTGGTATATATTGAGGAGTTTTACAAAATCACATGACAAACAAACTGTGTTCTCAAAATTAAGTCGAAATATGACTTTACATATATGTTCATATGTTAAACTTAATTAATTAGCTGCAAACGATTTAAACTTGATTGTAACGTGCCCAATTTTCTGCCAAGGTAGTACATTAATTTGTATACTAATTAGCAATCAATCACATGTATTATCGATTAAGTGATACATTTGATCGTTACGTGTCTAATATCGCACTTTAGATCGTACGTTAGTGACAACTCCGGTACCATACTTTTTCCTACTCTTATTTGTATACCTAGTAAGCAATCAAGCACATGTATTATCGATTAAGTGATACATTTGATCGTTACGTGTCTAATATCGCACTTTAGATCGTACGTTAGTGACAACTCCGGTACCATACTTTTCCTACTCGTTTGTATACTTAGTAAGCAATCAAGCACATGTATTATCGATTAAGTGATACATTTGATCGTTACGTGTCTAATATCGCACCCTAGATCGTACGTTAGTGACAACTCCGGTACCATACTTTTCCTACTCGTTTGTATACTTAGTAAGCAATCAAGCACATGTATCATCGATTAAGTGATACATTTGATCGTTACGTGTCTAATATCGCATCTTAGATCGTACGTTAGTGACAACTCCGGTACCATACTTTTTCCTACTCTTTTGTATACCTAGTAAGCAATCAAGCACATGTATGGTCGATTAAGTGATACATTTGATCGTTACGTGTCTAATATCGCACCTTAGATCGTACGTTAGTGACAACTCCGGTACCATACTTTTCCTACACTTGTTTGTATACCTAATTTAGCAATCAAGCACATGACAACCCACTACTCCATTTCACATTTTATGGTTGATCTTTACTTGTTAACTTTTTATAAGTCAACTTACTTTTTTCCACCTCCCACTGAAACTATATAAAAGTTGATCATATCTTTTATTGGTTATCATTAAACCTCAAACCGCTTATATCCCCTCTTTAACTTTAGCGATTATAAATTAGTTAAATGTAAGTTTTTGTGAGATAATATTTAACCTAACAAGATTATAACACACTAAGCTTGGATACACTTCAACGGCTTGTCTCTTTGCACCTTTAAGAAGTTTTACCCATTTTTTTTTCTTTCTAAAAGTTGTAGTCATTTGGTTAACTTTTTTAAAAAACTTATTTTTTTCGGGTTTCTAACCTAGTAAGGAGAGAAATTTTACAGCTCGATGAAACCAGCTTATTTGCTTTAATTAAACATAAATGAATCCAAGTTTGAAGACCGATTAATTAAGCATCACTAAAAAAAAAAAAAAACTACCAACGACAGAGTTTGGTTCTCAACGCCTTAATTGCAGACAGGCTCCAAATTTTCCACAGAAGGAACTAACAAGTAACTTTTTTTTATTATTATTGTGCCTTTAATCCTTGCATTTAGGCTTTGTTCACTTAAAATATGTAGAGAATTGCAGAATGGCCTAACAAATGAACTTTGTTAAAAGAACTTCTTGCAAGTTAACTCAACACATTTTACACATGTCAGATTTCCATGGCGAGGTACTTTAAAATAGATACCATAAACCATAAAACCAATGAAGTAAAAAGTATCATTATTTTGTAAATCAATCACCAAGTTAAATGATTAATTAAATAGAAACATTATTTTTTGTTGCATACATTTGGTTGTTTGAAAGCTTGAACTGCAAAACAAAGCTGCTGTTTTTTATTAATAACCAATAACCCTTGTTTTGACACATTTTTTGTTTAAAGAAGACTATAATCACTAAGCTGTTTAAAAGCCCGCTTTCTCAAACCATAAAAAGAGATTTGTTTTTAAGCCAGTCAATGTAATGCAACACGACTTATGAGCAAAACAAAATTAAGCTTTAGAGCTACAAACTAGCAGACTTAGAACTATACAGTCTGCAAAAATTAGAGAAATTATATGATCCACTACTCGATAGTTTCATATCCACACATGACACGCTTATCATTTTATGTTAAGATATACTGCGAGAATCGCTACATAATTTCTTGCAACTTTTGGGTGAAATGGATCATGGAAAAGTTGATTCAACTCCACTAAATTGTCAAATATGGATGGTGGGAATTATCTCCATCAGAATAAGTCCATGGTGCACTCGCAGTTGTATTGCTACTATTCGAGTCGTTATGTAACTTTCGGTATGAGAAATCTCATGTTGAATAAGATGAATTTCAAGTTTCAACTCTCTAAGTAGTGGACTCACCAATGACCTAACTACTCACTACATAATAGACTTAGTGGCCATTTCAAAAAACAAAACCAAGCTTTCGGATGATGGCACAATTGTGTACGTAATAGATGCTTTAGTGTTTCAATAGTTGTTACACAGATGAACACTACCTCCACACTGAAGATGCCAGGGCGAATATCGATTATGCTGACATACATTATGATGGTTCAGCACCCATGCTGGTGCACAACATATTTCAAATCAAATATAATAATCTTGCGACAGAGCTATGAAATCAGCAACACCGTAAATTTATCAGAATAGCAAGGCTTTCTCGCTTTCGCTTTCACACTAATCTCTAGTGCAATCCTCAACAAATAGTTCACATCGTAATTACACTGATCAAAGTACACAAAATTATGCACCGAAAGACAAGAGTGCATTTTTTAAAATTGTATAATATAGAGGAAATTGGGGTTTAATTAGTAGTAATAAGTATTACACATGGAACAATATTTCGTTTAGTCTTTTTTAGGAAGCAAGACTCATACACCCTTATATCCCGGGGCGGCCCAGACCCAAGTCTTGGCTCTGTGGAAAAAAAAAAGTTGGCTAATGGATCTTGGGTAAAAAAAAAAACTGCACTGAGCCTTGGGCAACAAACAGTACTGGGCCGCCTCTGCTTATATCCATAGTACAAAGTACAAACAAATTTTTATTTTATTTTTACCAAATCTATCCTTTAAAATTCTTTCTTACGTCAAGATTCCATATCATTAGGGCATGTATGCTGTCAAAATCTATCAAAATCCATAACACTATGTCATGTATTTGTTATAAATAATTAATTTTATATATGCTATCAAAATCGTAATTATATGTTGTCAAAAAAGTAATCTATTTGTGTACTCTCAAAATCGCAATTGTTTATTCTCTCAATATCTTGTCAAATTTATTTTTGTATTTTATTATAATATATTATCATTATTTGTGCATGATATTAAATTAATTTAGTTCTATCCTCTCAATATAATTTATAGCTTATGTATCTTGTTAGAACAATTTTGTAGTATTTTCTCAAAATATTTTATATATGACTTTTGTATAATGGTAGAACAATTTCGTTGTATTCTCTTAAAATAAATTAGGAAATTCCATTTGTTTGTCCATCTTTTCTTTTTAGGAACTTCCATATTGTTTGTCCATTTTGTAAATTCAACTAAAAAGTTGGCAAATCTTCTCATTCCTTACTAATAATCTTCTCATTCCTAACAAAACTTTATGCATTTTGATCAGTATACATAAAAGTATAATTCAAAACTCAAAAAATGAGAAAACAAAAGTTGATTAATAGCCTGTATTCATAATCAATCATACATTTTCAAATTCCACAAGACTATTCGAACCGAAAGAAAATTGAGGCAATGACCAAATAAATTGTCTTCTTACAATCGAAATATTATCCCTTTAATGCCATTACAATATGTGACATCGCAAAAGAACCCTCTCATAAATAACCAAGAGTCGTAAATATGATTACATAATCCAGAACAAGGAGAAAATATGTATCTATACTTGATAGCCAAAACACAGGCTTCTGTAAAATGCAGTGAAATGAACATCTATATTTTAACAGAATCACCTCAAAAACAAACCGATAAAAGAACATGTATGAAAATGCAAAATATAGCTCTCAACTGCAAGCTACAATGTGTATGAAGTAAACTGATAAAAATGATATGCAGACTGACCTACTCTGTAAATTAGTGACACCAATACCCAAAACAATGCATGACGCAAGTTAATCCCCCCAGGCCCCCAACGCCAAAAAGATGTGCAAATAATTTGATGCAACAAAAATAGCCGTAAGATGGTTTCAAAGTGCTCAGTGACCCCACCAAAATCTCCAATTCTTAATTTCTTATCCATTCTAATACGTTAAAAGTTCGGATATTCAGTTTTCCTTCACCCTTTCACAAGGAACCACCCACTTCTTCCCAAGAAATAGAAGGGGAAAGATCTTTACAAAAATCTGTATACATATTGTGAGTTGACAGTGAGCCCCGCGCAGATTCACTCGCATTGACTAATCAATGTTGTGTGGGGTCCACTGCCACCTCACAAACCAGGGTACAGATCTGTGTAGAGATCTGTGTATGATGCAAAAGTTAGCGACAACTCAGAAGGTTATAGTTTGCCTATGTTGTCTTCATAATGGTGATGACTCGACCAATGAATGCAAAATCCTGGACCCTGACATAACCGACCCATATGCATGTTAAAAAGAAAAATTAAAAGTACCAAGCCCTCAAAAAGCGGTAGCACGGCTAATGGCCATCTTAGCCCATTCAGCAGATTCTTTGATGAAATGGTCATCTGAGGACAAACATTCGCTCAAAAAGTCTTTACAAGAGAGAGATTGCTGGATCAAAGTACCAGCGTTGCTTCCTAAAGTATCTGCCAGATCACCAAGGACACCGATAGCAGTTTTCATCACCACATCATCCCTGAATGGGGATAACCAAGAAAAACAAATAAGTTAAAACGAGTGTATCAGACAAATTAGGGGAGGGCCAGTGTGGGAGTTCCAGAGGCCACCGACACTTATGGGGATGAGGCTCTAAGCATGTAATTAATTTTATCGGTCATAAACGCAATAAAAAATATTCAACTAAACTTAAATGCATCATGTTCATTATATAAGCATGCCACTTCAATGTAATAAGTTAAATAAAAGTTTCTGAACAAATAACCAACACCATTTAACATTTAGATGCATTTTAAGCAAATATTATAATCGTTACAGAAGATGTATCTATAAATACGAGGAAGATCATGCAGCCAGTGATTAGACAGAGACATTGAACTACAAGATAGATATTCATAAGTAAGCTATGAGAATCGAACTCCAGCCACTAGTGATGCAGCAAAGGACATACCAATTCGGCCACTGCCGGTTAGCAGTATATAGAGTTGATATTGAAAATACCAGTATACTATTATTCAAATAGTGACTCTTATATATCAGAAATATCGAAGCTGCAGGGCCTCCCAATGCTGGAAAACAAATTTGGCATGTTATCCTCCCAATAATCTCCTAATTAATTAGTACCAATATGAACTGCAAATCTTGGTCTCCTAATAAAGACACGTGTATTGTAATGGTATTGTATTGAAGAGGTACAATTAATTAGTACAATTTTATTTTATTTTGGTGAAACAGTGGTAACACACTAATTTCACCCAAAAAAATTGTATTGACGAGCATGGTGCCTGTCTGTCTGTCACATTAAAATTTTCAAACCAACGGATATATAACTAAGATGGTACCGTAAGTAATATTATATGGTGTATGGCCTGTTTAGTGCATCGCAAGGTTTCAACTCTCAATAACCATGCATTCTACAGCTAGAGAAGGTAAAAAGTAAGGACTCACATGTCTTTCTCCGAATAAATGCTATCCAGGAACTGAAGAATGTGAGGTGCATAGGGGATCAAGAGCTGAGTTTTCGGAGAATTTTTAAACCCTTGGAAAATACCAGAATACGCCTCCAAAATTCCGTTTCTCAAAATATTCGTGTATTCAATCATTTCATCGTCGACAACTGGAGTGCGTGCCGACAGCTCAGCAGCACCTTGAAGCATAGGCATCGCATACATTAGGTATTTCTCGAAATTCTCTCCGATGGCCAACGCTATATCACCAAAACATGAAAATATAGGGGGCTTAACGGATCTGTGCATTTGGTTACTTGATAGGTCTTTGAGAAGCTGTGTCATAATCCCGTCGCAAAAGGGTAAAATTTTGTCCTCTAAAGCTCTGCATATATCGCCCACAACTCCGACAGTGACTGCACAAACTTGGTACTCTGCGAAATTTTGTAGACCAGATTCTAAATACTTGTAAAATTCAGGGACATATTTCGCAAACTCTGGACCAGTGGTATAAGCAAGGGCTCCAATGGCAAGCATCGCCTCTTCGTGTGCAGTGGCATTTCTACACGTGAAGACTCTTAAGAAAAGACTCATTATTTGATCTGCGTACTGCATAAAGGCATGTTTCGTTTGCTCAGATGAGCCTAACTTCTGAATTATAACCTGCGAAAATAATTAAAAAATTAAGAAATCTATACTAATACTAAATGTGAAGAATAATTAGTCCGAGAAATTTTTGGAGTTCTTAATATATCTTGCTATCTAAAACAAATTAGAAATTAAAACAAACTTTTAAAAAAAGATCTAACTGCCCAGTGCCCATGTCCTTCCCTCTTTTCAACAGTTATTCTTACTATAGTAATAACTGCCAAAAAAGTTCTCACAATTTATTTGAAGAGGTAGAGAGGGAGAAAGGCATGGGTGACGACTTTGCAACAATCTGGCTACGAAGCCAAGTCACCCGGATAGACAATTTATTAATAATTGCTTTGAAGTCTTAATTCTTACTTTCCGGTTTTGTGAACAGATATGTATTGATTTCGATATGACCTTTTCAAACATTGTTAGAAAATATAATCACATGGGTTTCTCCCGCTAGTATCACTTTATGATAACAACACTATTTCCAAAATACTAAGAAAGGAGTTAACAATAGTTATATACACTCGTATATCATCAGATATTAATTTTGCACGTCTAGCTTACAAATATTACCAATTCGTACACAGGCTGGGTTCTTTTCTTTTCTTTTATTTTCTTTTCTTTTTGTCTTTTGTACACTATACAGAAAAGAAAACATAGACTAGGGAACTAAAATAGAATGAAGGTTGTTGAATAGTTATAGTCTATAAATATTAAAAACATAAGTATTTAAAAAATATACTTCGTCTTTATAACTATTTACTATCCCAACCTACTATTTATTTTCTATTTAATCCACTGCGGGAACTAAATTGTCAGAGAAAGTACTTAACATATTGATTGCTAATATTTGAAGAATGTACCAGATTGATAAGTGATGATACCTTAGAGAATTAAACTGCAACAGACCCCTAAAAAGTAACTGAAACAACTTCCAATAAAAAGACGAAATTACGATCCTTTATAGGAAAATATACTGATATAGGAATATATTCTATTTTCCCAAAATTCATGAAAGTAGTAAAAAGTTAGAAAATCATATGGAATATTCAACTTAATTTTTATACGAATGATACAGTATTATTTAAAATATTATGACCTGTAAGCAGCCACAGAGAAGGCCTTGCAATTCGCTATGCTTCTCTCTCTCCTCAGACGAGAGGTTCTGAGCTTCGAGAGTCTGGTGAAGCTCCATCATGATGACGGGGACTAGTTGAATCACCAAAGGGACTGTCTCCTCAGTTGAACACCTCACCACTTCGTTCATAGTCTCATAAGCAGACGTTCTTAGCCTCGATTCACCAGCATCTTCCCTGCGACTAACAGTAAGAAGAGACTGAACGATTTCTTGAAAATATGGAGTTAATGGAGACGGAGGCCCCACATCCTCGTACCCTTGTGCTAAAAAGTAGAGGGCTCCGCAGGCTTTTTCGGCAACATTAGGGGAATCCTGCAATTAATTAAAGTCATTATTACACTGCAAAGCAAATTTAAAGGGCGGTTTTTACAATTATTTCAGATTATAAAATATAAAATACAGGGTTTATGGATCATTTAGGGTCAGGCTAAGAAAGTGGTTTGTCTTTTTTCTATTCTTATTTTCCCAGCAAACTAGGCTTATCCTGTAGAGTCTTGATTATTCATTTCAAAAAGATGGAGAGACTGTTTATTTTCCAAGCAAATTAGAGAGATTTTTTTTCAAAGCATTTAGCTGTATTTTAGTGTAAGTTCTATTTTAGAACTTGATATAAACCAGAACATTATCCTGAAATTCGTGTGATGTCATTTCTTATTTGGTTTCTTTCAAAATCTTACAGAAAACTTTAAAAAAAAGTTAACTGAACTTTTTGAAGCAACTTGATGTAATAATTCCGTCTAGTCTAAATTCTATTTAGAGCCGCTCGTATAAAACTAGAAAACTTCCCAGAAATATGTGTACTTTGTCATATCTCCTAAATTTCCTTCAAAATCACTGGAAACCCTTAAGGCCCATCTAACTCATCTCACCTTCATGCTCTGAAGCAAAACCGTAATAATCTGTTGACAATTCGCTTGTGTAATAATCTGATTTTCCATCATTGTACCGTGTAAAAACTCGAAAATTCTACCCAACGTCCAAGCCGTGGTGTCCTTTACATGACTATTAGGGTCTGTAGTTAAGGCCGATAACATAAAAGTCAACGCCACGTTGACAATTGATGTTAGCTTATCGGGTGAGGGACCCTCCAAAATCGACCCAAACGCATATGTCGCGGCTTCCCTTCGCCTCCAATCAGGGTTCGAAATATTCTCTTGTATAAATGGCATTACGATAGGTACTACATCGTCTCCAACTGTACGTGCGACCAAACCGAGACATGTCCCACCCGCCATCGCAATATTCCAAGCCCCTTCATCCTGGTCTTGATCCTCCTCTTGCTTTAAAAGTGTCTCCAAAAGCATAGGCACGAGGGCAGGAAGCGCTTTTTTAATAAAATAAAAACACGGAATATCTGAGTCACCGGAAAAATCACCATACTCTTCCAATATATCTATTTCCTCATCGCATATTGAGCTCCAAAACTCGATAGCTTGAAGAGCAACAGGCTCTTCGTCTTCTTTCACAGCTTTTGCTGTGATTGTAAACACATCTTGTATATAAGGTGATAGTTTATCATAATATGTGGACGATATTGAGACCAAACACTCGAAGGCCGCTTGTCGAATTTTCAGTTCTTGAAAGAGAGTGGCCTCACAAACAACTCTCATTATGTAATCTCGCTCCATATCGTTACTGAAATTCGCTTGAGCAAAAACGAGAGCGTTGTAAAGGGCTCGAGTAGCAGCGAGTCTCACTTCCATACTGGTTTCGGATGAACTCATGCCTGTTTTTATAAGAAAATAATATATTAGAAACCAAATAAATTAACTCACCCCCAGAAAGCAAGCACAGATACTTAGGTTTGACCAGAGGTATTTGCAAGTTCAATATACAAAAATCAAAATTATGGCAACTTAAAATGCTATCGAGGTAAAAAAAATTAGGAAAATTCAGAGCTTCTCTGGTTGCAGATTTAAGCAAATAAAATTGGATTTTTAAGGTTAGCAGACAGCTAAATTCATCCAGCTTAAGGCTCTAGCTTATTCAGCCCTCCAGAAATTCAGCCAAAAAAAAAATAATATAAGCTCCAACCAAATGCAGTCAAAGATATTTTTAGATAACTTATGAGCCCATTTGCTGGTCCTTTCTCGTGTGAAATTGTTTTAAAACACCTTCTACTTAAACAAACATTGAATCTATGAGGTTAAGAGAAAAGCTTGGTTAATCCAGCTTGAAGCTTCTAGCTTTTTAAGAAAGAAAACCCAGAAACACTCAAGCGACGATCAAACAAGCCTCAGGAAACCTTAAATTGCAATCAAACAAGATCTAATAAAGTTTGAGTGTACGAGGCATTAATAAGTTAAAAACTAAAATCAAACAAGGCCAGAATAGCTACAGGCATATCAGATGAAATACAAACCTTGAACCACCGCTGTAAGTATTTTATTCACTTGATCTTGGTCAACATTATCCGGAGAAACTTCTTCGCATAAATAACCCAAAGTTTCTAAAGTGGCTTGCTTAACATTAACTGGTAGTTGATGAATATCTTGAAGAAGCGATATAACGAGCTCAGGCCACTGTTTATGTGGCAACTCAATGCCCGCCACCTTGGCAATAACTTGAGATGCGGTTGAACTAGCTTCGTGCACATGAGAAGATAGTGTTTGTAGCAAAAGAGCTTTGATTTGGCTCTTAACAGTTGTATCAAGAGAAATCCATCTTTGAACAAGCTCAAACTTGCGGTTTTGTTCTTTAGCATCTAAAGCGTTTTTTAAGATCAACCCGGCTAGCTTGCGACTATCAACAGGTTTTTCATTGTTGGCGAGTTCAGTAGAGAGAGATAACAGGAAAACAGGGAGATTTTGCTCTTGGAGTTGTTTTAGAGAATCTTCAGCGTGCTTACGAACTGCCCCATCCACCGATTGTGCGTTTACGAGCACTTGTGTGACTTCCATGGCCATACTGCATTGGAATATACCAAAATAGTTGATTAGAAACTTATAAATTTAAAAAATTGCATGAGGTATAGATCCAAACATACAGCTGTTTCTAAAGGAGGTGGGGTAAATATGATTAGCTAGCAATTATGAGTTTCACAATTCACAATTGGGAACAGGAAAAGTCTGATATGTGTTTTAGATAGTTACAACAGTTGAAGTGCCAACAAGATGACCTGTCTGTAACATCAAATCAGTGGCTGCTTTAGATATATAAGCATATTTCAAAAAATAAAGAAACCAAATCATGAATGCAAGCAAAAGATTCTGTGTTGCTCTCAGTGAATACAAGTCTCAAAAAAGAGCAGAACTCAGACAATTAGGGAAAACTGATTTCACTCTGATAGATAATTAGATACATATATCAAAGTAAAAAACACCTACCTGAACTCAAAATTAGAATATCCAACATATTTGCGAAAGGAACCCCAAGATACAGTGACACTAATCTTCGAGCAAATTAATCAAGATTTATTTATCTCTAACCACATTCAAATATTAAAAAAGTGGATGACTGTGCATCAAATAATACACACCTGTTAACCAGATATTCTACATGTAACTAATACGCCTTAAGGACAAACAATAATGGATCATTAGATATTACATAATAAAAATCACAAGTCTATTTAAGGAACCTACGCCTAACTAATTTACATAAATGAAAACATCTGCGTGAACTTCAGCAGTTGAAGATTCCACAAGCTAACTAAAGAATCTAATGTACAATGTGAGTAGATTTATGAAAAAACATAACTGAACTGCACATCCTATGATCCCTGGCTACTGTAATTATTCAGATAAATATATAGCTCGAAACAATACAAATAAATCAACTATCTTATAATACTGACAAGTTCAATAACCTTGTTTATATAGTGGAAATCTAAGTAATGTCTAATAAGTATATATCTATCAAAACCCACGTCGTTAATGACTGAACTTGTAATGACACATAAATCAGATATTCAGATTAATTAAAAAATAAAGAAACTTGAACCCATGAATCTAACTACGTTTCAATGCTAAAGATAGACAGCCAAGTTTATATAGCAACAAGTTAACTAAAGACCCTAGCTTTACTACTCCCTCCATCCCAATGCAAACAAGCATACATTCAAAGGTCAAATTACAGTTGCTGATAACCTTAATTCATTGTCAATGAGAAAGGATGAAAGATCAAATACACGATTTTGGTTTAATTTTTAATTCATGATATTAATACATAAACAAACCTGTCTGAACTCAACGCTAACCTAACAAAATTAATGTCAGAAATTAATCAAGTGAAACAGAACCGACCAATTTCAGCATCCTAACATAGTGAAATTTTTCATAAAACTGTTTAAAAATAATTTAAAAAACTAAGTAATGTGATAAATTAATTGCAAATTGTAAGCCGTTAAGCTGGATTGTTTGTAGTTGAAAAAAATGTTTCTTTTTAAACAGTCACAGGCCTACCTTATAGTTCTAAAAATAGGCATAACCGAGTTTACATAATGATAAGCTACTCTAATCGCACTACTTATAATTTAAATCCATAAAACCAGCCAAACTGAACTCAATAGCTGATTGCCGATCTAAATTATCTAATGAAATAAATCAGAAAGATGGCTGATATAAGATGAAACCAACAAATCAAAGCTACCTTAAAGTAGTGTAATTTTTTATAACATATATACGTAGTTAAAAGCCAAGTAATGGGGGTCTTTTGTACTTATGTTGATAAAAAAAAATGGTAGTGTCACTATATCATATGTAATGGCCGTCTTTATGGGCGTTTTTTTGTGTAGTTAAAAGATGGCATACTTACTTTAACTATTTTATTACACTATACTCCTAGTTTATAATATTCGCTTCCTCGCTCCCACTCCCGCTCCCTTACACGCTCACGCTTCTTGCAACTATGGTTTATATAGATAAAAAAAATGGTAGTGTCACTATATCATATGTAATGGCCGTCTTTATGGGCGTTTTTTTGTGTAGTTAAAAGATGGCATACTTACTTTAACTATTTTATTACATTATACTCCTAGTTTATAATATTCGCTTCCTCGCTCCCACTCCCGCTCCCTTACACGCTCACGCTTCTTGCAACTATGGTTTATATAGATAAAAAAAATGGTAGTGTCACTATATCATATGTAATGGCCGTCTTTATGGGCGTTTTTTTGTGTAGTTAAAAGATGGCATACTTACTTTAACTATTTTATTACATTATACTCCTAGTTTATAATATTCGCTTCCTCGCTCCCACTCCCGCTCCCTTACACGCTCACGCTTCTTGCAACTATGGTTTATATAGATAAAAAAAAATGGTAGTGTCACTATATCATATGTAATGGCCGTCTTTATGGGCGTTTTTTTGTGTAGTTAAAAGATGGCATACTTACTTTAACTATTTTATTACATTATACTCCTAGTTTATAATATTCGCTTCCTCGCTCCCACTCCCGCTCCCTTACACGCTCACGCTTCTTGCAACTATGGTTTATATAGATAAAAAAAATGGTAGTGTCACTATATCATATGTAATGGCCGTCTTTATGGGCGTTTTTTTGTGTAGTTAAAAGATGGCATACTTACTTTAACTATTTTATTACATTATACTCCTAGTTTATAATATTCGCTTCCTCGCTCCCACTCCCGCTCCCTTACACGCTCACGCTTCTTGCAACTATGGTTTATATAGATAAAAAAAATGGTAGTGTCACTATATCATATGTAATGGCCGTCTTTATGGGCGTTTTTTTGTGTAGTTAAAAGATGGCATACTTACTTTAACTATTTTATTACATTATACTCCTAGTTTATAATATTCGCTTCCTCGCTCCCACTCCCGCTCCCTTACACGCTCACGCTTCTTGCAACTATGGTTTATATAGATAAAAAAAATGGTAGTGTCACTATATCATATGTAATGGCCGTCTTTATGGGCGTTTTTTTGTGTAGTTAAAAGATGGCATACTTACTTTAACTATTTTATTACATTATACTCCTAGTTTATAATATTCGCTTCCTCGCTCCCACTCCCGCTCCCTTACACGCTCACGCTTCTTGCAACTATGGTTTATATAGATAAAAAAAAATGGTAGTGTCACTATATCATATGTAATGGCCGTCTTTATGGGCGTTTTTTTGTGTAGTTAAAAGATGGCATACTTACTTTAACTACTTTATTACATTATACTCCTAGTTTATAATATTCGCTTCCTCGCTCCCGCTCCCGCTCCCTTACACGCTCACGCTCCCTTATACGCTCACGCTTCTTGCAACTATGGTTTATATAGATAAAAAACCCGTCTTTTATGTATCACTACATCAGTTTTGAAGCTGATAAAAGAGTAAGGTCCATCCAGGTCAATTTTATACATTTCCAGGTCAATATATGATAATAATTCTACTTTTTTTTAATCAATATATTAGTTCTAAACTGATAAAAGGGCAAACATTTCTACTGTTTTTATAACTATATTAGTTTTTAAACAATTTCAGGCCAATTTATAAATAAATAAATAAAAAACAGTCTATTTTTAACACTATAATCACTATTTCTATATATTTTTTTAAATCAGTATATATAATACTTAAAAAGCTACAATCAAACAAGTCTAATAAACAATCGTATCTCACTAAACTTACAAATAATCCGATCTAATTACAATAATTAATCAGATCAAAAACCAATCAAAACCCATAAATCTAAACACACACAAAAAACCGAATTAACAATTAACAGATCGATTAAAAAGATAAAACAAACAAATAACAATCAATATAAAGTTTGATAAAAATGAGAAATCAAATTACCTGAGAGAGATAAAAACGTCGCTTTGAAACCCTAGAGAGAGAGAGAGAGAGAGAGAGATCGGAGTGGTTTTAGAGAGAGAGAGAGAAATGAAGAAGGAGATGCGAACGTATATTATTAAATATTAATTAAAAGTACTATTTTTAATTATTAAAATTATTATTATTATCTGTAATGAATTATTTCTCAAATAATTGCGATGTTTTTTTTTTATAGTTATTATCAGTATCACCCCTCGGGTTTGTTTTATTGTCGGTCAACATCGACACAAATAAAGTTGTTATTTTAAAAAAAAATATGTAAAAATAATGAAATGAATGTAGAAAATTAATAATCGTATATAAGAAATAATATAATGTTTTATTCTTATAGGAGTATGATTTGTTTGGCGGATTAATTGATATGTGTGGAAAACATCATGTTTATTTACTTTTGATGTATTTGAATTGCATTAGCGTATTTGAGTAATTACTAATTACTGTAAATTAGAATAAGAGCATTTTTTTTAAAAATGGGACAAAAATTAACAGCATCAACTTTCTTGGGTTTATAATAGTATGATTGTAATTTATAAAAGTAGGATAAAATGCAAATAGAACCTGGAGCTATGGGTCATTTGCAAAAAAAAAAAAAAACTATAAATTCTTACTAAAATAATATGATTTTAAGTAAAAACGCCTCTGATGACTTTTATTACGATAATAGTTAACTTACCTCGTGTGTACTGACAAACTACAGATATCAAACAAATAATTATGTAAAACGAACAAATGAATAAAAAGTTAAGTCCTTTTAAAAATGACTTTGGGGTTAATTGCAAAGGTATAATAATTTGTGGGGGTTTATTGCAATGATTGATAGGATGTTAGGGGCTATTTGCACATGATCCATAGTTTCAGGGGGGTAACTGCATTTTACCTATATATAAGTATGATCCTGAACTTTTTACTAACTATCGATTAACTCAGTCTCATTTTAATTTATTACGTACTGGTACGCTTTTTTTAGGAAAATAATACTTAAACCTTGATTATGAATACGATTACTGTCCCGTTACTTTGTATATTTTTAGATGAAATTAGTTTGAGTTTATGGGTTGATATTTGAATTTTAACAAGTCAATTAAATGAATTCACGTTAAAATATTATGGATATTCTATAAATTATTGTATGATAATCCGTTCTACTCTTTTTATTTTATTTATGCTTGAATTTTATTATAATATTAAAGTATCCTCAATTGATGAGACATAACTAGAAAATGATTTTCATCGATGACTTGTTAAAAGGCTGAATGTCTGGTTTGATTAAACCGAGAAAGCTGGGTGTCGACTAATACTGTGGTAAAACATAAAGCTAACTTAATGATGCGGTAGTGTACAAGTATACTACTACAAGTAAATGAGTAATCGATCATTTTACAACTCTATTTTTATATTTTATACTTTAAAACCATTTTACATTCATCATCGGATCTGTCCAGTCGAATGTAGTGTAATTATTGAAGTTAGAATATCAAATACCATTATACATACATTGTTACTAAAGGATTAACTCAAGATATACTCAATCTTTCACTTTTTAAAAAATTCTGAAAACATAAAAGTAATCATTTTAAAACTATTTTTCTTATTTTTTTTTTTTATTATTTATAATTAAACTGCTCTTATTAGTTATCCAAACCAATAATTTCGTGAAGTTATATAGTGTTAATTACATAAATGGTCCATCGTAAGGTCTAAATAATAATTCGAACTGGTTCATGTACTTTCGATCTAAACAATACACGCATTGTTATTTTAAAAGTTTCAATAAGCATGTAAAGCTCACATTACTCTATCTTGATCGAAATTATAGATACGTGTGCACTACATGAAAAAGTTAAATACAATCAGTTTAATTTTTTAAAACTGTTGATAAATTTAATGTCGCTAAATTTTACGAGCTGAACATCAACTAATTATTTTGCTAAAATTGTTGCTAAAATTTAGCAACATTTATTTTACCACCATTCAAGAACAAATAGTTACATCATTCAAGAATAAATGAGTACATCATTTAAGAACAAATGATAACATCATTCAAGCACCAATGAGTATACCATACCATTCAATAGAAAATGAGTACATCATTCAATAACAAATGGGTACACCATTCAAGCACAAATGGATACAACATTCAAGAACAAATTGGTACATCATTCAAGAACAAACGGATACACATTTAATAACAAATGGATACAACATTCAAGAGCAAATGGATACACCATTCAATAACAAATAAATACACCATTCAAGAATAAATTGGTACACCATTCAAAAGAAAATTGATACACCGTTTAAGAACAAATGGATAAACTATTCAAGAACAAATGGATAAACTATTCAAGAACAAATGACTACATCATTCAAGAACAAATGGGTGCATCATTCAAGACCAAATTGATACACCATTCAATAATAAATGGTTATACCATTCAAGCACAAATGGGTACACCATTCAAGAACAAATGAGTACACCATTCAAGCACAAATGGCTACACCATTCAAGAACAAATGAATACATCATTCAAAAACAAATTGATACACCATTCAAGCACAAATGACTACACCATTCAAGCACAAATCTATACACCATTCAAGCACAAATGGATACACCAATCAAGCACACCATTCAAGACCAAATGACTACACCATTCAAAAAAACGTCGTAAAAAACTCGGAAAAAAGTCAGAAAAAAATATCGTAAAAAAAACAGGTACACCATTCAAGAACAAATGGATATATCATTCAGGAACAAATGGGTACACCATTCAAGAGAAAATGAATACATCATTTAAGAACAAATGTATACACCATTCAAGAAGAAATAGATACACCATTAAAGAACAAATAGGTACACCATTCAACCACAAATGGATACACCATTCAACAACAAATGAGTACATCATTCAAGAACAAATGGCTACACCATTAAAAAATAAATGGATACACAATTCAAGCAAAAATGGGTACTCCATTCAAGCTCAAATGAGTACACCGTTCAAGAATAAATGACTACACCATTCAAGAACAAATAGATACACCATTCGAAAAAACGTCGCAAAAAAGTAGGGAAAAAGGCGGGAAAAAAACGTCAGAAAAAATATCAAAAAAAAAAGTCAGAAAAAAATGTCGAAAAAAAATAGGTACACCATTCAAGCACAAATGACTACACCATTCAAAAATAAATTATTACACCATTCAAGAACAAATGAATACAACATTCAAAAAAGTCGAAAAAAGTCGGAATAAAAAATTCAGAAAAAAAAAAGTCCGAAAAAAAATGTTGGAAAAAAATTAGCTACACCATTCAAGCACAAATGGTTATACTTTAAGAACAAATGTGTACACCATTTAAGCACAAATGACTATACCATTCAAGAATAAATGGGTACACAATTTAAGCACAAATAAGTACACCAATCAAGCACAAATGACTACAGCATTAAAGAACAAATGGATATATCATTCAAGTACAAATGACTACACCATTCAAACACAAATGGTTAAACCATTCAAGAGAAAATGGATACACCATTCAAACACAAATGGGTATACCATTTAAGAACAAATGGTTACACCATTTAAGAATAAATGGATACACCATTTAAGAACAAATGGGTACACCATTTAAGAACAAATGGATACATCATTCAAACAAAATGGGTACACCATTCAAGCACAATTGACTACATCATTCAAGAATTAATGACTACACCATTCAAAAATAAATGGATATACCATTTAAAAAAAAGTCGTAAAAAAGTCAGAAAAAAAAGTGGAAAAAAAATCGGAAAAATAAAAGTCGGACAAAAAGTCTGAATAAAATGTCAGAAGAAAATGTCGGAAAAAAAATAGTTACATCATTCAAGAGAAAATAGATACACCATTCAAGTATAAACGGGTACACCATTAAAGAGAAAATGGATACACCATTCAAGAACAAATTGATACATCATTCAAGAACAAATGGGTACACCATTCAAGTATAAATGGGTACACCATTAAGTACAAATGATTACACCATTCACTTACAAATAACTATATCATTCACTCGCAAAGTTGTTGTTGCTATTAGAATTGATATATATTTTATGATTTAATAAACTAAAAATTACTTTTACAACCCAATAAAACCAAAATAAAAATATGGAACACTAGTTGAAATCTTTTTAAAATTAAATATTATTTAAGTAAATAAAAACTAAAAAAATTGTTTTCCAACACAATAAAACCCAATTAAAAACATGGAATACTAATTAAAACTACCGTAAAATTAAATACTAATTAAATAAAAAAACAAAAAACTAGCTTTCCAGCATAATAAAACTCAAATAAAAACATGGAATTCTAGTTGATCCTAGGCTAAAATTAAATACTAGTTAAATAAATAAAAACTAAAAAAAATGTTTTCCAACACAATAAAACTCAATTAAAAACATGGAATACTAATTGAAACTACCGTAAAATTAAATACTAATTAAATAAAAAACAAAAAACTAGTTTTCCAACAAAATAAAACTCAAATAAAAATATTAAATCTTAGTTGAAACTAACATTAAAAAAAAAGTCTTTGTGATAATATTTAAAATTAAAATATGAAAGTAAATGAAATAAAACAGTGATACATTCATTTCCTTAACAAATTATTTACTAAAGATTTACATAGATCCACTCGAAATCTTACTCCAAAAAATACTTCCATATATAAATATAAATAATAAATAATTATACTAGTTATAAAATGTATTAACTTAATTGATCTTCGTATCTAGTGACTAGAGTGGACACTTGTTAGTTTTACCCTTATCTGTTTATTTCAATGTAAAATGGGTGTAAAGTAAACATTTACGAGTAAAATTAATTGTCCGGATGTTTGGTTACATGTAAAATACTTTTTTCAGGAAATCTTTTCCAAATTTAGTGCAAAACAGGGGGAAATGATTGCTCTAAAAAAAAGGTGGAAACGATTTCCTTACTTCATATCAAAAGAAAAAAAATCAAAAAAGGTAATAGTAAATGGTCCTTCAATTTATATTTAATTTCCTTATACAATAAAGAAAAGATATGTAATTAAGGAAAACATGATTTTTAATAATTCACTAAATTCAATTAGTATAACATGTTCCATACTAACTAACAAAATACATCAAACTTACATACAATTTTCTCTCAAATGTAATCATAGTAACGAAGATGAAGATCTTATATACATTCTTTTGTCTTGTGTATATTTTTTGTAAATAAAATACATTGTTGACGATTTACCTTTGATTCTCCTGATAGTATATATATATATGAAATTACGTATATTGCACTTGATCAATATTTGAGACTTTGATTTTTTTTATGTTTTTCATTTAAAACTTTCACCAATTTATTTATTTTTATGAATTTGACTTTTTTTGATGTTTTTCATTGAAAATATTATGTTTAGTTTTGAATTATATCTATTTGTTTATACATCGACTTTGTCGAAATTTGAAGAACTAACAAAATTTTGGATTTTAATAGAATTTTTCGTAGAAAACTTTTAATGTACTAAACATCTGTAAATGAAATGCAAACAAAAGTTTTTACAGTAAAAATTTTCTAGGAAAATATTTTCCTCATAAAACATTTTACTATGAAACAAAGGTAGCCTTAATTTTATACCTTGACTCATCCCCCAAACATAGCCTTAATTTTATACCTTGACTCATCCCCCAAACAAAACATGGCTAATTATGCATATAAATATACGTATCTGCATACTATTATATACCATACCATGTATAGAAATATTAAGAATAAACAATACTTCTAAAATTTCTTTCAAAGGCTCGTTTAATGTTAGATTTTACAGAATGATAAATATTCTTAAGAATATAAACAGTCAATACAATCATCTACTCAAAACTCCATCTCCATGCAAGCATATAAGAGCACAATTCTTACAATAAATTTTGCAACTATACTCACTCATACCTAAAAGAAAAGGCTCTGTGGTAAACAATTTGCAGAACCAACATTTCGGATATGGTGGTGGTGTTTTAGGATTTCAAAGTTCAAACACACTCAACGAATTATGCGGTTTACGTTAGCAAAAGGCTCGTGGGACGTCTTGGGTGCTGGTTTAGCCGCTTCTGGAGTTCCAAAGACTTTCCAAATCCTTAATGTCTCATCCCCAGCACCAGTTGCTACTGTACTTCCGTCTGGACTCTGAAATAATCAAGATTACCAAGAAAAATATTAATTCCATATTGCATAAACCTATACCGAACAACAAAAAAAGACTTTGATATTGGGGCCTTCTTCGGCTACAACTCTCAAGCATAATTTTTTTTCCCCACTTGTTTGCTTTTTTTTTTGTTTTGTTTTGAAAGTACACTTGTTTGCTTAAAAGCTAGAAAGTGTTGGTCTAACTCGGTTTACAGAAGCTTTAAGCTGATCGATCCACCCTTTTTCTGTACCTCAAAAATTCCAAGCTAGCTTGGTTGAACATTTAGGCATATAAAATGAATCCGTTAAAAAAAAATAAGTTAATATAACTTAAAACTTCTAGCTTTGCAACACCAAAAATCTGAAACTGCTCACACGGTAAGCGATTCAACTAAATCCAGTCCACGGTTTAAAGAAATAATAAGACATACTGAGCTTAAAAGCTGCAAAAACAAATAAAGCCTAAGCATACCCTAAAGTAACATTTTAAGTATGGGAATTTTCAACCCGAAAAGTTTCTAGCCTTTCCAGGCCAAAAAACTAGAAAAGCTTTCTAGTTTTTGCAGACAAACACACCCCTATTCCTAAGCAAAAAGCAAAATCCATTAAAACTAAAAGGTCGTACCTGAGTCATGAAAATCACTCTAGATGTATGCCCAGTGAGCTCCGTTATCTTCACCATAGACGGGTACTTCCAAAGGGTGAGTTGATTTTGGGAAAAGCCATGAGAGCTTAAAAGCTCCCTCTCGTTCTTGTTCCACAGAAGAGCACAAACTTGCGACCCCGTGTCTATTGTACTCGAACATGCACCTGTATTTGTGTTCCAAAACTTTATACTCCGATCGTTTCCACCTCCACCAGATGCTAGCAAATTACTCTGGAAGGGACACCAAGCAAGGGCCTTAACAGCAGCTCTATGATCCTCAAGCCTGTATATAATATAATGTTATATATGTGATCAATATATAATGACCAATTGTGGCAACTATTCATGGCAGGTTTCTTATTCATGTTCTGGTATAATAAATTAACAGACAAATAATTGTTCCTGGTTGGCTATTAGTTTTTCAGTTTTTATAAAATTAGCAACCTAAATTTGGGTGAAGTACAACAATGGTCCTCATACTTTAGATGCATTTCCTTTTTCAGCCCCATAAGTTCCATTAAAAAACTAGGTCCCCATATCGTAGATACAAAGTTCTACTTGGACCACAGTTTCAATTGGAACGCCAAGTTACACTAATAGTTCCCAGACTTTCTTAAACTGCAGGGACCAACACTGATATATTTGAAACTAAACAAGCCACCGGTGTAACTTAATCAACTGTGAGGACCAATAGTGTTACAAGTGAAACCAAATTGAAACTTCTGTTTAAGTATGGGGACTACCGCCACAATCAACCCTAAATTCTGGAAGCATAATTAAATTTTTAAGTCACATAAATGGAAGAATATTACATCAAATCTAAAATGCAATAAGACCCTTGTGTTTATTTAATAATGCTTCAAACTTTAAAGTGACATTAGAGGAAAAATGAAGGCCATATTTTAGTTCCGAGAAAACAAAATCCACCAAAGGTAAATATATGAAATAATATGCAAACCTGTGGAGGTACCGATTCGGTGAATTGGAAGAAGCCGTTGATCTGTCCCATAGGTGGAGTAAGTTATCATTTCCGCCACTAGCTAGTTGTTGACCAGACGCCGACCACTTCAGTCCACAAACCTCTTGCCGGTGTCCCCTGTATGTATCCGTTATGTGATTTCTTATTCGCACGTCGTTATTGTTAATCTGACCGTCCATCCCACCGGTGGTCAAGATATGATTATTCCAGTCTAATGCTCCAACTCGTGATCTGTGGCCTCCTCTCAAGGTTCTCAGCTGTGCATATAACAATATCAATTTAGTGGCTAGCTAAATTTACAGTGAAAGAGTTAGTATTTAAATCAAGGAAGAACAGAATTGAATTTCCAGTTCTAAATTAGTTTTTGACAGAAATTATGTTGCAATTATGTAATTACGTTATTGCATGTATATAGTTCTAGTATATGAGTACATTACACAGAAGTAACCCACGTCTATGAAATAACAAAGTAATTACAAGTTAGAGATATGCAACACTTGTGAGAATTGAACTAAAAACTAACTGAATAAAGTATTTGCAGCTGTATTTGTTTCAGTGTTTTAAATAGCGTTATCGCTATCGTAGCGTTTTTTCGAGACAAACGCTAAAAGCGCTAATAGCATATAGCGCTTTGCGGTGTATTTTTTTTTGCCTAAATATGCACTAAACTTTAAAATATATAACAAAAAAAAAGAAATGTATAGTTATATTAGATAGTAATAAAAAAAAATTAAAAAAAAAATTGTTGTTGGTGAGTTTCGAATTTGGGTCTGCTGGAAATTACAGCGATGTCTCAACCATTTGGACTGCAAACACTTTTATGAAAATTACACAATATATATTAATTATTTAGATCCACTGTTTTTTTTTAACTCGCTATTTACGCTTTTGGTCCAGAATTTCGCGATTTTTGCGATTTTGGTCCCCTATAGCGCGATTTTAGCGCAATTCCACCCAAAATCATGATTTTTCGTTGCGTTTTTTTACCAAAAAAACGCTATTTTGCGCTATGTAGCGCGAATTTTAAAACAGAGATTTGTTTACACATAGTAAGAGCTAACATTTGTAGCTGGATTTATATAAGCATATACTAGAAAGCAAGTAAAATCTGAACTGTGTGTACTAGTAGTGTTAGAATGTATCCAACCTGTCGATTGGAGGTAAAATCCCAAAGCTGAACATCGGAATTGTGTAATCCAACAGCAATATGATGACCACCAGGAGCCCATTTTAAGCTGGTGACCGGGCAATTTTCATCCTCGATCGTTAATAATTCTGAGGTACTACCATTACTTGCATCCCATAAATACACCGTCTTTCCAAGAGCAATGGCGAGAACATTGTTCGTGCCCCAATCTAACAAGTTCAAGTAGAAATCGTCTACCAGGTCAGGAGCATCTAGCGTCCTGTCTGCAGTCTGTTTGGATAAAATCAAATTAAGATAAGTAGAAATTTTGAAAACCGTTAGGAAGAAAATGAAAATATAAACAATCAAAAAGTTAATGGAACTGAAAATACACTAAATGCAAAAAGGCTACCCAATAAAAGAAATGGGACTTGTTTGACGCTATATTAATCAGCCTTGTTCTGTGGAAAAGTTATCTTAATGCACTTGTCAGGTAAAAAGCCTCTTCCCATTGAAAGGTTTCTTTGTGCCCTTTTTAGGTCAATGTTTAATCTAGTTAACGACAACAAATCCGAATTTTTCTACTATCCCCATATTACAGTTGAATTTTTCTTGTTTTAATTGTGTGGCTAGTAACAAAACAAAACAACAACAAAAATCTGTTCAGGGGAAGCCACAATGTTAATTTTTTCTATGAAAAGTTCTTTTCAAGCACATTTTCTGTAAAAACCTAGCACAAGATGCGCCTTTAAGATTTTGATTGGTCAGAGCTAAGATAGACACCATATTCTCCAGTTCAATTTACAGACTAATTTTATAATGCATTTATTTTTTGATTAAAGGCTGGTTATAATATCAGAAATCTTTCTAGCATTCTTTGTAAAGATCACAGGGTTTTCATAATAAGTTAAAACCAAAATGAAGGTGCCCTTAAAGGGAAAGATAATGCATAAATACACACCTGGTGAATATATCTACGTGGCTTTACAGGCTTCGCTTGCTCAGCAGGAGCAAAATCTGGTATAGCCTCGATTGATGTTGGTGGCTTGTTCTTAAAAGCCAAAATTCGAGTTCGATTCATGTTACAAGCTTCCGCTATTTGTTTTCTATATGCTTCCCTTGACGGAGAGCTTGTTGCTGGATTCTCTTTCCCTTTCCTCCCTTCCGTAAGCATGTAATGCGCATAGTCAAAATCAATTGCTGATCGGTTTGGTATGAACCTATCCAACTGACAGAAAAAATAATGTAAAGCATTAACAATTTTATCATAACAAGTATATTTGTTTTTCAGAACTGGCAGCTAAGTGTCGACTATACAGTGAGTCCAAATTTGAGAAATTTGATTCAAAAGAGGCATAAACTAAAAATATACCCCAAACAAAAGCTTAATTCAGAATTGGTCCGACAAATAAAAAACTAAAATCATAGCACAAATCATCCTTGTGTAACAATCTTTTCTAATTGAGTCTCTTAGTCTGTAATCTGTATGCTGTATAAGCTACACAATATCCTTAAAAACTCTATCAGAGAGACTTGAATTTTGATAAATAACTTCAAGATTGCATGCAAGAAAAATCCCATAATCAAAAGCACCTATGGTCTAATTTGTGAAAGAAAAACTAACTTTGAGATTGAATTCAAGAAAAAGCAAAACCTTGATGTATAAAGTTGCAAGATGGTTACTTTTATATGGATCTCGGATAAAATCAAATCATATCAAATCACTAGACTTTATAATGCCCTAATTTCAATATCATGGGAAGAATGTAATTTTCCCAATTCAAAGTTCACATATTTTACAGGAATCATATAAACCCTAATTCAAAAATACCATATGTCCAATATTGCATTAACAAGAAACTGAATCACAAAAAATAGCAAAAACAGTCTCAAGAAATAAATAAAGCCCTTATTCGGTCTTATGCATACAAATTAGCTGAGAATAAAACCCACATGTAGAATAAATCAAATCACAAAGAAAATCCAAAATCCAAAAGGTAAAAGACTGATAATCCCCCCCAAAAAAAACACAATCTTTACAAAATTCGAAAAAATCTTATATAATCTTATACAATAACTGAAACCAAACAAGTCATACAACAATAAAACCCATCTGATTGATTTCATAAACTCGTAAACAATCTCAATATTAACCTAATAAAATTAAAATCAAAGACAACTAGATTAAAAAAAAACATACGTTATAACTACAAATTAGCTGAACAAAACCCACATATAGAATAAATCAAATCACAAAAAAAGAAAGATAAAAGACTGATATTTCCCCCCAAAGAAAAACTTTAAAAACCTCATATTTTCTTAATTAAAAACCCTTATTTAACAAGTCCATTGGGTATTAAAATTATAAACAGATAAAACCCATCTGATATATTTCCTAAAATCTTAAACAATCTCAAGAACCCTAATAAAATTATAATCAAAGACAAATAAATTAAAAGAGAAACATACGTTTTCTCGAGAATTAATACGTCGGAAAAGGCAATCTTGAAGCAGACCTCGTGATCTTGAAGAACTAAAATACCCTGAATCCATAATATTAACACAAACAAATATATATATATCGATATGCATGTATATATATATATATATATAGAGAGAGAGAGAGAGAGAGAGAGAGAGAAAGGTTGCAGAAACAATGAAAAAGGAAACAAAAGAATAATAGTAGATATGGAAAACAGGGTTAGTTAAAATAAATAAAAAGAAAATAAATAAAATAAAATAAAATTGAATTGAATTGAATATAACGAAACTTGAGCGCCAAACAACAGAGAGAGAGAGAGATAAATTTAGGGTTTATTTTTATTTTATTTTATTTATTTTTGTTATAAGGGGTTTTGGAGGAGGTGATAACGGCTAGTAGTATTAAAAAGCAATTGACCAATGTACCCTCGTTCACTAACTCATTTTCCTTTTAATTTACTGAATGAGGCTCGATTTTTTTGCTGTAATTTATCTGTTTCCACGCTTAAACCGTAATTTTTTTTTACGAATCGTAAGTCAAATTTACGGTTTGATTTTGACTTACGGTTCGTAAGTTAGAATTACGGTTTTACAGAGGCCGGTCGATCGGATAGCACCGCCGATCGATCGGCCAAGATCTCTGGGAAATTTTCCAGATAGCTAATTTTCCTTTTAATTTACTTATGAGCCTGGATTTTTCTGCCTCAATTTATCTGTTTCCACGTTCATACCGTAATTTTTTTTTCCAAACCGTAATTTTTTTTTACGAATTGTAAGTCAAATTTACGGTTCGTAAGTCAGAATTACGGTTTTACAGAGGCCGATCGATCGGACAGCACCGTCGATCGATCGGCCAATCTCTCTGGGAAATTTTCCAGATAGCTAATTAACTCAAAAAAAAAAAAATCGGAACGTAATCGTGACTTATTCATTGATAAAAGGTTAATAAGTTAATTTGTTTCGAGTAACATGATAAAATGTCGTTTCGATTACTAATCATTTAAAAAAATAATTATAAAAAAATGAAAAAATAATAAACTTTTTAAAAAATTATAAAAAATATATAAATTTTTTTTTGTCAATATAACATTTTTTATACCGAAAAGTGATTTTTTTTAATACAAAAAATGGTTTTTCCATGATAAATGTGCTTTTTTTTAATCTAAATAAGCTGAAAGTGCATCTAGTTCGGTCAAAAATACATATAATTCAGTCAAAAGCGTATATAGTTCAATAAAATTGCATATAGTTCAGTCGAAAGTGTATATAGTTAGTCAAAAATGCATAAAATTGAGTCAAAATTGCATTCAATTCAGCTGAAAGTATATCTAGTTCCGTTGAAAGTGCATATAATTCAGTCGAAAGTAAATATAGTTCAATAAAAGTGAGTATGCATATAGTTCAGCTAAAAGTGCATCTAATTTAGTGGACAGTACATATAGTTAAGTCAAAAGTGCATATAGTGTAGTCGAAAATGAATATAGTACAGTCGAAAGTGCATATAGTTCTGTTAAAAATGCATCTAATTCAACTAAAAGTGCATCTTGTACAACTGAAAGTGCATATGGTTCAGCTGAAAGTGCATATGGTTCAGCTAAAAGTGTATCTGATTCAGCTGAAAGTGCATATGGTTCAGACAAAAGTGCATCCAGTTCAATAAAAGTGCATATCGTTCTGTAAAACCTGCATCTGGTTCAACTAAAAGTGCATCTGGTTCAGCTGAAAGTGCATATAGTTCAGCTAAAAGTGCATCTGGTTCAGTCGAAAGTGCATCTAGTTCAGTCGAAAGTGCATAAAGTTCAATAAAAATCATTTTTTTGTGATTGTTTTCATTTTTTTTTTCATAATTTTGTGATTTTTTTCATTTTTTTTATAATTTTTTGTGATTTTTTTTAATTTTTTATAATTTTATGTGATTTTTTATAATTTTATGTGATTTTTTTTATGATTTTTTTTATGATTTTTTTTATTTTTTTTATTTTTTTAAAATTTTGTGATTTTTTGTGATTTTTTTCATTTTTTGTGATTTTTTTCATTTTTTATAATATTTTGTGATTTTTTTTCATTTTTTTCATTTTTTTTGTAATTTTTTAAAAATTTTGTGATTTTGTGATTTTTTATAATTTTTTTGTGATTTTTTTATTTTCTTTGTGATTTTTTTTATTTTTATTTTTGCATTTTATATAATTTTATGTGTTTTTTTTTTATTTTTTATGAAATATGTGTATGACGTTTTGGTAAATAAAGTAAATAATTAAAAAGTGGTACCTATATGGAATATGAACTTATGGAGGTAACTAGGAGTAATATAAGTTCAAAAGTGATACCTATTGGACATTATTTGTTTAATAATTAATAAGAAGACTCACTGAAAAGGATAGTCAAGTCAATGTTGATGTGTATGCATGAGAATAATCTTTTTCTTAAAACCAAATATATGAAAAACAAATTCAATGAAGCTATCTAGTGTAAAATTTAAGTGGAATTTATTTTTACTAAGTTGCTATGATCCTAATATTAAGAAATACAATTAATTGACTTGTCAATTTAATAATTAATAAGAAGACTCACTGAAAAGGATAGTCAAGTCAATATTGATGTGTATGTATGAGAATAATCTTTTTCCTAAAACCAAATACATATGAAAGACAAATTCAATGAAGCTATCTAGCGTAAAATTTAAGTGGAATTTATTTTTACAATTCTACATCCTAAATGAGTTTTTTTATTTGTTAGGAAATAATGTGTTTTTTGTTAACGTGGGGTAGAAACTAGAAAGTCACATGATACGAAGTGAATTGTTGAATTTTGAATGGAAGACCAGACGCTGGATGAAAATCCAACCACCAAGATGCAATTTTGTTTTACATTATTTTCTTGATTTTCTTACATCTCGGTCGTCGTATTTCTCTTGCATCTCGGTTGTTCGTTTTATTCTGCTTTGAATATCAGCACCGTTTTCTTATTTGGTGAGGCGATGTGGATGCTCCAACTCCAAGTCCAAGGTTGTGACGGTCCTGGACCATGTGCAATTTTATTGTATGTAATATTGTATGAAATTTCTGAACTCCGGATAGATCTATGCAAAATATTCCATTACCGCTATTTGGTTAAAATTCATTGATACCAATGCTTAACTCGATGTAAACTCAGCAAACGTACAAAGCCGGGACACGGACAATAAAAAACAATAAACATTTCAAGTTCATGAAACAGCTATTACAAATTCTCCCTACGACCACACTTAACTTCAATTGTTCTCATTTGTTGATCTAGATTTCCCTTTGAAACTGGTTATGTTTGTAGCTTGCAAACATCAATGAACTTCTGCACAGCATTGTGATATTGAGTTCCCTGCGCAAACATTAAGAATAGCAATATGTATCAGGAATGAGACCTCTCAGAACAACAATGAAGTATTGATAAGATAAAGTTTGACGTAAAATATTTCATAATAAGTATAGTTTTACGATACAAACGCTTGACATGAAAACAAAAGCCAAAAGACTAACAAAAAACAACTCTCTGAAAATTGGAAGACGAAAAGTAATTTTCCAGCACAAAATGCATTATATAAGCAGAAGAACTTGCCCCAGTGAGTTTTTGAAATCTGTTTGTAGTCAAGAATTGATGTTGTATCAAAATACACATTTCCATATCAAACTAAGGCAAACTTGAGGGCACATACTCTACGGGATTCGTTACAGGTGGTTAAGTTCATAAGAAGGATAAATCTTCATATATACTTTCCCTTTACTGCTTTTGCCAACAATTTGGAAAACTAAAGGCCAAGATTATAAAAGAGAGCGTATCAACAACCAGTTAAGAACTTGAGATATATTGAAATGTGGTACTATTGAAGTAACAAGATAAAACCATGACAAAAGAAAATTTATAATATTTACCTCCCAGTAAAGCTGATTACAGTCCATGCATTGCCAAAACTCTAAATTTTTATCAAACAAACAGCTTGGGATAATTTGGAAGCCCTTTGAAGCTTCAACAGCTTCTCCAGTTGTAAGTGGTTTTTGAATAAATTTACCATTGCATTTGGTGCATCTTGTCATCAGCTTATGCTCACTAATTTTGAGCTGAAATGTTTCGATTACCTGCATAATTTTTTTCAGTTTATAGCAGTTAGACCCTAGAGGGACAAAAACATGACCAGCTAAAAAACATCGTAACAGAAAAGAGTGATGAGATCTTGAGGCCACGTTTGGATTGTCACGGGATAAATGGGTATTGAACTACCTTTTGTTTCCTTGTAGCTTCTTATATTATGATTACTTCTGATAGAAGTTGCCCTTAGAGCATGTTCATGAATGTCGGTTTAGTATTGTCGGTTTAGATGGCGGAGCGATTGTCGGTTTAGATGGCGGAGCGATTGTTGGTTCGCAGGGGAGGACCAATCAAGTTTATAGGTGTGGGTAGGGATGGCAATTTCGCAGGTTTTAACCCAACCCGACCCATTTGACCCGTTTTTAAAAAATATTTTTTTTTCTTTTAAAAAATAAATCTCATAAATGTCAAAAGATTTCAAATAAAATTTGTTAGTTAGATTAAAAAATCATTTGATTTAGAACTATAATATAACAATAATATAAAAGAGAGAGTTTAATGTATATGAGAAAGAGGAGAAAGAGAGTCTTAAGTTGCACTTTTTTAAGTTGCACTTTTACCTATTTAAACCCGACCCGACCCGAATAGAATTGCACTTTTACCCGACCCGCATCGGGTCGGGTCGGGTTGAAACCCGCGAAATTACCATCCCTAGGTGTGGGTATAGACAAGGTGTTTAAAATTTTAATAGAAAATAATATAAAAAAATTATTTTCTAACGGATTTATTTTATTTTTATTTTGAATTTTTTATAAATTAAAAATATTTTTATGTTTAAAATTGTTTATTAAAGAAAATAACCATTTAAAAGCTATATATGTATTTATTTATGAAGGAAACAACTTTTTTACATTTCTTTGAACCTAAATAACTAACTGTATTTAATACTTATTTTTATTTTTTTTGGTTTTAATTGGTCAAAGGGGCGGAACCAACTCATGAAAATTGGTGCAGGGAAGGAAGAGAGCGGGGAGGAACCAACACCTAGCCGCATGCACAACCACAACCGGAACCGATAAAAGTGGCCAGTCGGGTGCGGCGGTGCTCCGTCTGCTCTTAGTTGGCCAGTTTAAAAACATTGCTTTTGTACAATTCTGGCCTAGAGACTAAAACTTTCAAGATTTAAGGAACACAGTTTATCATTCTCAAAAGCTCGAGCTGAACGAGCCCAACATAACTTTTAAGTTTCACATTAACTTCAAATTCAGTAAACAACTTTCTCTTGGTTGCCTTTGTGTTATAACTACTACCATATTCCTCTTCTATTGGAGACGTTATAGAATAGATTTCTCATTTTACATTTGAAAACAACATGTACTTCAAATATCTGAAAATTCAGAACCAGCGCCATAAAATAAAAAACTTAAAGACCAGTAGGTTCCTTTCAGTCATGGAAGTTCTCATTTTTTTCCCTTCAACCCGAACTTGTAATTTATTCGAAGTATTTTGAATCAGTACTATACTGCTATAAATGTGTTAATACCTCGAGGAGCTGTTCATTTTTCAGAAGACTCTTCACTCGGTATATTTGACTTTCAATCATATATTGATGCCTCAAAAGTTTTGCATCACGTGTCAGAAGCACCCTCTTCTCCCTCTGCGCTTGACATATCAAGTCCCTGATGCAAAAGAATATGAAAATTTGAGTAAATTTTCACTAAAAAATGAGAATGTGCAGACTTTGTTTTGTAAGAAGGCAAAATTGTAACAAAAAATACCTGGTGTCTGGCTTTTTAGTATATGGAATTGCAGCATCTACGCCAACACATCTCAAATGCTTGGCCAATCCTTCTACCTGGTTCAATAAATTAACCACTGTCCATCAAGAAGTACATTGGAAACTCAAAAATCCACTTTACTTTAAAGAACGAAATAAATAAATTCCAGAGAGTAAAACGCTATAAAATAAGAAATGGAGGACTCGAAATATTCAGACGCCAATTACTGAGGAAAACAATTGAGGAAGGATATATGTTGTGCTTTCACACACACATTGGCTCTATTTTGTTGCATCTTTTTAAGTACAAAAGTATACTATTTAAGTGAAAGTAACTTTAATATTGTTTACAAGCACGTTTCATTAAAAGAAAAGAAAAGTACACTGAGAGTAGTGGAAAACAGTTGATAGTAAGCTAAATTTATAGAAACCGTGATTGGACCACATACACGTCTACATCAGGAGGTAAGGTTTTTTTGTACAGAATTTGGTGAGCAAAAACCCTTCTCTTTTCTGAGAAAAGTATGAATCAAGATATGCATATAAAGCATGCATCTTATCCCTCGAGAGTATATTAACATTTTGCACCAAACGCACGTTTTTACTCAAAAGTACAAAGGTACACTTTTAAAGTTTTACCAAAAAAATTCACCTTACCTTCCATTTTCGTGTCAGCAAAATTATAAGAAAAGTAATATAGTAAAAATGGAAGGAATGATGTTGATGTTTTATTGAATATTATTGCTTTAAATAATGTAATTTAGACAGAAATGATTAAGTTTGATTACTTACCATCACATCGCAGAGAAACTTTGGAGATCCATCGCCACCCACGGACAAGTCCCATGGCGGTGGGCCTTGCCTACTGTCGATGTCAAGTACGAGCTTCTCTTTATATGTCAATCCTGCTGAAGATTTTCTTCTTGCTTTTCTCTTGGATTTTTTAGGGTTTCTGTCGGATTCGTTTAGAACAATTTTATCGCCATATTTCCTAACAATCCACAATAGAGAATTGTCCATGTAAATGACATTCAAGGATGATTTTATTGACGCCTCTCTCTTTGCACTACGTACTTGTAGAGAGAATTCACTTGCTCGAACTATATCCAAGGCAGTGCAAATTTTGTTCGTCAATATGTTCTCCCTTATAGTAGGCTCTTCGAGAATCTCTTTCAAGCCAAGATCCAGATGAGAAAAAATGAGATTATTGCCGTCTTGAATTGTACTATCTGTAGTAAGAAATAAATAAATTTCCAGAAAGCAGCCCAAGTTTTGTACTAGAACTAAAGAATCTACAGGTTTTAACCAACCAACTTAAGTGTCTCCAAAGTCCATGAGTTAACTAATGAAACAATTTGTAAATCATATGAAAATTATAACATCCTTACTTTGCAGCAGGTAAAATTTTGATTTTTGATTTCTTTTATAAAATAAACTCTATGCTTCTTATTTGAAAACCATATAACTGTATCCATTTGTGCCACGCTTAAACAAGGTGTGATTTACACCGGAATACATGAAGTTCCTAATATTCAAGATAGTAATTTCAAGGTTAACAGTAGAATAAATCTAGGCACATCAATGAGAGGAACCTTTAAGTCAACAAGCAAATAATTTGTACTAAAAGATTATGGCACTAGACGTCAAGAGAACTTGATCCAAGGATTCTTCCGTTTTGTGACTTTTAGTCTGATTGACATTCCATTATTAATTTACAGTTCTAACTCATTCTCATTTAGTTACAAGTAAAAACTAACAGGGTGCCTAGACACACCTATAATATGGCCTAATTACCATTTCACTTCATTATACGACTCATTTAACAACTCCCATACCAAATTGTTGCGTAGACTGGCTTTTTACATATTTATCAAGTATCACAAACCTTCTTCGATCTGGAAGACATTAAATATTTCAAGCAGACAATGTGCATCTGCAGCTGCATATGCTTTTTGTTCTTCTGTGAGAGGACGTAGTGACCAATCACTACATTGAAGTTCCTAAAAAGAAAATGATATTACTATTTTATCTGAAGCATTATCCAAAAAACGCAATTCCATGCCAGTATCACAAGAAAAGACTCAAACAGTGTGATATCATACAAAATGTAACAAAACAAAAAATGTAAGTGAAAATCAGACCTTTGACATAGAAATACCCAACACTTCTTCGCAAATCGTTGCCAAACTCTTGTTTTGCTTTGACGTTTTTCTTCCGGTCTGCTTATATTTCATATGATTGTATATGCTCGTAATGTCTATATAGGGTTCCACCTGCACACATTTCAAACAAATACCAAACTTGTCATTAAATTTTGCAAAATCTTTTCTCAGTTTATCTAATCCAAACATCATGTTTCAGTTTAAAAAAAAAGTAAAAACGGTATCCAATCAAAGGGTTTCTAAGATGGTAAACAATACAAGGCAGCTTCAAAGCAAATTTGCAAACATTCTGAACTAAAAGTACACCGGCCTTAATTCATGGTAACAAACTCGATCAACTTAAAGATTATATCTTTACTAGTGAGGACTAGCTTATATAATTTAGGTTGGTCTTAATACAAATAACATGACCCCAAAAAAATTACTCTTGAATACAAATAACATGACAAAAAACATTTGCTCTACCAAACCCGGGGTGGAACCCATAACCACAGAAAGTGGAAGACACGTAAACAAAGTCATGTTTGAACATAAACCCTAACCTCATCACACATGGGGATACAAACACATCCCTCAAAACCTCAATACTAGTATATCTCAAAATCGGCGTTGTTAAGCTGGTAGCGAGATAAACCAATTACAACAAAGGGTATACGCAAAAACATAAGCTGAAGTTTAAAGCTGCAAGCACATGGAGAACCCTAAATGTCAAAAGAATACTCTAATCAACTGAAAGATTGCTTCTTTGATAATGGGGAGTGGGAAATGTCTTTTAAACAAGCCCTAAATCGTAGAAACAAACTTGATCAACTTACATACTACATTTTCAGAAGTGGGTACTAGCTTATATCAAAAGGGATACTCTTGAATAGTGATACTGAATTACTGATATAGAATAGAAGTAAATAAATAAAACCCTTTTATCAACGCCAGGACTTAACTGTTGAGCGGAAAAAGTTGAGAACAGGTATGCAAGTTCATGTTTAAACCAAAACCCTAGCTTAAATACAAACACGTCTCTCAAAACCTCGTAAACACAACCCAGAGGGATCTTTCAGGTCTATAAAGAACACAGGTATGAGGTAACTCGGACCACGTCGACCCGCCTTTAAACAAACCTACTTTTCTCATGCTTGAAAAACTAATAAATTTAGGTTTCTTAGCTGGTAAACCTATGCAAGGCAGCTTACACGCAAATATACGGAACAGCTGAGCTATAAAAAGCAGCAACAACAAAACAGGACCTAAACCATAGAAACAAACTCAATCACTTTGAAGATGACATTTTTACTAGTGGCAACTAGCTTATATGGTATGGCAGAGTCTAATACAAGGCAGCTAATGAGCCCAAAAAAATAGATAAGCTGAGCTAAAAAGCAGCAACAGCAAAACAGACCCTAAGTAATAAATAACAAACTTAATCAACTTAAAGATTACATTTTCCCAAGTGAGTACTAGATTATTTGATATGAGTTAGTGTTATACAAAGCAGCTAATAAGCTCAAAAAACAAATAAACTAAGCTAAAAAACAACAACAACAAAACAGGGCCCTGAATAATACTACAAGGCAAACTCAATCAACTTAAAGATTACATTTTTATTAAATGTGTTAGTCTTAAACAAAGTTAACACGAAACTCATTTCCCTTTTCAAAAACCACGTTTACCGCTTCTGTTTCCTCTCCTGGCAGTTATGGTCTTAAACATAGTTACCGGGAAGCTCGTTCCTATTATTTAACGGGTAAATTATAGTCAAAAAATTTGTTTTCTCAAGTTTCTTATTTCCGTTTCCTCTCTGTCAATTATGGGTTAGTCTTCAATAAACTCAGTCAACCTAAATAATACTACTACAAAACAAACTCAATCACCTTAAAGATTACATTTTTACTATGTGTTGGTCTTAAACATAGTTACACGGAAACTCGTTTCCTCTTGCAAAAATCATTTTCCTGTTTCAAGCAATTCCTGCATCCTGTTATTTCACGTATAAATTTTAGATTTTTTTTCACTTTTTCTGTTTCCCATTTCGTTTTCTCTCCTAAAAAATTATGATCTTAAACATAATTACTAGAAAACTCGTTTCCTATTTCGAAAACTGAGTTTCCCTTTCTCGCTTCTGATATAATATCACGTGATGATTCTAAAATAACAAATATTTTTTTCACATTTGCATTTTCGCTTCTGGTTTTTCCTTAAAATACAAACATAAAAATGGAAAAAACGCATAGCATACCCTGTCGAACCCGGGAGAGAAGCCTTTCGCGGAAAAGGTCGAAGACAGATACGCCAAATCCTGCTTGAACCTAAACCCGAGCTTAAGAACATGTGGCGACACAAACACCTCTTTCAAAACCTCATACACACTACCCAACAAAGGCATCTTCATTAGGTCCAACAAAAACACCCGATTGGTCAACCCGCTCCGGGTCGGGTCCATTTGGGTCGGGTCAGGTTTAACCAGTTCAGGTGTGGTGGTGATTCGGCAGGCGATTTGGAGGAGGGAGACGGTCGGGAAGGAGGAACGGGAGGAGAGGGAGTGAGAAGAAGCGGGTTTCCATTCGGCATCAAAGGCGATTACGGAGGAGAGGGAGAGAGAATGAAGGAGTTCCGCAAACTCCGGCGAATCGGGTGAGTCCACCCACTCTTTACTGGCCATGGTTTTCTTCTAGAGAGAGAGACTGATTTATAATATGCTTTAAGACTTTGATTCGCCGAAACGCCGACTAATCTAGACGCGCCTTTCGGAACAATGGATATACCGATATGATAATATATAGACTATTGATACTCCCAATTAATTCCGAAATACATTTATTGATCTACCTCTCGATACACATGTAACTACGTTCCTTAGCGAGTATATGCAAATATTACGTGTCAAACAGTGTCTGCTCGTATCACGTCACTTATTTAGTCGGGTATACTCCAATATCAAATATATACACTCTACTTCTACATGCAAATTAATTGACTAGTGGGTGATCTCGTTTAATAATAGTTTTAACATCTAATTACGTAGGCTCTTAGGCTTTTGGGTTTCGTCAAGATTCTACCTAATTAATTTACTTCCAAGTGTCCGAAACAAAACGTGGAATCGCCGTGAAATTTGAAACGAAGTTGTCTTCGCATTTAATTTTCGAAAGCGAAACAGTTAATGACCGTAGTTGTTCAACACCGAAACGGTGTAAATGCGCATTACTCCGCTAAGTAATAGATTGTGTTTGCCATGTTTATGAGTTTAATTAACTATTAATCGTAAAATCGTTCTACATAGTTATTCATTTTTAAAATATACTCTACATACCGATAAACTATAGAATCGAAATGAAAGTTATTTAAAGGAAATAATCTTACATTAGACTAATATTATTACCATACTTATCAGTGAGGTTGCAAATAGTCGAGTCGAGCGTTGCTCAATTGAAGTTCAGCTCATTTACTAAATAAGTCATTAATTATGTTTAGACTCGTAACGTTATCAAACATGTTTGTATCGCTTATTCTATTAAGAAAACTTTTGTTACCAAGTTAAAAATATACGTTAAGATAATCAATAATACATAATACTGATAAGTATAGTAAGTTTTAATATAAACTGAGTTATTTATATAAAAACAAATTTATGAAATTAAGTGAAAAGCATTTATCGACTTTCACATTGAATTATATAATTATACATGGTTTAATACCTTTTGATACATTCGTTTCTTCACTTTTTTGTCTTTTGTACCTTGGTTTTTTAATTTTCCTTTTTGTACTTCGGTTTCTAAATTTTTGTCCTTTTTGCTCAATTATGATCAATTTTGACTTTTTTTTCTAAACTTTTTAAAAAGAGCGCAGCATAAAAGCCACGTGTTCAGATTTCGACGATTGATTACTCAAAAAAGAAAAAAAGTAGAAACCAATGTAAAAAATACAAAATATAAGAAACCAAGACATAAAAAAATTAAAAAATTAAAAAAAATCAAGATACAAAAGAGAAAAATGTGAAGAAACGAATGTATAAAATGATAATAAAACCCATATACAAGCATGTAAATGAACGTAGACGAGCAACGGGCATTTGAACACGAGTTTGTTAATGAGCGATTTCCGGACCTGAAGGAAACGTGTCTTTTTCTAATTTTGTAAACATACACGTAAAAGTAATTAGAGAGGAGAAGCGGAAACGTGGTTATTGATTAGAAGTAAATGGAAAAAAATAGATTTACTACGCCAAACTATAGTGTTGTTAACGATTTGGGTACTCATCTTTCAAATTTTCCAATTTGGATATCACACTATAATAACTTTCCAATTTAGGTATCACCGTCTAAATAAATCACGAAATCATGTCATGTAACATTTGATAAACATTAATTTGAGAGGCTAATTTGACAATTTTGCACAAAAATATGTCATATTAGAAAAAATTTCCCCCCAATTTCACAAATAAAAGAAATTAGCATATAATCCAAATTTTTGTTATGTGTGAAATTGGGGGAAACGTTTTTATACGATAACATATGTTTGTGCAAAATTGTCAAATTAGTCTCTCAAATTAATGTTTGTCAAATGTCACGTGACATGATTCCGTGATTTATTTAGACGGTGATACCTAAATTGGAAAGTTATTATAGTGTTGTAGCTAAATTGAAAATTTTGAAAGGTGGTACGAAAATCGTTAAAATCAGATAGTTTGATGTATTAAACCTGTAAAATACGAAAGTAAATTAATAATAAGGTTATTTGGCGGCAAATAACCAAAATGGGAAACTAAATAATAAAAATAAATAATAATAATTAAAGCTTCCAAATTATGTAACAATGGCGCCAAAAAGTCCCGCGAAACCCATTTATATAAATATTCCCCCCAACAATATTATTTATATATAAATCCACAATACATTTCACTATTCACTCTCTCTATACACACAAACATATATATATCATATATATATATATAGAGAGAGAGAGAGAAATGGTGTGGAGCAGAGTTAGAGGGAAAAGGACGAGAGCTCCGAAGCGGGAATGCCAGGTGGCAGAAGAGGAGGATTACGACGAGACGTGTTGCGAGGAGTGTGGATCGGGGGATAGAGCTTCGGAGCTTCTTTTATGCGATAAATGCGATAAAGGGTTTCATTTATTTTGCTTAAAACCCATTTTACCATCTGTTCCTAAATCATCTTGGTTTTGCCCTTTTTGCTCTTTTACTCCTAATTTACCCAAAGGTATTTTTTTCTTTAATTTTTTAATTTCAGTATTTATAGTACTAATTAAGACCCCTGTTGATAATAATAATAATAAATAAATAAAACGGATAGAAAACTAAATTTGTTATGCGTATTATTTTTAATCAAGATCTTAAAAATCGAGGGTTTAAGCCCCTATGAATTAGATTGTCTTGGGTACTAACATGAATTGATGTAAATGGGTGTTTTATTTATTTATTTATTTAAGTTTGTAAAGCCCTAATATTTGGATTGGTCACATTATTGAAGTTTGTAATTGGGTGCTCTTTAATTTAGATTTTTAATTAAATTGTTGATTTATGAAGAAAAAAAAAATGGGTATTTTGTATAAAGTGGGTTACTGTGGTATAATTTAAGTTTAAGCTGGATTTTCTGTGAATTATTTTGTTTATTTGGCTATTTTTAAATTTAGGATTTAGCATATAAATGGATATCTTTTTTAGATTATTATTTTTTAACATTTGTAGTTCTTAATTGATGAAATAGTTTATATCTCTTTTCGAGCTTCGGAAAGTTAATGTTTAGTATATCTGTACTATAATTTAGTTTATTGCCAGACTGATTAACGGTCCGTTTGGTAACATATTTTTTTTAGCAGATTTTTGGATTTTATATTTAAAAAATATGTGGGTGTTTCGCCGGCTAGATTTTTTTAGTAACTAGATACTTGATTTGGTAAATTGTTAATTTGCGGACGTGCGCATTTCCTGTTTGATGAATTTGTCTGTCTCACGGTATAATATGCGTATTCTCAATTAATGATTTGGTCTTTGAAGAAATTAGGTTAGTCTCGGTGGTTTGCGATTGGTGGTTTTTCTTTTTCTTCATTACTGCTTTATTGTTCTTAATTTCTGGGCTACTTGATTCATTCACATAGTTCCAACCAAACAAAACCTTAGCGGATGTGATTACGTTTATCTGATATTTGAAGAAACCAACTTTTTGCAGGTTTCCCTCTAGTTCAAACTAAAATTGTCGATTTCTTCCGTATTCAAAGATCTTCAGAACTGTCACACAAGCTTAGCCAAGGTAATTATTACAAATCCAACATCACCTCTTTTCTTAAATTTCCCATGAGTTAGAATTACCAAAATGATTAGACTAATTATTATCTTTCCTTAACAACAGAGAGTAGAAAGAAACGAAGGAGAACAAGCGGCTTATACGTGAGTAAGAAAAAGAGAAAGTTATTGCCATTTAATCCGAGCGAAGATCCAATCAGAAGACTTGAACAAATGGCTTCATTAGCCACTGCATTAACTGCGACTGGGGCTGCTTTCAGCAACGAGCTTACTTACAAGCCAGGAATGGCCCCGAGATCTGCTAATCGCTCAACTCTAGAGCATGGAGGAATGCAGGTAACATTTAACACATTATAATATCGATAAGATGAATTATGTCATGCATAATTGGTATCTGTGGTTTGTAGTTGTATCTCAACATTGTGGTTTAATCAATCTCAGGTTTTGTCGAATGAAGACAAAAACACGTTAAATTTGTGCAAGAACATGATGGTGAATGGAGAATGGCCACCCCTTATGGTTGTATTTGATTCTCGAGAAGGGTCAGTAATATTGTCTAAATTACGTATGTTCTTTAAATGAATTCTTTTTAGACAGAATATGAATATTCATTTTTTTTATATTTTGCAGATTCACGGTAGAGGCTGACAGATCTATCAAGGATCTAACCATAGTCACTGAGTATGTCGGAGATGTGGATTTTTTAAGAAACCGTGAACATGACGATGGTGACAGCATGATGACTCTTCTGTCTGCTGCTAATCCGTCTAAAAGCCTTGTAATCTGCCCCGACAAGAACAGCAACATTGCCCGATTCATCAATGGCATCAATAATCATACTCCGTAAGTTCTGAAATTGTTTATTTTACTTATAGAAACATCTGTAATAAGACAAAGCAAAAAAAAAAGAAAAGAGAATCTTTGTTCGTTCGTTCTTTATCTACAGCTTTTAAGCTAATAACCTGGTTTATTTGAGGAGTTGAAAGTTGAAACATATATACATTCAGCGTAGAACTTGTAAGCTGCTGATTTATTTGAACTTACCAACCAAATGCAACGCAAGGGCTTCTTCTTTGTTTGCTGCTTTTTAAAAAAATAGGATGAGCTTTTATGAGTTTGTGTAAAGGTTCGGTTTAACCATCTTAAGCTTCTAGCTTCTTACCAGAAGACCAGAAAAGCTTAGCTCTAAACTGGTCAACCAAATGCAGTCCAGCTTTTTAATCAAAAAATAAAAGCTAAGCTTAAAACTGTAAAAATAAAAAAAATAGAAACTCACAAATAAGCAAAAATGTTGTCCTAGAAATACATGCCTTAATTCACTTTTATATGATTGCAGGGAAGGGAAAAAGAAGCAAAACCTAAAATGTGTCAGATATGATGTGAATGGGGAGAGCAGGGTTCTGCTGATAGCTAACAGAGACATACGAAAAGGAGAGAGATTGTATTACGATTATAATGGATACGAACATGAATATCCAACCGAACATTTTGTATAACCCCCATCCTTTTGGTCTATATTATATTTCGAAGCGTCTCAAGAACTGATTATACGATGAACATCACCCCTGCCCCTAACCCCACCCCACCCACCCTCTTTCGACTTTCTTCGGTTAGAATTGCAAGATTTGTATGGAGAAAAAGGGGTTGAATACTTCTAATTATGGTTATGTTGATGTAAAATCATTTGCTGAAACCGGCCATTCTAATTATATTGAAGAAATCATCTGTCGTCTATGCGGTGTTATTTTTTTAGTTTCACATGTAACAAATTCATGAGTAAAACTCATCCTTGAAAGCTTGTCTACAATGGAGAATATTGATGAAATTTTGTCTATGAGCACTTGTTTGAGTTATTTATGTATACAATATAATCAGCAAACGTTTAATCTAAAAATTATTTAGAAACCTTGCAAATTGAACGAGTTTTTTATGAAAGCTTGCAAATTGTTTCGTTTTGCAAGGTGCAAACAAGTTTAGATTGCAGAAGTGTTGAAACACCATAAAAATAATTCCAACAGATGAAATCGACTCAGATTCAGTTGCAATTTACATCCATATCCCTAGATCGGGCACAATTCAATTACAAACCAGGCATAAATATAAAACAATCAACTCCATTTCCAAATGTTAATATTAGAACTGTTCCCGACTGATACTCCAAAAGAGCGCATGCCAAACAGAGATGAAAATAGTTGATAAACAAAAATTGGGTGAAAACAGTTTTGTTACATCAACACCAATCCAAATCCCTTTTTTAAATCCATCAGAAAAGCAAAAAAAAATAAAAAAATCTGTGTTTACATTCAGCAGAACAGAGAGAAAAAAAACTTTGCTTTTCACCAATCTAATATAGTACAAACTAGCAATCAAACAGGGAATAATCAATCATCAGTTAGCATTTTTGGCCTTGATCTGTAATAATACTCACCTAACCATGGATGTTCAGTTGTACAAAGCTAATCACAGATCAAACAATCAGCAAAATTCTGATTCTCATTTCATCGACAAACGGGCAGCTTAATCATAGCAGATTCAAAATATGAACAAACAAAAACATCTAGTCATATTAAATGTAAATTCAAATTACGAAAACCCATGATGGGAATAACAAACATAATCACCTGTATTCTTTCAAATCCGTATACAGATACATTGTAGCCTTACATATCCGAAATTACAAAAACTCATGATCAGAATTACAAAAAAAAAAAACACCAGCTTTCCTTGAGTTTCAAAGACACACCCGTTTTTCTTAAATTTCAAAGATAGATAGCATGATACTCGTAAGTACCGAAAATCACAAAAAGCCCATGATAAGAATTATAAAATAACATGTTCCTTGAATTTCATAGATAGATACATAATAGTCAAATGCCTCTAAAATCCAGATAACAAAAATACAAACACACAACGTATATATTCCTTGAATTTCATAGATACATACATATCCAGAATTCAGATAACAAAAACAAACACATATGTATATATATCCCTTGAACATCAAAATCTCATGACCATAATAACAAAAATAAACACCTCTTGTTCCTTGAATTTCGAAAATTCACGACAATCAATCAAACATATCGAAAATTCGAATCAGAAAACAAAAAGAAACACCTGTTGAATTTCTTGAATATCAAAGATAGATACATGCATGATCATGCATGCATGCATGTAATGAGATATCAGACAGGAATGTCGTTGTTGCTATTACGCGAAGTTGTGAACATGAGGGGACGATCTTTGGCCTCAAGAGGGTCGTCATTGATATCATCGTCGTCGTCAGAGGTGGAAAGGTTAACACATGCACATCGTTCAAGGGATGAGAAGAAGGCCGAGACGACGCTTGTACCCATCCACGTGGCAATGTTCTCGATCCTCTCGTTGAATCCTATCCCAGCTCCCCCCATATTATTGTTCTCCATTTTTATTGTTTCTCTTTTTTCTTTTTCTTTTTCCTTTTTTTTTGAAGAATTTTATTTGAGCTTCGATTGATACGAGGAGAAATAGACAGAGAAAAGACATAACAATGATGGACGATAATGTTTTTACTTTTTTTAGAAATTTTATTATATTTATTTATTTATTTATTCTTATAATAATTAACTAATTTTGAAGTTTGGTCATCACGTATCAGAAAATTGAGCTAAATCATGTGGTATTATATATATATATATATATATATATATATATATATATATATATGTATATGGTAACACTACAATAAAATAGAAATTGGTATGTTACTATATGAATTGTTGCAGAAAATTCAGCAACAGTTATGAGCATTTAGCAACAGAAATTGTTGCTATATTGTTGCTAAATTTTAGCAGCAAGCCGTATAGTATCGTACAAATTTTAACTAAATTGTTGTTATATGAATGTTTTTTTGTAGTGTAACCAAATTATAGTTCAATATTTTTAATTCGAACTCTTAAGAAATAATTTATCAGTTAATCAAGTTTACTAGAATATATGTGAAAAAAATTACAGAATATGTTTATTCATCTTGTTTAATGGGCTTTCATTTCTTTCTCAATTGTGCTACTATTTTCTCGTTAATCACCTTGAAAACGATTGTATTAAGCCTGTCAATCCCAGTTTATTTTAATTAAATAAGCCAGCTTAAAAGTTGCTTACAAACAAGTTACACGGGTTAGTGTTGGGAACATCATTGAAAACGATTGTTTTAAAGCCTATCACTCCCAGTTTGTTTTAATTAAATAAGCCAGCTTAAAAGTTGCTTCCAAACAAGCTCGCTACACGAGTCAGTGTTGGGAATATCATCGACACCCCGGATGAAAGAAATAAATAAAAGATTTAAAATGAGAATAAAAAGAAATAAATAAAAGATTTAAAATGAGAATAAAGTTGCGTAAACCATTTCCGGTCTCAAATAACAGAACAGATTCCGAATAAAAAAGTTACTTTTGTTATAATAATTCAGATAAAAGTGGTCCTCCAAAACTGGAACCAACAAAATAAAGAAAAGACAAAACAAACAAACATAAATATAAAGGTCTAAACTTCATCCCTCAATTAAAGAGGGTTGGAATCTCTGTCTATACATAACTTCAAAATTTGACCTCCGAAAAAAAAACTCGACTCCCTTCTTAATAATGACTACATTCCCTCTCTTGTCTCTCTAAAGCTCGTCGTGCTCGTCATCATCTTCCGCTCCGTCTGCTCCCTCTGCTCCAGCACCACCAGGCGCCCCTCCAGACCTCTGGTAAACTGCGGTGATGATTGGGTTACAAACGGCTTCGACTTCCTTCAATTTCTCGTCAAAGTCCTCTTTCTCACCGCTTTGGTTCTCATCTAACCACTCTAGAGCGTCTTTCACAGCCGCTTCGATTTTCTCCTTCTCGTCAGATTCTAATTTATCGGCCAGCTTGTCCTTGTCGTTGATCTGGTTCTTCATGTTGTATACGTATGTCTCTAGGCTGTTACGTGCGTCGACCTTTTCTTTAACCTTTTTGTCCTCCTCGGCAAATTCCTCAGCCTCGCGAACCATACGTTCGATCTCTTCTTGGCTTAGTCTGCCCTTGTCGTTGGTGATTGTGATCTTTTCTAATTTTCCCGAGGCTTTGTCTTCAGCTTTAACGTTGAGAATACCGTTGGCGTCGACCTCAAAGGTGACTTCAATCTGAGGTGTTCCTCTGCAAAAACAATTTATAGATGCTGAATATACATGATAGGAGTAAAAGTCTTGAACTGCCCGTACATTAGGAAACATTCAGAACACGGTTTATAAGAAAAAAATGAGAGAGAGTTCAAAGATGATGTTGCATATACTAATTCGACTACAACTTCTAAGAAGATAAGCCGACTTAAGTGAAGCTAAGAGAAGAGCTAGTCCAAAAACACATGAAAACACTTGTACTTTGACAGGTGGCTCTTACATACAATAGCTAGGTATAACTTATACTCCATTAGTCCATTTTCTGGTTTATTTTACCGCTCGTGTCAAATTGCAATGGTGGACCTACCACTGATAATATGCACAAAAGAACTAATTTCCGTAACACAGGGTAAGGAAAAGTACCTTGGAGCTGGTGGGATTCCGGTTAAATCAAACTTTCCGAGTAACCTACAGTCCTTGGTCATACTCCTTTCACCTTCAAAAACCTGCAGACACAACACGATGATCAGCACCATTAAATACACTAAGCAAGCTAGCCATGTACCTTGGACACAGTTGCTGTATATGCAAGACCATAAACTAATTTTAAGTGTTTTTTTCTAACGGAAATTACCGAGATGGTGACGGTGGTCTGTTGATCCTGGTAAGTGGTGAAGACTTGGGACTTCTTGGTTGGGATGACGGTGTTTCTTGGGATCAATTTGGTCATCACTCCTCCAACAGTCTCGATACCAAGGGTGAGTGGCGCCACATCCAATAGAAGGATATCTATATCACAAAACCACAATAAATAAGAATAAACAGTCTGCCGAACCAATAGATATATAAATAATAGAGTAATGTTACTACTCCCACCAAGTAAAAGACAACAAACTATCTGCAAAATTCAATTTGTTGAAACTGATGTGAAATACAACCGCATACGCCAATTTTATCCCCAAACCAATTAAACTAACGTGAGAGCAAGGTCTTCTGATACAATTTCTGGGTAGCTAAACTACCTTGCTTTTTTGACTCCCCGTAAATATTAACCGTTAATTTTGACGCATATGTGTGGAACAATTTTACATTTGCTACATGAACTGTTTTTAGTTGTACCCATTTTATGCAAACAAAATGAACTTCGAGACATGACACTGGCATGGCTACCAATAGTAGGAATCATCACTACCGCTTGTACACATAGATTACGCATAAATTCATGAGTAAATGAGGTGCAAGTGTGTAACAAGAGTAATTACCTTTAGTTTCATCACCACCCTCTCCGCTCAAGATACCACCTTGAACAGCAGCACCGTAAGCGACAGCCTCATCAGGGTTCACACCTTTGTTAGGTTCTTTCCCATCAAAGTAATCCTTCAATAGCTGTTGAACCTTTGGGATCCTGGTACTCCCACCAACTAGGACAATCTCGTCAATTTGTTTCTTCTCAAGACCAGCATCATCCATAGCCTTCTTCACAGGTCCCATTGTCTTTCTGAAAAGGTCGTTGTTTAGCTCCTCGAAACGTGCTCTGGTGAGAGGTTCGGAGAAATCTACACCGTCGAATAGAGACTCGATCTCGACACGGACTTGGTGCTGGCTGGACAAGGCTCGTTTGGCACGCTCGGCTTCCCTCCTTAGCTTTCCAAGGGCTCTGTTGTCCTTGCTGATGTCCTTTTGGTGCTTCTTCTTAATTAGCTTGATGAAGTATTCCATGATCCTCTGGTCAAAATCCTCACCTACAGATAGGATAGATCCAAATTATAAGCTATAGCGCTATCTTATAATTCTCTTACTAAAATAAAAAAGGAGCTGCAAATTTTAGAAGCGAAGGATTGGAAGAAATATTATTAAAGTGATTACTAAGAGACAGCTACCGATGAATAATCCCAAATGTAAGTTGCTATTAACAAATCTGTACGTACACACTTCAAACATTGAGGATTTGGGAAGCAAGTTATCGCTGACTACTAAGGCAGCAAATGAATGATAGTTTATTGACTTCGAACATTTAAATCTACTTCCATTTCAAATGCATGCCTTATCAGTACACTGTATATCTATTTTTGAGTTCAAATCAACTATTCGTAATTCCATTTGTTCAGAACAATTTATACTTGCTACATCAAAGAAATACCTAGTTCACCCAAGTCACTTTTAACAAAGCATTTTGCTCAACACTAGCATCATATTGTCAAGATTAAATAGAAAATCACAGTTAATAAGTGGTATTACGTAATCTGGCTTCCTCCTAACCCCCCTATGTCCATTATAAACTTCCATTCTCAGGTACTCCGCGCCAGACAGTTACGGGGATATCATTATAAATTAGGATAATTACCTCCAAGATGAGTGTCACCATTAGTGGCAAGAACCTCAAAGACACCATTATCGATTGTCAAGATACTGACATCAAAAGTACCACCACCAAGATCAAAGACAAGGATGTTCTTCTCCCCACCTTTCTTGTCCAAACCATAGGCAATAGCTGCCGCTGTAGGTTCATTGATAATTCTCGCAACATTTAGCCCAGCAATGACTCCGGCATCCTTAGTGGCTTGCCTCTGGGCATCATTGAAATAAGCTGCAAATTAAATTAAAAAATCAGACAAATACATCCCCATCATAAAATCGACACCTTTATGTAACTGATACAGAAATATAAGTGTTTTCTACTAAAAATGAAAGTTATCAAAACATTTGAAGTTACAAAAACGGGTAGTGTAGAAAATAGAATTTCATGGTAATATTATTAAAGAGTATAAACACGGTAAATATAAAAAAAAAAACATAAAATGTGAGTGTACCAGGAACAGTGACGACTGCATCCTTAATTTTCTTTCCAAGGAAAGCCTCGGCGGTCTCCTTCATCTTGACTAGAATCATAGCGCTGACCTCCTCAGGACTGAAAACCTTAGTCTCGCCATCCTTAATCTTGACCTCAATATAAGGCTTCCCATCCCTGTCAACAATTTTATACGGGACAAGCTTCCTATCCCTTTGGACCTCTTTATCCGAAAATCTACATATTATCAATAATAATACCCAGTCAAATCTCAGATTTGTTCTTATATCATAATTCAAGATTTTGCCTTTTAACGGTGATTGCAGGCCGTCGGATCAACTACTATCAAATATGTTTTTGCATATTATTCGTTTCGTTTTAGCAAATCTTAATCCCGTAAACTACTACCACTTTGATATTTTCATGTGGCCCCAAAAAAATAAAGTCCTTTCGTTCGTGTACATTAAAATTACCTGTCCAAATGTTCCATTTTGTTCTCATTCAATACTTCATGCAAGCATATAGCATCAAAAAGGTTTTGGCGGTTGTAAGACTAAATAACCAAATAGAGCTAAAAAGAGCAGCGTAAGTAACAAATAAGTAAATTACCAACAAGACGTTTAAACTTTAACGTGGTAATACAGTTCTTTCAGTGTATTCAGTACTAATTATTGTTGAAATTAGCGTGAACTATCTTTTTACCACCCAATTAGTATTTTCACTTTTTATGACCCAAACAAGTAAACAGAGCACGAAAAGACAAGAGTGGGCGTAATTACGAAAAGACGGTCCCTTTCAGGGTTAAAATAAACTATCTTTTTACGACCCAATTAAAAGTTACCAATAGAGAAGAGTGGGCGCGTAATTGGTTTAGCTCAATAATACATTTGGCATCAAAGACCGTTCTTTCGGGATAGTAAGTAGTAATTTTACATCTTTTTTTACCACCCAATTAATAGTTTTTCAGTTTCTATAAAAGTATCAAGTAAACAAAGCAAAAAAAAAAGAAAAGAGTAGGGGCATAGTAATTACTTTCGTCCGATAAGACGTTTGACATCAAAGACGGTTCTTTCAGGGTTAGAAGCAAACTGGTTCTTAGCTGCCTCACCGATCAGTCTTTCTCCGTCTGTAAACCCGACCCACGATGGTGTGATCCTGTTTCCTTGGTCGTTTGCTATGATCTCCACATGCCCGTTTTTGTACACACCCACACACGAGTAGGTTGTTCCTAGATCGATTCCGATAACTGTTCCTAGCTTTGTAGGTTCCTCTTTCGCTATCGAGATCGAAAACAAACTCCCTGTCCACAATTTAAAAACGTTATTCTCATGATTTCAACCCAACATTAATACACTATTTTCATTCAAAAAATCCATGAAAGTTTGGTATGTCAGCTTTTTCGCTTTTGAAAAGCTAGCATTTGGTCTAAAAAGCTAAAAAGCAGATATTCTAGGAATTTGCGGATTTTTTTAGCTATTTCGCATAAATTTTCCAAAAAAAAAAAACAGAAACTTTCTTATGTAATGTGTATATTCATTCACAACTCACTTTTGAGTTAAAAACATTACTCTCAATAAAAACACGATCCGATTACCAATAAAACCGTAGATAATACATGGCGTCACACAAACATAATATAATAAGAATGTTGGTTAACAATATTATTTGGTATGTGTTTCAAATTTTCAATATATTGATTATAACAACTTAACAATAACATTATTTCATTTGAATATAACAAAAATATTGATCAAAATAAGAAATGTGGCAGATCACT